>SJYX01001630.1:136136-163992 GCA_006410675.1 Oreotragus oreotragus | reverse complement strand
CCTGTCCCATCACTTCATGGGAAATAGATGGGGAAACAGTGGAAACGGTGTCAGACTTTATTTTGGGGGGCTCCAAAATCACTGCAGATGGTGACTGCAGCCATGAAATTAAAAGACGCTTACTCCTTGGAAGAAGAGTTATGACCAACCTAGATAGTATATTCAAAAGCAGAGACATTACTTTGCCCACTAAGGTCTGTCTAGTCAAGGCAATGGTTTTTCCAGTGGTCATGTATGGATGTGAGAGTTGGACTGTGAAAAAAGCTGAGCGCCGAAGAATTGACGCTTTTGAACTGTGGTGTAGAAGACACTTGAGAGTCCTTTGGACTGCAAGGAGATCCAACCAGTCCATTTTGAAGGAGGTCAACCCTGGGATTTCTTTGGAAGGAATGATGCTAAAGCTGAAACTCCAGTACTTTGGCCACCTCATGCAAACAGTTGACTCATTGGAAAAGACTTTGATGCTGGGAGGGATTGGGGGCAGGAGGAGAAGGGAACGACAGAGGATAAGATGGCTGGATGGCATCACTGACTCGATGAACGTGTATCTGAGTGAACTCCGGGAATTGGTGATGGACAGGGAGGCCTGGCGTGCTGCGATTCATGGGGTCGCAAAGAGTCAGACACGACTGAGCAACTGAACTGAACTGAACTGAACAGGTGAGTTAAAGTGAACACAATTTAGAAAATTCAATGACTTTACAAAGAATATGAAACTTACAGCATATTTTCTTGTAATCTAATTACTGAATAAGCAATTAAGCTAATTTTACTGAATTTATGAAATGAAAATCAACTAAACATTTTAATTAACTTAATTTGAAGATTTGTAACCTATGATTTCTTTTTAAATAGCAGAGTGATAAAGTCATAGTTCTACAGCAATTCTGTATGTTTACAACAGGAATAATTTCACTTTTAAGATATACAAAGAAGATAAAGATGAACTACTGTATAGAAATTTTAATACACCATGTCTTAGGCCTCTAAGTATTGTTATTTTATAATAATTATGGTTATAAGCATAATTAACTCAAATAGAATTGGATTTTGTCAACTATAAGATTTTATCAGAAAAATACAATGAAATTTTGTTTGGATGTTGGAGGAGGGGTGGAGGTCCAGAAGAGACATGTCCTTAAGATGTTGTCAAAAGGTAGTTAGGGGATGGAACTTTAATACATAAAAGAGGTATAATGTTAAGTCAGAAGCACATTTTTCAACTCTGCAAGGAGAATCAGAAATAAAAAATGTCAAAGACTGGCCTCTCTGGTCCAAGTAATTATGCAATATCTAGCCTTCTCCTACTAAACTTTTGGTTACAGAATTTCTTATATCAAAGACTGGCCTCTCTGGTCCAAGTAATTATGCAATATCTAGCCTTCTCCTACTAAACTTTTGGTTACAGAATTTCTTATAATTCTGAAGTTACAGAGCTAAAGTGCTGCTAGCTTTATAGAAACAACACTTCTCAGAGCCCCATTCTCCTTTATTGTGGAGTACCTTTTAAGATAAATCATATTACCTTAAAAGACAGGGATGGAAATATATGTCTAGAAATACTGCTTGGAATACATAGTAGAACAAACACAACTAGGAGCTGGTGACTTTGTTTCTTGGTCTGACTCTTACACCTCTCCCAGAACGACCTAGGACAACTCATTAACTTCTGGGAGTTTCATGGCCATATGCCAAAGGTTTTTTGTTTTTTTTTTCAATTGTCAACTCTGAAGAATAGACTGATAATTTACATTTGGAGAAACACATATTCCTTAACTCATGGGAAAATGTTCATTCTCTAATTTTAAAAATGCAATTTAAATCAAACCTGAGAAACCACCAAACACCTGCTAGAGAATAAGAATTCCTTTTTATAAGTATTTGTGCTGTGCTTTGCTTTGGGAGAAGGCAATGACAACCCACTCCAGTACTCTTGCCTGGAAAATCCCATGGATGGAGGAGCGTGGTAGGCTGCAGTCCATGGCATCTCAAAGAGTCGGGCACGACTGAAGTTGACTTAGCAGCAGCAGCGGCTGTGCTGTGCAAAGTCGCTTCAGTCATGTCCGACTCTTTGGGATCCTATGGCCCATAGCCCACCAGGCTCCGCTGTCCATGGATTCTCCAGGCAAGAATACTGGGGTGGTTGCCATGCCCTCCTCCTGGGGATCTTCCCAACCCAGGGATCAAACCCAAGTGTCCTGAGGCTCCTGTATTACAGGTGGGTTCTTTATCACTGGGTCAGGTCTTAGTTGTGGCACACTGATCTTTGCTCTTCGTTGTGGCATGCTGCATCTTTAGTTGTGACAACTGGGATCTAGTTCCCAGATCGAACCCCAGGCCCCCTGCACTGGGAGCTCGGAGTCTTAGCCACTGGGCCACCAGGGAAGTCCCAAGAATTCCTTTTAATGATAATAATCCTTAAGAAGTAATGATAAAATTGGATTCACTCATTCACACACTAGGAGTTCAATAAATACTCATTAACTGACCATCCATTGGTGGTATTGAAAATTGTTATTTGGGAATCAACATGGTTACATGTAGCAAAAACCATATTCTGGAATAGCTCACACATTATGCTGAAAGATGAAGAATGGGGTGAATGATTTTTTCCAATCTGTCCTAACTAAATCCACAGGCTTATAAAACAGAGTACTCAACTTTGCCAACAAAGATCCATATAGTCAAAGCTATGGTTTTTCCAGTAGTCATGTACAGATATGAAAGTTGAACCATAAAGAAGACTGAGTGCCCAAGAATTGGTGCTTTTGAGTTGTGGTGCGGGAGAGTCCCTTGGACAGCAAGGAGATCAAACCAATCCTAAAGGAAATCAATCCTAAAGGAAATCAACCCTGAATATTCATTGGAAGGACTGATGCGGAAGCTGGCGCTCCAATTCTTTGGCCAATTCTTCACCTGATGCAAAGGGCCAATTCACTGGAAAAAGACCCTGATGGCTGGAAAAGATTGAAGGCAGGAGAAGGGGGTGACAGAGTATGGGATGGTTGGATGGTATCATCGACCCAATGGATATGAGTTTGAGCAAACCCCAGGAGATAGTGAAGGAAAGGGAAGCCTGGCATCCTGCAGTCCATGGGGTCGCCAAGAGTCCGACACAACTTAGCAAATGAACAACTCTTAACCGGGGAGAGAAAAAAGAAGACAGGTCAGTTTGTACAGGGGACAGTGGGCCAGAAGGTAAATACAACCTCAGGTCCCATCTCAGGTCGACACAAGGTACCCTGAGTCCACAGCCCAGTCCATCACAGTCACACCCCTGGACGGCTATGACAGCCTGCCTCACTCGAACCGGACCAGCAGACGCGGCTCCCCCAGGTCTCCCAGCATCCCTGAGCTGGCAGCGCTGCGCGCCTGCCTCACGGAGCAAGAGCACAGCTTCCATCACCGCCTGGGGTGGGGCTGGAGGGGCTGCTTTCCTTTCTTTTTTTTTTTTAACTTATTTTGCCTTTTTGTTCGTGTCCCCATCCTCATTACTCCCGCTTCCAGTTTTATTTTGCCTTTTTTTTTTTTTCAGGCCTCTGCCAAACTCACCTCAGCGGTCCCAGCGGCCCTGCGTCCAGAACCTTGTCTTGTGGCCAGACCAGGATTTGGGAGACTCTCCACTGCCTGCGCCAGGACCAGGCCTTCGGGCAGTGGGGGAGATTCTGGTCTTTAATCTACAGAAGCCCTGGCAGGGCCAAAGCGTGGAGCCGTGGGGCCTACCTGAATTTCTGACTGGGGCGTCCCCGGCAGCCTGCCTCTGCGTTGCTGCTCCTGCCAGAGGCTGCCTTCTGGTGGCCGCCCCGTGGACACCCCGTGCCGCCCCGGGCCGCCTTCCTTGCCCTGTCGTGAGGTTCGGAGCGGCCTGGGGCCATCCAGCTCCCTTCTCGGTCAGAAAAGACAAGTCCGTGGCCTGGGTGCGAGGCGGCGCGGCCCCGTGCAACCCGCGCTCGGGATTGGGTTTCGGGCTCCCCCTAGTGGACGGGGCTCGCGTTGCCCCGTGAGAAGCCAGGAGCTGGCGCAGAGCCCCTGGAGCCGCCTCTGGGCCCTGTCTACTCCGCCCCTCGCCTGCTCTCCTGACCCTGTGGATGAGGCAGGAGGAACTTTCTGGAGCTAGCTTTCCCACCCGCTAGCCCCGAGCCTTCCCAGGGCTTCCTTCCAGCCGGTCCTAACTCCTGCTGGACGCTGTCTGAGAATGGGGGCCATGATCTCCCCCTTTGCTCAGCCAGGGGTGCAGGGGCGCCATCCTCATCTTGCACCCAGAGAGTATTGGGCCCGGTGGACTTGGGTTGAAGAGAGGGTAAGGGTGGGCGTCTGGTGCGTCTGGTGCGTACCGAGGTAGGGGCCTCTGAGAAGGGAGGCCTCAGGCCATCTCGCTGCTTCGCCCTCTCTGGGCCCCACATTCTGCAGCCTTAAGGGGAACGTGTCAGTGCTAGGGCACTCACGTGCATGCCACAGACTCTGTGTGTGTCTTGCGGGCGGGCATCCCTATGCACCTGGGATGCAGATGTACGTGGCGTGTGTGCAAGCGCATGCGTATCGGGTCTGTGTGTGTGTGAAGGCAAGCAAGTTCCGGCCTCCAGTGTGCATGGGCCGTGTAGTCTTGGGCTGTGTGCTCGGGACCGGGGACCGGGAGAAGTGTGGCCTAGCAGGGGAGCCACACTTGAGGTCCACTTGTTGCCCTGTCCCCGCTTTCCCCACAACGTCTCTGTTTGGAATTTGGTTTTTGTGGTTTAGATCTCCCCACCTCACTTCCTGTAGATAGTTCACAGAGAGACATTCTGGGGTGGGAGGTGGTTTGGGTGGGTGGGGTTCTTCCCTTTTTGTGTATGTCTGTCTTTAATCTGACAATTCGCCCTCCTCCCCACTGGCCTGGCCCCTTTCCTTATATTTGCACACTCCTTTCTCTAATCTCCCAATCTAAGGTGAAATAACCTTATTGCCCAGGTGTCTTCCCTTGGGGCATGGGCCGAAGTGTTGGCTTGCTTACCAGTGAATCCCAACTTCAGCTGATAATTCAAAAAGGCAAAAGATTCAAATAATTGAAACGCATACTCCTACCTACCTTCTTACCATACATTCTGTAAACAGGACTGTGTATTCTGATGATGGACCTGTTCTCAATCAGATGTAGGGGCCTACTCCTCCTGAGCCAGCATCTGCACACAGCAGTATTCACTTCTTGACTAATTTACTCCCACAAGACACCTATTTGAATCTAAGTCACATTGCTTCAGTTGCTTTCTCTTGGTTGGTGATAGAAGATTTAATCACATTAGGAACCAAGGGACTGATGCAGTCAGCAGGTACTGACTTGCATAAGGCTGTCACTTTTGGTTTTTATGATAGAACTTGCTATTCATAAACATGCTGATATGTTTGCTCTCCTTTCCTTGCCTCTCAAAGTGGGATAAGCACAAATGAAACTTTGTTGCCATAAAGGACTATCACAAAGCTTCTCTTACCTCTTGAACAAATAATCCTTCTCCTAAAAGCTTTGTCTAAGAAAACAGTTCAGAAGTAAAATATCTAAAACAGCAATGGTTAAATAAAGGGTATTTTGAGGAAGAGGGTATGTCATGAATGTTGATGAAGATGAAAAAGGAAGATCAAGGTGAAAATGGAGTTTCGTTGTTGCTCAATTGCTCAGTCGTGTCCAACTCTGTGACCCCATGGACTGCAGCACACCAGGCTTTCCTGTCCATCACCGACTCCCAGAGCTTACTCAAACTCACGTCCATCGAGGTGATGCCATCCAGCCGTCATCTCATCGTCTGTTGCCCCCTTCTCCTCCCGCCTTCAATCCTTCCCAGCATCAGGGTCTTTTCCAATGAGTCAGTTCTTCACATCAGGTAGCCAAAGTATTGGAGCTTCANAGGCTTTCCTGTCCATCACCGACTCCCAGAGCTTACTCAAACTCACGTCCATCGAGGTGATGCCATCCAGCCGTCATCTCATCGTCTGTTGCCCCCTTCTCCTCCCGCCTTCAATCCTTCCCAGCATCAGGGTCTTTTCCAATGAGTCAGTTCTTCACATCAGGTAGCCAAAGTATTGGAGCTTCAGTTTCAGCATCAGTTCTTCATTCCAATGAATATTCAGGGTTGATTTTCTTGATTGGTTTGATCTCCTTGCTGTCCAGGGGACTCTCAAGAGTCTTCTGAAACACTACTGTTCAAAAGCATCAGTTCTTTGGCACTCAGAAAATAGAGTTTCTGGTTAAGAAAACTGAGAAGATGTCAGTGCCACTCACTGACCTAAGGAATGCATCGTGTGGCTGGTAGGGACACAGCCAGTGCATGTGCTGTGTGGTTTCACTTGCCTGGGCATGAGAGTGGGAGAAGGCCTTTCATACTTTCATAATTCATATGAATTCATACTTTCATAAATGTTTAAAGCAAATAAGTGACAGTTCAAAATTTTTTTTCCAAACTGGCACACTCAGCACCCAAGCCGTCAGGCCATATCCACTCCCTCTCCTCCTCCCGTTTTTCCACAGGGTTTTACATTTTTTAGAAAGTTGATTTCAAAAGAGAATATGCTACAGAGTCCATATGTGGCCTACAAAGCCTAGAATACTACGATCTAGGTCTTTACAGAAAATGCTTGCTGACGGCTGATTTAACCCATCATCATTTTTACTGACATGCTTATAACTTCTAAACAGATTAGGGAATAGGAGCTGTTCAATCTCCCATCACGTAAAATTCACTTGAAGTGAGCCTGTTGAGACATAATTTTATGTCTTCTTCCATGCTGCCCTCAAAAACTTGCCCAGACCAATGCTCCCCCAACTCACAATGCTTTCTACTTCTCTATTTTCTGATTTTTATCAGCTGTGGACTCAAAATTATGCAATCAAACTCTCTCAAACATGGCTTCTGGATGAAGCTATCAATAGCTCTTCCATGAGTAAATTGTGAATTTTAGTGAAACATTTTATCTCCTCATGTATCTTTTTATCTTTTAAGCTGTAATAATTCTGATAGCTAGATGTCACAGCTCGGATGGTAAAGAATCCACCCACAATATGGGAGACCTGGGTTTGATCCCTGGGTTGGGAAGATCCCTGGAGGAGGGCATGGAAACCTACTCCCGTATTCTTGCCTGGAGAATTCCCATGGACAGCGAAGCCTGGCGGGATATAGTCCATGTGGTCACAGAGTTGGACGTGACTGAGCAGGTCGCTCAGCATAGCACAGGAAACTTCACCCAATATACTGCAGGCATATGCAATATAAATCTGGATTTTGCCAATGCTCACAATTTTTCTATTTTGCCTATTTATGGTTTTTCTAATGGCTTAGTCTTTCCTCCCCTCCTCCCCTTAAATAGCTTAGTCCACATTGTCCTAAAAGCTGCTCTTCAGAAAATCACTTTCTGTAACTTTCAGCTTTTGGGGTCTCTCAACTTCAGAATTTCTCCATGGGATTATCATTTAGTTTTGCTGCAATATTTTTGACTTAAAAAGGATAACTTTAATGTTGGGGAAGGCAATGGCACCCCACCCCAGTACTCTGGCCTGGAGAATCCAATGGACGGAGTAGCCTGGTGGGCTGCAGTCCATGGGGTCGCTAACAGTCGGACAGACTGAGCGACTTCACTTTCACTTTTCTCTTTCATGCATTGGAGAAGGAAATGGCAACCCACTCCAGTATTCTTGCCTGGAGAATCCCAGGGATGGGGGAGCCTGGTGGGCTGCCATCTATGGGGTCGCAATGAGTCGGACACGACTGAGCAACTTCACTTCACTTCACTTCTTCTTTGTCTTACTTCACTTAGTATGATAATCTCTGAGTCCATCCATGATGTTGCAAATGACAATATTTCATTCTTTTCTATGACTGTGTAGTATTCCACTGTGTGTGTGTGTGCTCCACAGCTTCTTTATCCATTTAAGACAAACATTATACAGTATAACTTACATGTAGAATCTAAAAAATACTACAAATCAGCTTATTTATAAAGTAGAAATAGACTCACAGACACTGAAAATAAACTTATGGTTACTAAAGCGGGAAGGGGAGGGAGAGAGAAATTAGGAGTATGGGATTAACAGATATACACTACTGTATACAGAATAGACAACAAGGATTTACCATACAGCATAGGGATGGGGTTCCCAAGTGGTTCAGTGGTAAAGAACCCACCTGCCAATGCAGGAGATACATGTTCGATCCCTGGATCAAGAAGATCTCCTGGAGGAGGAAATGGCAATCCACACCAGTATTCTTACCTGCAAAATCCCATGGAAAGAAGAGCCTGGTGGGCTCTGTCCATGGGGTCAGAGTCAGACGCAACTGAGAAACTGAGTATACACACAGGGAACTATAATCAACATCTTGTAAAAACCTATAAAGAAAAATAATCTGAAGTTGTATACCTAACTAACTCAATATTATAAATCAGTTCAATTCAGTTCAGTCCAGTCACTCAGTCGTGTCCGACTCTTTGTGACCCCATGGACTGCAGCACGCCAGGTCTCCCTGTCCATCACCAACTCCCAGAATGTACTCAAACTCATGTCCATTGAGTTGGTGATGCCATCCAACCATCTCATCCTCTGTTGTCCCCTTCTCCTCCTACCCCCAATCTTACCCAGCATCAGGGTCTTCTCAAATGACTCAGCTTTTTCCATCAGGTGGCCAAAGTATTGGAGTTTCACCTTCAACATCAGTCCTTCCAATGAATACCCAGGGCTGGTCTTTAGGATGGACTGGTTGGATCTCCTTGCTGTCCAAGGGACTCCCAAGGATCTTCTCCAACACCACAGTTCAAAAGCATCAATTCTTCAGTGCTTAGCTTTCTTTATAGTCCAACTCTCACATCCATACTGTTCCATGTCCAGTTCTAACTGTTGCTTTCTGACTTGCATACAAATTTCTCAAGAGGTAAGTAAGGTGATCTGGTATTTCCATCTCTTTCAGAGTTTTCCACAGTTTACTGTGATCCACACAGTCAAAGACTTTGGCATAGTCAATAAAGCAAAAATACATATTTTTCTGGAACTCTCTTGCTTTTTCCATGATCCAGTGGATGTTGGCAATTTGATCTCTGGTTCCTCTGCTTTTTCTAAAGCCAGCTTGAACATCTAGAAGTTCACGGTTCATGTATTGCTGAAGCCTGGCTTGGAGAATTTTGAGCATTACTTTACTAGCGTGTGAGATGAGTGCAATTGTGCAGTAGTATGAGCATTCTCTGGCATTGCCTTTCTTTGGGATTGGAATGAAAACTGACCGTTTCCAGTCCTGTGGCGACTGCTGAATTTTCCAAATTTGCTGACATATTGAGTGCAGCACTTTCACAGCATCATCTTTCAGGATTTNCTAGCATGTGAGATGAGTGCAACTGTGCAGTAGTTTGAGCATTCTTTGGCATTGCCTTTCTCTGGAAATGGAATGAAAACTGACCTTTTCCAGTCCTGTGGCCACTGCTGAGTTTTCCAAATTTGCTGACATATTGAGTGCAGCACTTTCACAGCATCATCTTTCAGGATTTGAAAGAGCTCAACTGGAATTCCATCACTTCCACTAGCTTTGTTCATAGTGATGCTTTCTAAGGCCCCCTTGACTTCACATTCCAGGATGTCTGGCTCTAGGTGAGTGATCACACCATCGTGACTATCTTGGTCATAAAGATCTTTTTTGTACAGTTCTTCTGTGTATTCTTGCCACCTCTTAATATCTTCTGCTTCTGTTAGGTCCATACCATTTCTGTCCTTTATTGAGCCTATCTTTGCATGAAATGGTCTCTTGGTATCTTTAATTTTCTTGAAGAGATCTCTAGTCTTCCCATTCTATTGTTTTCCTCTATTTCTTTGCATTGATCACTGAGGAAGGCTTCCTTACCTCTTTGCTATTTTTGGAATTCTGCATTCAAATGGGTATATCTTTCCTTTCTCCTTTGCTTTTCACTTCTATTCTTTTCACAGCAATTTGTAAGGCCTCTTCAGACAACTATTTTGCTTTTTTGCATTTCTTTTTCTTGGGGATGGTCTTGATCCATGTTTCCTGTACAATGTCATGAACCTCCGTCCATAGTCCATCAGGCACTCTCTCTATCAGACCTAGTCCCTTAAATCTATTTCTCACTTCCACTGTATAATCGATCGTAAGGGATTTGATTTAGGTCATACCTGAATGGTCCAAGTCTGAATTTGGCAATAAGGAGTTCATGATCTGAGCCACAGTCAGCTCCCAGTCTTGTTTTTGCTTACTATATAGAGCTTCTCCATCTTTGGCTGCAAAGAATATAATCAATCTGATTTCAGTGTTGGCCATCTGGTGATGTCCATGTATAGAGTCTTCTCTGGTGTTGTTGGAAGAGGGTGTTTGCTATGACCAGTGTGTTCTCTTGGCAAAACTCTATTAACCTTTGCCCTGCTTCATTCTGTACGCCAAGGCCAAATTTGCCTGTTATTCCAGGTGTTTCTTGACTACCTACTTTTGCATTCCAGTCCCCTATAATGAAAAGGACATCTTTTTTGGATGTTAGTTCTAAAAGGTCTTTAGGTATTCACAGAAATGTTCAACTTCAGCTTCTTCAGTATTACTGGTTGGGGCATAGACTTGGTTTACCGAGATATTGAATGGTTTACCTTGGAAACGAACAGAGATCATTCTTTGTTTTGAGATCGCATCCAAGTACTGCATTTTGGACTCTTGTTGACTATGATGGCTACTCCATTTCTTCTAAGGGATTCCTGCCCACAGTGGTAGATATAATGGTCATCTGAGTTAAATTCACCCATTCCAGTCCAATTTAGTTCACTCATTCCTAGAATATCTACGTTCACTCTTGCCATCTCGTTTGACCACTTCCAATTTGCCTTGATTCCTGGACCTAACATTCCAGTAGTTTATCACTCAGTCGTGTCCGACTCTTTGCGATCCCATGGACTGTAGCCTACCAGGCTCCTCCCTCCATGGGATTCTCCAGGCAAGAGTACTGGAGTGGGTTGCCATTTCCTTCACCAGGGGATCTTCCCGACCCAGGGATCGAACCTGCGTCTCCCGCACTGCAGGCAGAGGCTTTAACCTCTGAGCCAACATTCCAGGTCCCTATGCAATATTGCTCTTTACAATATCAGACCTTGCTTCTAACACCAGTCACATCCACAACTGAGTCTTGTTTTTGCGTTGGCTCCATCCCTTCATTCTTTCTGGAGTTATTTCTCCATTGATCTCTGGTAGCATATTGGGCACCTACAGACCTGGGGAGTTCATCTTTCAGTGTCCTATCTTTTTGTCTTTTCATACTGTTCATGGGGTTCTCAAGGCAAGAATACTGAAGTGGTTTGCAATTCCCTTCTCCAGTGGACCACATTTTGTCAGGACTCTCCAANTAGCTCAACTGGAATTCCATCACCTCCACTAGCTTTGTTCGTAGTGATGCTTTCTAAGGCCCACTTGACTTCACATTCCAGGATGTCTGGCTCTAGGTGAGTGATCACACCATCGTGACTATCTTGGTCATAAAGATCTTTTTTGTACAGTTCTTCTGTGTATTCTTGCCACCTCTTAATATCTTCTGCTTCTGTTAGGTCCATACCATTTCTGTCCTTTATTGAGCCTATCTTTGCATGAAATGGTCTCTTGGTATCTTTAATTTTCTTGAAGAGATCTCTAGTCTTCCCATTCTATTGTTTTCCTCTATTTCTTTGCATTGATCACTGAGGAAGGCTTCCTTACCTCTTTGCTATTTTTGGAATTCTGCATTCAAATGGGTATATCTTTCCTTTCTCCTTTGCTTTTCACTTCTATTCTTTTCACAGCAATTTGTAAGGCCTCTTCAGACAACTATTTTGCTTTTTTGCATTTCTTTTTCTTGGGGATGGTCTTGATCCATGTTTCCTGTACAATGTCATGAACCTCCGTCCATAGTCCATCAGGCACTCTCTCTATCAGACCTAGTCCCTTAAATCTATTTCTCACTTCCACTGTATAATCGATCGTAAGGGATTTGATTTAGGTCATACCTGAATGGTCCAAGTCTGAATTTGGCAATAAGGAGTTCATGATCTGAGCCACAGTCAGCTCCCAGTCTTGTTTTTGCTTACTATATAGAGCTTCTCCATCTTTGGCTGCAAAGAATATAATCAATCTGATTTCAGTGTTGGCCATCTGGTGATGTCCATGTATAGAGTCTTCTCTGGTGTTGTTGGAAGAGGGTGTTTGCTATGACCAGTGTGTTCTCTTGGCAAAACTCTATTAACCTTTGCCCTGCTTCATTCTGTACGCCAAGGCCAAATTTGCCTGTTATTCCAGGTGTTTCTTGACTACCTACTTTTGCATTCCAGTCCCCTATAATGAAAAGGACATCTTTTTTGGATGTTAGTTCTAAAAGGTCTTTAGGTATTCACAGAAATGTTCAACTTCAGCTTCTTCAGTATTACTGGTTGGGGCATAGACTTGGTTTACCGAGATATTGAATGGTTTACCTTGGAAACGAACAGAGATCATTCTTTGTTTTGAGATCGCATCCAAGTACTGCATTTTGGACTCTTGTTGACTATGATGGCTACTCCATTTCTTCTAAGGGATTCCTGCCCACAGTGGTAGATATAATGGTCATCTGAGTTAAATTCACCCATTCCAGTCCAATTTAGTTCACTCATTCCTAGAATATCTACGTTCACTCTTGCCATCTCGTTTGACCACTTCCAATTTGCCTTGATTCCTGGACCTAACATTCCAGTAGTTTATCACTCAGTCGTGTCCGACTCTTTGCGATCCCATGGACTGTAGCCTACCAGGCTCCTCCCTCCATGGGATTCTCCAGGCAAGAGTACTGGAGTGGGTTGCCATTTCCTTCACCAGGGGATCTTCCCGACCCAGGGATCGAACCTGCGTCTCCCGCACTGCAGGCAGAGGCTTTAACCTCTGAGCCAACATTCCAGGTCCCTATGCAATATTGCTCTTTACAATATCAGACCTTGCTTCTAACACCAGTCACATCCACAACTGAGTCTTGTTTTTGCGTTGGCTCCATCCCTTCATTCTTTCTGGAGTTATTTCTCCATTGATCTCTGGTAGCATATTGGGCACCTACAGACCTGGGGAGTTCATCTTTCAGTGTCCTATCTTTTTGTCTTTTCATACTGTTCATGGGGTTCTCAAGGCAAGAATACTGAAGTGGTTTGCAATTCCCTTCTCCAGTGGACCACATTTTGTCAGGACTCTCCAACATGATGTGTCCATCTTGGGTGGCCCCACATGGCATGGCTTAGCCTCATTTAGTTAGACAAGGCCGTGGTCCATGTGATAAGATTGGCTAGTTTTCTGTGATTGGGGTTTCACAGTTTCTGTCTAGTTTCTGTCTGCCCTCTGATACCCTCTCTCAGAGCCTACCGTCTTACTGTTTTGTAAGTAGTTGACACTATAAATCAATGACTGCTAAATTTTTAAAGAAAATCTGGAAATACACAAAGACCTTTATGTTGCCTTAAAATGGAACTCTATTATAGCAAAGTATGTAAATGAGTACAATACAAAAATTCATGTTAAAATTGGGGTATCAATAAATCAAAGAGAAAATAAAGTGTAAAAGACATCAAAGTAGCCTCTACTCATTTAATTTTCCTTACAACTTATAAATGCTATCCCATTTCTAAAGAGACTGGACTTGGGTGAAATTTTTTTATTATGAAGACATTGGTCTAAGGACAGAAGGATAATCATATGCCAGCTTACAACTCCTTGTAAAAATAATAACATGAAATATTAGTGTAGATTGGGGTTCTCAAGGCAAGAATACTGAAGTGGTTTGCAATTCCCTTCTCCAGTGGACCACATTTTGTCAGGACTCTCCAACATGATGTGTCCATCTTGGGTGGCCCCACATGGCATGGCTTAGCCTCATTTAGTTAGACAAGGCCGTGGTCCATGTGATAAGATTGGCTAGTTTTCTGTGATTGGGGTTTCACAGTTTCTGTCTAGTTTCTGTCTGCCCTCTGATACCCTCTCTCAGAGCCTACCGTCTTACTGTTTTGTAAGTAGTTGACACTATAAATCAATGACTGCTAAATTTTTAAAGAAAATCTGGAAATACACAAAGACCTTTATGTTGCCTTAAAATGGAACTCTATTATAGCAAAGTATGTAAATGAGTACAATACAAAAATTCATGTTAAAATTGGGGTATCAATAAATCAAAGAGAAAATAAAGTGTAAAAGACATCAAAGTAGCCTCTACTCATTTAATTTTCCTTACAACTTATAAATGCTATCCCATTTCTAAAGAGACTGGACTTGGGTGAAATTTTTTTATTATGAAGACATTGGTCTAAGGACAGAAGGATAATCATATGCCAGCTTACAACTCCTTGTAAAAATAATAACATGAAATATTAGTGTAGAAAATAAAAATCTGAAAGTTATCTGGATTCTGAAAATGTTAAGCAATTCTCCTTGTACCTTAATTGTGATCATTTTTGCTGGATTATTTCTGCATATTTAGGCAAAGAGAGTATTTAACTTTTCTGTTATAATTAATAACATAGTACATCCTTCAGAGCTTGGCATAGTCTTTAAGAATCATCTGGAGCTTCTGGCTCAGCAAGATATTCCCTCTGGCCTTCAGTCTGCCACTAAAGAACGCCTGGAAAGAAGAAAGGGAAAACAGAGTACCAACTTTTGTTATATCACAGTTTCTATCTTTGTAAAAAAGATCATTGTAAAGACTGAATACAATTGAGTTAATAACTCCAGACAACAAAGGCAACTTTTATCTAGCAATGATAGTTTAATGATTATAGATAGCACCCAATTTTTAGATATCTAAGAAAAAATAACGATGCCTTGTATATTTTAGAAAACCATAGTATGGAAAGATCTGGTGCTTCTGCTTCAACCTATGCTACTAGCTTTAATCTATGTTCTTAAATGTGAATTTGAGACCATATGAATAAAAGGCTTTACTGTATCACTAACAATAAAAACATTCAATTCAGAACTTTAAAAAATAGATTTAAAATATTTATTATATATTCATGAAACAGAAGGCCATATACTGGCAAAATAAGATAGTCTAACAAAGTGATACATAGATCCTAGGCTGTAGCATCAGAATGCCTGGGTTAAAATCTAGGCTCTGCCACTAAATGGAAGGTGAGCTTGGACAAACGACTTAACCTCTCTGAGTTAACCTCTGGCCTCCTTACCTATAAAGAGTATGACAATAGCTCCTAAATAGCAGCTTTGTTGTATGAGCTAAATGAAACAATGTGTAAAGTGCTTTGCTTAGCGCCTAACATGGAAGTAGGAAAAATTAGTAATTGATCTCAGGTACGTTAGTCATTTCTCTCATTAATTATTGGTTCATGTCTTTTGCTCATTTTTTTAAACTGAGGTCTTGGTGTTGCCCATCGTTTTTATAGGTTATTGACACCAACATACTATGTACCATCATTTTTTCCCCCAGATTTATGGAATGTCTTATAGAGGGAGTCTGACAAGCAGAAGTTTTACATTTCTACACAGCCTAAACTACTATTATTGAGCTTATGTTCCTTATTTCTACCCTTGCTTTAATCTATTCAAGCATTAACTGAGAATCTAAAGTACCCTAGACAATATTTTATGCTAGAAAAGAGACATCTCTCCCTGTTCTCAGGGTGCTAACATTACAATAGGGGAGTCAAAAAACAAAATGTGAACAAGTAATTAAAGACTTATAAATGCTATTAAGGAGGTTATGAAAAGCTATAACAGGAGGGAACTACTCTGGATAAAACAAAGCCAGTCCTACAAAAAGATAGGGATTGAAATTCCAGAAAGGCAAATATATAGACATTGAAGGAATAAAAATTGATGGGAAGGAACTAAGAGAAAGGCAATGTAAACTGCTTTAGTATAAGTGGTACGGCAAGCAGTGTAGGATGAGGCTGGGAAGATGCGCAAGGGAAGCGTCACAAACAACATAAGAGGTAGTTTAGATTTTATCTAAATGCAAAAGAAAACCTTGGAGGTTTTTATCAGGTGGAATAACCGATAATCTGATTTCACTCTTAAGAGATTATTCTGGCTCCCATGTGAACAGATTGGTGGAAAGGCAAGACTAAGTGTAGTAAGACCAGTCAGAAAGCCAGGTGAGAGATGATGGAAACTTGGGTCATGATGATATCCCTAGTGATAAAGAGAAGATTATGAATACTAAAGATACATTTTGGAGAAATAACAAACAGGATTAAGGATAGAAAGGATACACAGGTAAAGAAAGAAGCCAAGGCAATTCTTGTATTATTGAGCATACTCATTTCAGTAGACAGATAATTGTGCCATTTCCTGAAAAAAGACTCCGGGGAGAAAATTAAATCACAAGTTCTAAATGGGGCATAATAAAGTGTCCCATCGGAGACGCAAGTAGAGATCTGGTTATATCACTATGGAACTCAGAGAAGATGACTGAGTGAGACAATTAAATCTGCAAGATGACAACATATAGATGGCTCTAAATACCACAAGATAGATGGACTCATTTCAGAGTATTATTTAGAGAAGAGTCCTGAAATGAGCTCTCAGAAATACCAAAACCCAATGGTTCAGGGTAAAAGAAGAAACCACCACAGGAGATTAAGAATAGCCAAAGGTAGAAAAAGCAAAATAGGAGAATAAGGTGTCATAAAAGGCAATGGATGAAATTATTTCAAAAAGTTGGTGGTTAACTGAGTTAAATGCTACTAAAAGGCTGAGAAAGACCTAGATAGAGAAATATTCACTGGACTTAGGAGTTTTATGGTGTAGTACGTCAAGGCTGTATATTGTCACCCTGCTTATTTAATTTATATGCTGAGTACATCATGAGAAACGCTGGACTGGAAGAAGCACAAGCTGGAATCAATGCTGCCAGAAGAAATATCAATAATCTCAGATATGCAGATGACACAACCCTTACGGCAGAAAGTGAAGAGGAACTAAAAAGCCTCTTGAAGAGAGTGAAAGAGGAAAGTGAAAAAGTTGGCTTAAAGCTCAACATTCAGAAAACGAAGATCATGGCATCTAGGAGGAGAAGGGGATGACCGAGGATGAGATGGCTGGATGGCATCACGGACTCGATGGACGTGAGTCTGAGTGAACTCTGGGAGATGGTGATAGACAGGGAGGCCTGGTATGCTGCGATTCGTGGGGTCGCAAAGAGTCAGACATGACTGAGCGACTGAACTGAACTTAACTGAACTGTTAAGGCACAAGAAATACCTTAAGCAAAGTCTATAAAGTAGGATGTGTTTGTATAATTTCAGTAAGAGCAAGCAGGCAAGCAGAGCCAGGGCTCATTGAGAAAGGGAGAAGCACCAGAATAGGAGATCTAAGAGGGAAGATGGGTCAGATCACCTAAAGCTCTGTAGACCAGGGAAAGACCTTTGAGGTTTATTCTAGGTCATGGAGAAGCCACTGGAAGCTTTTAAACAGGAAGACCCTTTGATAGGATGTATGTTTTAAGATTACACTTGTTACACTGCTGAGAATGAATTTGGGCAAAAGGTGAAAGTGACTTGAATTACTGCAGTGGTGAAGAGGGTAAAAATTGGGAGGGGGGATTTATTTGAAGGATAATAACAAGTAACATTCACTGAGTGATATTGATGTTTCAGGTACTGCACTAAGTATTTTACATGGATTAATTTTCCTAATCCTCACAATTACCTATGAGATTGGTACTATCATTAATCTCCATTTTACAGATGAGGATACTGAGACATAGAGAAGTTAGTAACCTGTGGATCCATGATTCAAACCCAGGTCGTGTGAGTCCACGTTGCTTGTTACCACAGTACACTGTCTCACAAAGTAAAGAAAGAGAACCTGATTTGGTTCTTTGAATCATCTACCCACCCCTTTCTGAACCATACCACTTAAGCAGTAATGCCTAATTGTTTTCAGATGGGTTAGATAGGAGGTCATGATCACTAAGACTGTGGAATGGCACAGTCATCGCCAGAACTAGAGGAAAGGACAAATATCAGCACATACAGTCATGCTCTGACAACCACAGACACATTTACATATGCACTACACTGCTTATACAAATATCTGAATATACCTCAGATCATAGATGCTTAATATTGTCCAGAAGAAGTAGATACTGACGATAGCTTCTATGCAAATATGTGGACATCCCCCCACACATGCTATCCTCAAAAGACCTCAGAAAGACTCTATGTGCTACTTATTCTAAAATGAGGCTAATAATTAAAATGTAGCATTCTCGGTCACAAAGGTTTGTGGGTCAACCAGCATTTGGTATCAGTCTGGCATAGATGCTAGGTAAACTCTCGTGCTTACTTTAGGCTTGTCCTGCCCTTGCTGATAGGAAAAGACCTTACTTTTCAAACTTGACTTATCCAAGTTTAGTGAGGTAGTGCCAAATAAACTCTATCCAGATTTAAAACCTAACCTTCTGGGAGACCATTGGAGCTTAGGTCTGTGTTGAAGGCATTTTTACAATGAAGCAAATTAATCACATGCCCATAGGGGAAAGAAAGGGGGCAGTTACTCATTCTCTGAGTATAATCACACTAAATCGAGTTATGAAAACCGTGAGCACATTTAGGCTGAGACCCTGGCATCAAATATAAGTAATTTCGCTGTCTATGTGACATATACATAGAAAGGCCCACAGAGCTAAAAATAAATTGGCACCAGCAAGTGTTCTTTAAATGTTCATTTAAGGAAAGTGAAGTTGGCATTCAGCCATTCTTCAAGCGTCTCAGCAAGTCAGATTTCACAGAATCTTATGCCTGAAGAGATCTGCTCCAGGCCCCCCGCCTTCAAGCTGCTAATACCTATACCACCCAGAATAAATAGGAACTGATTCCCTTGTTGAACTCTCCAGCCTCCATAATTCCATCTTTTTGATACCTTTAACACAGGACTCACCAAGCAGTCCAGAAAAATCCTTTCTGTTAAGAATGCCATTCCTGTCTCTTATACACATCTAGATGTGTATAAGAGACAGGTGGAAACAGTGTGAGACTTTATTTTGGGGGGCTCCAAAATCACTGCAGATGGTGATTGCAGCCTTGAAATTAAAAGATGCTTACTCCTTGGAAAAAAAGTTATGACCAACCTAGACAGCATATTCAAAAGGAGAGACATTACTTTGCCGACTAAGGTCCCTCTAGTCAAGGCCATGGTTTTTCCTGTGGTCATGTATGGATGTGAGATTTAGACTGTAAGAAAGCTGAGAGCTGAAGAATTCATGCTTTTGAACTGTGGTGTTGGAGAAGACTCATGAGAGTCCCTTGGACTGCAAGGAGATCCAACTAGTCCATTCTAAAGGAGATCAGTCCTGGGATTTCTTTGGAAGGACTGATGCTGAAGCTGAAACTCCAGTACTTTGGCCACCTCATGCGAAGAGTTGACTCATGGAAAAGACTCTGATGCTGGGAGGGATTGGGGGCAGGAGGAGAAGGGGATGACAGAGGATGAGATGGCTAGATGGCATCACCGACTCGATGGACGTCTGAGTAAACTCCAGGAGATGGTGATGGACAGGGAGGCCTGGCGTGCTGCGATTCATGGGGTCACAAAGAGTCAGACACGACTGAGTGACTGAACTGACTGAACTGATGGTGTCATGTCTTATGTTTAAGTCTTCAAGTCCTTTTGAGTTTATTTTTAACCTTTTTTTAAAAATGTAGCCACTATGTAATTTTTGATTACATATGTGGCTCAAATTATTATATGGGGCTTCACCTCTTGGCTCAGATGGTAAGGAATCTGCCTGCAATGCAGGAGACCCAGGTTCAATCCCTGAGTCGGGAAGATCTCCTGAAGAAGGGAATGGCTACCTACTCCTGTATTCTTGCCTGGAGAATCCCATGGTTTCAATTACCTATGTAGCTCACATTGTATGTCTAACATGTGTCTAATATTAAAACCAGGACAGCACTGGTTTAGACAATTCTTTTGTGAAAAGGAAAAAGATTTGATATGGCATGCTGGATGGGGATTGCTTTAAGATCCGTGTTAGCTTGCCTCTGTGCTGTAGGACACTTACATCATGAAATGAGAAAGAATGATGTAGAAAAAAGTGGAAGGAGAGCAACAATGACTTTAAGTAGATACCTGGATGAGAAATGAAAACGCCTTTGACAGAAAGAGGGAGACTTCCTTCAATGTAATATACAGGAAAAAAAGAAGATCGATGCAGATGCTGATGGGATTCTCTGATAGCTTAGATGGTAAAGAAACCACCTGCGATGTGGGAGACCCAGGTTTGATCCCTGGGTCGGGAAGATCCCCTGGAGAAGGGATGGCTACCCACTCCATTATTCTTGCCTTGAGAATTCCATGGACAGAAGAGCCTGGCAGGCTATAGTTCATGGGGTCACAAAGGGTCAGATACAACTGAGCAACTAATACACACATATGCAGATGCCAATAGAATAGATCTGGTGGTAGGAAAGTAAATATTTTCATCTGAGGTCTTTCTTTTTTTCCCCAAAGAAGCATGAAGAAAGGTCAGCAGCTGAAGACAAATATGAAAAACACATCTCAGACAATAGGAATGGAAGCTTAGTGGAAAATCACGGTAAGG
The DNA here is from genome assembly GCA_006410675.1 of Oreotragus oreotragus. Lineage (NCBI taxonomy): Eukaryota > Metazoa > Chordata > Mammalia > Artiodactyla > Bovidae > Oreotragus > Oreotragus oreotragus. The sequence goes on along the minus strand of SJYX01001630.1, from coordinate 143,457 downwards.
CTGCTAGATAGTGCTTAAAGACTATCTGAGACCTGTAATCAAAATTTGGAGCTTCCCTGGTGGCTTAGTAATAAAGAACCCGCTGGCCAATGCAGGAGACGCAGGTCCAATTCCTGGGTCAAGAAGATTCCCTTAGAGAAGGAAATGGCAACCCACTCCAGTATTCTTGCCTGGACAATCCCATGGACAAAGGAACCTGGTGGGTTACAGTCCATGGAGTCGCAAAGGAGTTGGACATGGCTTAGCAAATAAAGAACAAAAATCAAAATTTTAAAGGGAATCCAACTTGTCTAGTTGTACGGTTTTCCTCCTAACTCCTTCATCTATTCTGGTACAGACAGAAAGATGGCAGAGAGTAGAGTTAAAATAGGGTAGAATTTTCCATGCAAGTAAGATGAGAGATATACAAGGAGATGAGGATATTTTCAAGGGAGATATTATGATGGACCACAAAATCTAAGCTGAACAAGAAGAGATGAAAAGACAGAATGGCCTTGATGGACAGAAAGTGGTGGTGTCAACAAACTGGAGGCATCTGCAGTTCAACAGCAGTAGTGAGACTCACAAAACAAAAACAAGCAAGGGATGGTACTGGAAAATCGTGATGTTTTGAAACAGATATTGGAATTTACACGTTTTATGCTTCCAATAAAGACAAAAGCTGATACAGAATGGACTGAAAGATAATTTGAAACAGTATCAATAAACTAAGAGTCATCTGGTTAGAGAAGTCATTTTTATGAATGCTGAAGGAAGCCACCAAGGTTGACAAGAGTTGGTGCAGAGAGAGACTGTACACTAGGATATACACTGTTTGACAGCTGAAGAACAGGGGTGATGGCACCAAGGTGGGGCAGAACACAACTCAGCCAAAGGAGTTTAGAAAACCTCTAGTATTAGTTAGAACTTCTATAAAGACTAGATCTTTGAGAATAATAAACAGCTATGTTTTTGTCAAGTTTTGCCTCTGCTTTAATCATTTCACATTTAATTCCATTCTGTCTGGTATTGACAGAATGTTACACAGAATGACACAAAGCACTATCATTTACTATGCAACTTCCCAGTATCATTCACCCCCAAAGACCTGATATTCCTAATGATTATATAAATGTTACATAAAGGTTTCCTTAAATCCTACATTTAATCCTTTAAAGGCATCTCAAGTATATCTTACAAAAGAACTCTTAATTATTCACTCAGTAGCCATAATGACCTTTAAAAATCAGATGTCAATCCAGAGTTCAACAGCTTCCTATCACATATAAGATCTAAACTCCTCACCAACATCTACAAGGTCCAGTATGATTAACCCATTCCTACTTCTCCCTCTTCCCCTCATGTCTCTCTCCCCACTGCTCATTTTGTTGGCCTCCTCACAGTTATTATATCCAATAAGCAGAGCCACTGGTGCCTCCAGCCTTTGCACTGGTTGTTTCTTTAGCCTTATGGTTCATTCCCTCATCTTCACTTTGTTCAAGTCTTTTTGGACAACCCTATCTAAAATAGTGCCTCCATCCTGTCACATTCTAATCCAGGGGTTGGCAAACTACAGCCTAAAGGCCAAAACCAGTCTGTTGCCTGTTTTCGGTCATAAACAAATTTGATTGGAACTCAGCTACATCCATTGGTATACATATACATTATCCATGCTACTTTAACTCTATAAATGGCAGAACCAAGTAGGTGCAACAGAGACCATCTGACCTGCAAAGCTTAGAATATTTACAATGGGACCCTTTACAGAAAAAGTTTGCCAACCACTACTGTAACCCATAACTCTGACTTATTTTTCTCCATATTTGAAATTATATTTCTTTTCCATTTCCCTCTAGAACTAAGCTCTGCCCAGAAGGGGCACTGTCTTGTTTAGCCACATCAAGCACCCAAATAAAAGGAGGTACTAAGTAAATTCCTGGGAAAGAATTAACTGAGAGCTCACTCAGTACCTGGCATTATAGTAAGCTCTTCATGAATACTAGTGGATTTAGTTATCATCCATTTAGTTATTTGGGATTATCATTATTCATTTTGCAATGAGAAAATTAAGGTTTAGAGAGTAGATGTAAGAGCTAAGATTGAAACTCAGGTTTATCTGATCCCAAAAGAATGTATTTTTAACCATGATACAACTTTATATTTCTTTTTAAACTAGTCTTTCTATCCAGGGAAACTGAGCATTTTATCCTTTATTCAAATTTTTCTGTAACTTGTAAAGTTGTATTGTTTTCTGCAAATAAGCACTGTGCTTTTTTTGTTCTGGTAGTCATTGGTACTTGGAAGTTTGGGCAGTTATTATAAACAAATTTTTTAAATTATATCTTCTAGTTGGTGTTGCTGCTATGTGAAAGCTATTTTTAAATAATTACTGTGCAATCAACCATTTGTTTGAACTCCTCTGATATAAGAATAATCTAATCTTCTTGGGATTTCTAGCTACAAAATCATGATTCAAAAATCACAAAATTTCCTCCCCCCTTCTAGTTGCTATATCAGTTTACTTTAATTTTGTGTGTCTGTGGATTACCCAGAGGTTTTAGAACAATATTAATTCATAATGGTCAGTGAAGGTACTCTTGTTTTAATCATGATTTTCTACTGAAATGACTCTAAATGTTTTACCCTCAGGAAGATACTGGCTATTATGTTCCATCTTTCTATTTCCAGTTTACCATGATGATTAAGACAAGTTCTTAATCTTATATATCAGGGAAGAATGTCTAATTTTATGAAATATCATATGGTTTTCACCTCTGAACTAATGACAATAAATTAAAAGGTCTAGATATGAGTTTTATATTGTTTATCTGCTGAAGAAGAATTTCACTCAAAACTTTAACAAGTTATTGGGTGAAAAATTCCATTAGAAAAATATATGATCTGTCAACTTGAATACTGCTATCAACTCTTTCTTCAGAGTTGTAAGAAATCTGTCTTATATATTAGAATTTTGGAGTCAGCCAAAAACTGCAACTGTCCAGTAGGGAAAAAATAATGACTAATAAATAAACATTGTAAGAACTTTACCTTCTGAGGATCAAGCTTGCCCAAGACTACTTCCATGAAATCTTCATCTGAAAGTGTGATGGTTACATCAGCAGAGCCTTTTGCAGGGCCTTGATATACTTTTCCAGAACCAGTTTTCAGGTCAATAGCTGGGAAAAATAGGAAGAATTGAACCAATATCAGTCATTTTATCTTTACAATTTGAGAATAAAATGAACCAGATAAATGCAGATATTTTTAATAGTTTCAGAGTTACTGTGGTGTTTATTCTACATTATATATTACATATCACTTAGAAAAAAATTTTTAAATCATTTATTTTTTGAGATGTCCTTTTTATAAAGAATATGATTTTCAAAAGGATCAAATCAATAATAGTTTTCCTTCATTGAAGAAGTTTACGCAATAGAGAGATTTGAAAAGTGAATCAATGTAGAATAATATAATGAAGTTAAGAGGTTGGAAGTTATATGGTTAAGGTCTTTAGATTCAAATAAAGACTCTATAGTCAACAAAAGAAGAAAATAGAATTTTAAAACAATTGCATATTGGTTGGGGTGGGGGAAGGGAATGCACACTCATTACTTTTCAATACCTTGAATTCATCAAAGGTTCTGCCATATGAATTAAATGATAGTAAAATTAAGATTTTTTAAGTATTTCAATTAGTCATTTATTTATAAAATGCTATTGCCCTAACTGTTATGAACAAAGGTTAAAATTAAAATCTTTTCCTTTAACTGTTTCGGACAGCAGGATTAAGTGTCCCAGAAACAGGCTGGGCAACTGGAAAAGCTATTAAAATTTTACCTCCTTCATTGCTCTCTGTATAGCACAGAGCTTTACGTTAAAGTTACATTTTAGAAAGTTTTCATTGTCATACATGTGACCGAGACCACTCATCCAGAAAGGCCAATTCCACTCATCCAGCTTTAGCCTCTTGAATGTGCTTTCTCTACTATTGCTAAGAAGCTATGATCACATCACTCTCCCTAAGAGTGTGTAGGGAACTCCCAACTTAGGATCAAGAAAAGACACACACGTAAGTAAAATTATATAGACTGGTTAGCCAAGTTCTGCTGCAAAGACAGAATTAAATCACTCCCACTGTCCACAGAAGAGAATTTTGCCAACTAAACTAAACTAAAAAAAAATAAATAAGATGACTACTAACGGTTACCTTGGGGAGGAAAAAGGGTAAGAAGGGAAACTTTTTGCTTTGTTTCATTCACTCACTTCATTGTTTAGTTTCTTCTATGGTTCTCAGACAATATGTAAGATACTAGGAATAAGGCGTGAAGAACAAAGGCTCTGTTCTTACTGGCACATACATATTACAAACATGTTTTTCCGTGTTATTTGTGTAGTTAAAAACAAAAGTAGAATAAGAGGAGGAAGGCAGGCATGGAAGGAGCAGGGAGAGAATAATAGGAGGGAGTCAGAGGGCAGAAAGGAAAGGCTAAAGAAAAGCAAACCTCTGACATTCAACAGATACTGTTTTAATTCTTCACAATTGAGTCTAAGGCCCACTGTATGCACTAGTCTTGCTGAGGAATAAATCCGGACTCACACAATCTTAATACTTCAGTGTGGAGTAAGTCTCTTAGCTAATGAAGGCCCTTCTAATGAAGTGCTATCTATCTGCCCTCTCACTCACTCGGTTTTACTTGCTGCTTCACAGCCAGATTCTCATAAAGCAATTAAACTTTTTTCTGTGGAAAGCTAATAACTAGTGCTGATAAACAAAAAGAGGGCTAAAAAGGGGAAAGTTCTTAGCAAGAAGACTAGCCTGTCAGACCACCTCAGCCCAGCAAGGCAGAGACCACACTGGTCCTCGCTCAGGCAGCCCTCCAGCTCCTACATGACCAAGAATGACAGGCCTCAGAGGGGCCTAACCTTGAAAGACACAATGAAGGTGCCTCCTACTCCACAGCCAAAACCAAGCCTGATGCCAGGACTCTCCTTATTCTCTTTAGACGCACACTAACTTGGTTGTTAAAAATCCTGACACAGACACACTTCTACCCAGCAATTCACTGTTGGTGTTGTCTGGATGGCGAGATACAGGAAGGAGCTGGGAAGATGGGCACAGTCCAGGATCTCTAGTTGGAATGCATCTTTCAGGCCACTGAGCGCAAATCCCTTGGCTTCTAGACTTGCTTAAGGGTAGTCACTCTGTGTAACCCCAGTTCCACAGGTGAACAAAGTAGCTGAGCCTGTTCTCTCTAAACAGGTTTGTGTCTGCCATAATATGAACAAGGCTGGGACAACTAAAATGTTTAGATAAACAGTTTAAAAACAGCTCTCAAAAAAAAAAAAAATAGGTATTCCCTAACTCAAGGTATTTAGTCACCTATTTTATGTCATTAGGCACCAAGATGCAAAAAAGAGATGCCAACGTGGAATTATCTTCTAAAAAACATCATAAGCCAAAAATCTTAGGTACTTTCCACTGCTACCAGCTCTGATTTAGCTCAGTGACACAGACTGTAAGAAACCAATTAGAACTGAAAAAAGATACACACAGTTTAGAATCAAATCAAAGACAGATAACTAAAGAGAATAATGAACATGTTCAGAGAAAGCTTCAAGATCCAATTTGATTGTTAGCTTTGATAAATTAGGACCTGAAGAAGGTACAGTAAAACAAACAAAAGCCACAAGCATCAATTATAAATAAGTATTAACAGGATTCAAATATTCCCATTTTGGGCTGGAATATAAGAAAAAACCCTTTGCCTAGGTTAACAAACGGCAATTACTAAATGTAAGCACATTTTCTAATACTGTCTACAAGGCAAGTGACACTAAGATGAGGTGAAAATATTAGTTGGTTATATTTAAGAAAATTATCCTATTTGTCAGAATGAATCGCTTGTATATTTTATAAATCTCTACATAGTTCTATTCTGCCAACTGTGAGACACACAATTCCAGCAACTTTTCTCACTCTTGTCTCATTCCCTTCCATGACCAGTATCTTCAAAAATTCCGTGCTTTATATTTATAACTCAACTTGTAATATAGTTTCATCTATAGAGAAAAGGTAGAATTCCGTCATAGAAAGACAGAAGGAAGGACAGAACGAAGAAAGAAAGGCAAGTGCTGATACCTACATATTGCTGTTAACTGATAAAGATTTTTAGAAAAAAAAAATAGACACTGAAGATTGATGTCTGAAGACCACTTCAGTATTCTTGCCTTGAGAACCCAATGAACAGTTTGAAAAAAAAAAATGATAGGATACTGAAAGAGGAACTCGCCAGGTCAGTAGGTGCCCAATACACTACTGGAGATCAGTAGAGAAATAACTCCAGAAAGAATGAAGGGGTGGAAACAAAGCAAAAACAATACCCAGTTGTGGATGTGACTGGGGATAGAAGCAAGATCCGATGCTGTAAAGAGCAATATTGCATAGGAACCTGGAATGTCAGGTCCATGAATCAAGACAAATTGGAAGTGGTCAAACAAGAGATGGCAAGGGTGAACGTCAACATTCTAGAAATCAGCGAACTAAAATGGACTGGAATGGGTGAATTTAACTCAGATGACCATTATATCTACTACTGTGGGCAGGAATCCCTCAGAAGAAATGGAGTAGCCATCATGGTCAACAAGAGAGTCCAAAATGCAGTACTTGGATGCAATCTCAAAAACGACAGAATAATCTCTATTGTTTCCAAGGCAAATCATTCAATTATCACAGTAATCCAAGTCTATGCCTCAACCTGTAACACTGAAGAAGCTGAAGCTGAACAGTTCTATGAAGACCTACAAGACCTTTTAGAACTAACACCCCCCAAAAATGTCCTTTTCATTATAGGGGAGTGGAATGCCAAAGTAGGAAGTCAAGAAACACCTGCAATAACAGGCAGATTTGGCCTTAGGATATGGAATGAAGCAGGGCAAAGACTAATAGAGTTTTGCCAAGAAAATGCACAGGTCAGAGCAAACACCCTCTTCCAACAACACCAGAGAAGACTCTATACATGGACATCACCAGATGGTCAACACCAAAATCAGATTCATTATATTCTTTGCAGCCAAAGATGGAGAAGCTCTATGCTGCTGCTAAGTCACTTCAGTCGTGTCCGCCTCTGTGTGACCCCATAGACGGCAGCCCACCAGGCTCCCCCATCCCTGGGATTCTCCAGGCAAGAATACTGGAGTGGGTTGCCATTTCCTTCTCCAATGCATGAAAGAGAAAAGTGAAAGTGAAGTCGCTCAGTCTGTCCGACTGTTAGCGACCCCATGGACTGCAGCCCACCAGGCTACTCCGTCCATTGGATTTTCCAGGCAAGAGTACTGGGGTGGG
>SJYX01001630.1:98241-134648 GCA_006410675.1 Oreotragus oreotragus | reverse complement strand
GTTTGGCCACGCCCCGTCTCCGTGCCTCCGCTCGCTCCCCAACACGGGACCCTGTACCTGGTACTCAGTCTCAAGGCTTGCGTTGGCCGGCGCGGACTGATAGAAACACTGCTTCCGCCCCGCAGGCAGCAGGAACGTGAACTCGCCGTCCTGGATCGGAGGGGGCCCTGCCCCTCCCACGCCCACTGGCGGCAGTAGTAGCCACAGGGCTAAGCCTAAGGCCGCGCCGGCCGCCATCATCCGGGTCACTCTCTGGTCTGCTAACCGGTTGCGGTTCCTTTAAGGAATAGCTCTGTCCCCTATGCTATTCGGCTGAGTTCATTGGCAGCCGCTTCTGTCCGTTATCCGAAGCCCGCGGAACCAGGAGTGGAGGAACCCCCTAGAGCTTAGCTGTCCGAATGAATGCCTGATGCGCCTGAAAATACTCGATCCTCTACAGAATTTTCCTTGTAAAGCCTCCTTTCTAGCCTCAAACACTGTGGGGAAAATTACAAAAATAAGACCACAATGGCACATTCTCCTCAGGCAAAAGTTAAGACAACTATGGTGGCGGCAGCTAGGTCCTGCGGTTTTCCCAAAGTACCCCGCGCGCAACGAGTGTTGTTCGAATCCGTCTGGGTGTAGTGTGTCGAAAGTAGAAGCAGGGCCTGTGCCAGCACGCCACCCGTTGGGCTCGTGTATAAAAAAAGCTCAGCTAGGGTGGGTGGAGACTTTGCTATTAACGTGGATTCTTGCCGGTCCCAGGTCCTTGAGCTTGGCCCCAGGTCCGATGCCTAATCCTTTCCTTGGCGCCTTAGAGCCGTCGTTTTATCAGTCTCCTTGTTTCTAAACCGGAGGTGATGAGAATTGAGACGAGGCCTGGCCCATAGTGAGCCCTCTGCATTTTTTCCATATCGTTTGCTCGGGAGCCTGGCCTTACCCTGCTCGCGAAGGGTCTCAAACTCGACAGCCCAGGTGCTTGGCGTCAGCAGAGAAAAGCAGAGAGTGTGGGAAAGGCAGATTGCCTAGTTCAAACCATGCCCCATGCTTTATTTGAGGCGTCACACTGCTGGGCCTCACAGGATGATGCTAGGCCTTGACTGGGCTGTTGTGAAGATTAAGTTAGATGATGTTTATTTAGTGCTTGGTGCATCCATAGGCCCTCAGTAAATATTAATTTATATTCCAGGTTTATCGCCTTGCATGCCGCCAATCTCTCATTCTGGTTTAGAGAATTTGGAGGCAACCTAAGCAAACAGATAAGAAAGATGTCATTGGAGAAACGGACTGTGGAGATTCCATCTAAACATAAGAAAAAATGTTCAGATTGGCAGTGTTGAGTTGTTCAAGATAGCATGAAAGAGGTTGGCAGGTGGTGACAATTATGCTTTGAACACAGCTGGTGGCTGTCAACTACAGATTTGGAGAGCTTGGGGAAGTAACACTTTGTCAAAGTTTATGTATGCTCATGCTTGGTATTCCTTTTGCGGGAAGAGGGCAGGGGGCCACCGCAAGGTATGTGGGTGTCCCTTACTGTTCCAAGTTTTTCTGTCATTCAGAGTTACTACTTGAACATTTTGAAGTAGTTGTGGAGAATGGGTGTTAAATTTTTGTTAAGGATTCTTTTTTAACAAGGGGAAACTCACATTAAAAAGAACCATTTTAAGTAAACAACTCAGTGGCATTTAGTATATTCATAATATTGTGCTCACTTCCAAAACATTTTCATCAGGAAGGAATCCCTGTACTCATCCAGCAATTATTCCTCATTCTTTCCTCACCCCAGTCTGGTGATCACTCTGCCTCCATGGGTTTGCTAATTCTGGATGTTTCATGTAAATGGGATGTTTTGACCATTAGTGTCTGGCTTGTTTTTCTTAGCATAATGTTTTTAAGGTTTATCATCATATCACTATTTTAATTCTTTTTTACAGCTGAGTAGTATTCCCTTCCATCTATTGGATGCTTGGGTTGTTTCCGATTTTGGCTATTGTGAATAGTGCCTCTGGGAACCTGTTTATATATGTATTTGTTTGAGTATCTGCCTTCCGTTCTCTGGGGGTATATACCTGGGAGTGAAGCTGCTGAGTCATATAGTAATTCTATGCTTAACTATTTGAAAAACTGCCAAACTTTCCCACAATAAAGTTGCACAAGTTTACATCCCTACCAACCATGTACAAGGGTCCCATCCCAATTATCCTACATCCTCATCAACATTTGTTATATTCCATTTTAATGTTAGTGTATTCCTTCTCATGTAGGTGAAGTAGTGTCTCATAGTAGCTTGTTTGTTTTCTTTCTGAGGATGAGTCCATTTTATTGAGGGGCATCCAGGGAGGGTCTTAGGATTGGGAGGACAATGAGATCTAACATCCTTCTCCTAGCTGGGATCTCTTCAATTTTACAGTCACTGAAAGCTCAGTGGGTAGGTGTGTTTGTTTCATTTTGTTTTGTCATGCCACATGGCTTGCAGGATCTCAGTTCCCTGATCAGGAACTGAACCCTGGCTACAACAGGGAAAGCCCAGAATCCTAACCACTGGGTCACCAGGGAACTTCTAAAAGCTCATAGTGGTTTTGATTTGCATTTTCTTAATGATACTGAGCATCCTTTCATGTGCTTATTGGTCACTTGTAGATCTTTGGGAAAATATCTGTTCATGTCTTTTGTCCATTTAAAACTTGTATGGTGTTATTGTCGAGTTATAATATTCATATATTATGGAATGAAAAAGGAAGAAAGAGAAACAGTGAAAAACCTCTCCTGCTCTTTGCCAAACTCTGCTGGAGCACATCAATACTCCATTTATAACTCTGCCTTAGCCTTCTCTTCCTATTTGCATCAAGCCTAGAAATTGACCAGGTATGAAAGAGTAAGGTCTTCTTGAGTCTTTCGTGATCATCTGTCCTGCCCTGGGTATGCACATTGCTCGCTAAATTCCCCAGTATATATGGGTGCTTTTGAATGCCTTAATTACCCAAAGAAACTCACCCCAGCTTTTCCTCCCAGCATTTTGCCATGTATGTTATCTTCCTCCATTGTAATCTTGTACACCAGAGAGCTGTGAGTTGTTCCTTCCTTACAGTGTTTTCTAGGAATACGTTCTGAGTTAAAGCACACTGAGTCAGTCCCTCAGGTTACCCCCAGACATGTTAGAATACACACACAATACTGTAAGAATGAGGGCTGTTCTGCTCCCTCAGAAACGGAACCAGGGCCCCATGTTGGGGACGCAGGCGGCTATCTTCATATCCTTCACTGTGCTGAACAAGGAGATGAGGAAGGGTATGGAAAACACCACAAAGCTTTCCTGCCACGTTCAAGTTGCCTTTTCTTGATTTGCATTTCCTTGGTTGACATAAACGTTTAGCTGTTTTCCTGCGGTCAGATAAAATTGATTCTTCCCATTTTTGCTCAGTTTGTTGATGTTTTGGATGAGATACAGGCCTATAGATCTACCAGCCCCACCTTTTTCACTGTTGGCTGTGACTAATGGGTGATTCTTGTTTTCCCTCGATTAAGTAAAATCCTCCCTCTCCCCCAGTATTCAACAAAATGTACTGAGTAGACACTGTCAATGTCCTGGGAGCTGTCATCTCAGTGCTGCTCCACTAAATGATTTCAGGTCCTCAGAAGTGCTTAGAAGTCAATGCTAGGTGGGTAGGTACGGTGACTTATTTCACCTAGGTGGAGTCGGGGAGAGCTTCCCCAAGGAGGTGGCATTGAATTTCAGATTTGAAGTAGTAGCGAGAAGAAGAAAGCAGAAAAAAACAGTTCTCTGACATCAAAGGCACTCAGAGAGTTCAAGGGGCAGAAAGGGGAGGAAGGTGGGGTGGGTGGGAGGAGTAGGCAGAGAAGAGATGGGAGTCTTGGGCAGACAACCCCTCATAAAGGCCCCTCTTTCCTTTGTCATGTTGGCCCAAAATCTTAGCCAGGGGTTCTTATGACCGTGGGGAGTGTTGGCCGACTGGCTTCTGCGGGTCAAGGATTCCCCTGAAATTATAATCAAAAGATTACAAGAGCGTGTGCTGGGCAGTGTGTTTTTCCCACCAGAATTGTTCTCCACCATAATCTGTACTGCTTCACAGTGGGGGTGGCGGGGCGAGGGGGCTGATATCTCCATACCAGATCAATGGGACTGCCTTTCCCTCTGCTTTCCAGTTGAGTCTGGCCCTTGTAGAATATCTAAAGGCTGCAGGATAAGGAAGGCCTAGGTATCTGTTCCCTGGCTCCTCCCTTTCTGGTCTGCATCTTTTGACAAAAGCATGTAACTCTAGCTCTCTCCAGGTTTCAGGACCCTTCCCCCTCCAGCAACTTCAGGCCTGGCTGCTAACAGTGACTGTAGGAAGTCACTGTCCCTCATTGCTCCCCTTTCACCCTGCTGACTCCTCAGTTCTGTCTCTTAAGGGCACGATCTGTGTGACAGCTGACCAATACAGGTATGTGTATATATGTTCAGTTCAGTCGCTCAGTCGTGTCCGACTCTTTGCGACCCCATGAATTGCAGCACGCCAGGGTTCCCTGTCCATCACCAACTCCCGGAGTTCACCCAAACTCACATCCATCAAATCGGTGATGCCATCCAGCCATCTTATCCTCTGTCGGCCCCTTCTCCTCCTGCCCCCAATCCCTCCCAGCATCAGAGTCTTTTCCAGTGAGTCAACTCTTTGCATGAGGTGGCCAAAGTACTAGAGTTTCAGCTTTAGCATCATTCCTTCCAAAGAACACCCAGGGCTGATCTCCTTCAGAATGGACTGGTTGGATCTCCTTGCAGTCCAAGGGACTCTCAAGAGTCTTCTCCAATACCACAGTTCAAAAGCATCAATTCTTCGGCACTCAGCTTTCTTCACAGTTCAACTCTCACATCCATACATGACCACTGGAAAAACCATAACCTTGACTAGACGGACCTTTGTTGGCCAAGTAATGTCTCTGCTTTTGAATATGCTATATGGTCATAACTTTTCTTCCAAGGAGTAAGCATCTTTTAATTTCATGGCTGCAATCACCATCTGAATTCAAAATTCCAGGTTATAGATCCCTGAATCACATTAGATGCTCCCAGGATGAAGTCTTCACTTACATCCAAGACCCTATCCCCTCTACCTTCAATGCCCTCCTTCCATCTCCTCAGGCTTTCAGAGCCAGATGTCACCTCCTCCCAGAATCCTTCCTTGAACTTTCTGAAGCTAAGTGAAGAACCTTCCTCAGTGACAAACTTCAACATAGCACTTCACCAACCGGACTATCACTGCTTGTCTGACTCACTGAACTCTGAGCTCCCAAGTGCAGGAGCTGTTTCATTCATCATGGCATCCCTGGTACCCAGCATGGTTCTGAGCCCTGGTGAGGCTCAGTAATCAGCTGGTGGCATAAATAAACCAAGTATCTCTCCCAACTCTTGTCTCATACACACCCAGAAAAGAGCCACAAAAATAGACTGAGGGAATGTGTTTTGGCTTTCAAGTCAGACAAGCCCAAAATATTTATTGTTCACTGTGTGCCAAGCACTGACGTAGGCATTGGGAAACTGCAAGAGATGCCACCGGCTCTGTCTCTGTACTCTGGAGGAAGATATCTGGATGAGTTCAGTAAATTCAAGCATGTTCTATGAACCATGATGACCTAATCTAATCGATATTTACAGAATATTACACCAAGCAACTGCAAAGTGCATTTTCATTTTGAGTGCACATTGTATGCAGATATATACTGGGCCAGTGAAAAAAGTATCAGACATCCCTGGTACAGTGGATGAGAATCTGCCTGTCAATGCAGGGGACACCAGTTCAATCCCTGATCCGGGAAGATTCCACATGCCTTGGAACAACTAAGCCCATGTGCTGCAACTACTGAGCCAGTGCTCTAGAGTCTGCGAGCCACAGCTACTAGCACACTCACCTAGATCCCATGCTCTGGAACAAGAGAAGCCCTTGCACTACAACCAAGAGTAGCCCCCCGATCGCCACAACTAGAGGAAGCTGGCAAGCAGCAGCAAAAACTCAGCACAACCAAAAATAGGTAGATGAAGGTAGTTAGGGAACGACGCGCCGGTTAAACATATGGTAACCGAAAGAAAGAACAAAATAAGACCACAAAGCAATGAAATAGAAAACTGAAAATAGAGAAAAACTACAAAAGTCAAAGGTTGGTACTTGGAAAAAAAAAAAAAAAAAAGGTTGGTACTTGGAAAAAGATTAAAAAACTGAATAACCCCCAACAAGACTAATCAAGAAAAAAAAAAAGAGAGAGAGAGAGAAAGCACAAACTACTACTCTTAGGGATCAAAGAGGAGACATCACTACAAACCCTACAGATATTAAAAAGCAAATAAGGAAATACAGACAGGTTTTTAGCGATGAGTTCGCTATTGTAGATGAAATGGACAAACATGAAAATACATGCGTGCTAGTTGCAATCAAAGAAAATTACAAGGTACTATCCTGGAATTCAGAAAGGGGATTTTTCCAGGTTCAGAGGGATCTGGCAAGATTTCCTAAAAAATTAGCATTTAAACTTGAGACATGGACTTCCCTGGTGGTCCAGTGATTAAGAAACTGCCTGCCAATACAAGGAACAGGGGTTCAATCCCTGGTCTGGGAAGATCCCAAATGCCGCAGAGCAATTAGGCCCGTGCACCACAACTACTGAAGCCTGAACGCCCTAGAACCTATGCTCCACAACAAGAGAAACCCCCATAGGAAGAAGCTTGCACACCAGAACTAGAGAGTAGCGCCCACTCACTGCAACTAGAGAAAGCCTGTGCAGCAACAAAGACCCAGCACAGCCAAAAAAAACCCCCCTAAGACCTGAAGGAGAAGTGGGGTTGGACCAGATTAACAGAATTGCGTTCTGTGCATGGATGACGGCATACACACAAAGGTCCTGAGGTTGAAATCAGCTTTGTGTATCCAAAGAAAAAAGTCCACTCTAATGATCCTTTTTAATGTTGGCGACTACACACCTGCATCCTTCCTGGGTGTAAACCTCCAGGTGGGCCTGGTAGACTTGACCTGAAATGTTTAGAGACCAAGGTTGGTAAGACGGACCTTTGGAAATTTCCTGGCTGTCAACAGGAGGCAGTTAACGCTGCAAACAATGTCATTTCTTCCATTCTGGAGCTGATGTTTCCTTTCACCTGACTGGCGAGGCTCCTGAGACACAGGAGCTTGTGTGGCCTCGCCCTGTGTATACTCACACCCCACGAACCGATACTTTGTCTCACAAATCCTTTGGAGCTAGCGTCCGCGACTCTTAGCCCCATTCTTGCAGGCGGCGAGCAGAGGACTCGCCAGGAAGGTCAGGAAGGACTGCCCCTTGCCTGAGGTCACAGAGGCCAAGCCCTAATCATCATGCCCTACCAACTTCCACCCCACACGTTTCAGCTTTGGGGCACACGTTGGGCCACTTTTTGTGACTTGGGCCTGGGTTTCCCATACGACCCATGTTCCCTGTGCTTCCTCATGCCCAGTTAGGGAAAAATAAGCACACACACGCATGCACGCACACACACGCACACGCACGCACGCACACACACACACACACATCTCATCCACCTTTTCCTCCCATCTGCCAAACCTGGGCCCCCAAGGAGCAGAGAGGTGCCAGGCTCTGATGTGCGTCTGTGGAAGGGGTGGGGAGGGGAGAGAGTCCCTTTCGGTGCCCAGGGTGTGTGTGAGCAATTTCCTGCCAGTGAGGAAACACTCGGCTCAAATCAGCCCTGGTTCTCCTTTCCCTGCTCTGGCCTCACAGGAGGAGCTGGCAGTGAGCCGTGGGCCACCCTAGCCTCCGCCAGATTTCCTGACCAAACGCGGGAGGAGAGATGCTCTGGACTGTCCTGCTGTTTGCAGCCGGTGAGCTGATGTCCCTGCGCCACCCCTCACCCCGTTCCGCTCCCTCTATCCACCACCCTGTCTCTGCTGGGGGGTGGCAGGGAGGGGTGCGTGCACACAGAGCAGGAGCTGGAGAGGCTGAGCCCTGACAGATTTGCCCCAGAGCCTTGGAAATGCCCCCGGAGCATGGACGTCTCTTGTGGGGCCTCAGTACCCCCGCATCACAGGTGCTAGGAATGCCACCCCACTGGTGACAGCGGCGCCCACGCCCCATGACTCAGCCCTGCTTGGCCTCTGCAGGCTGCTACCTCCAGGACTGGGGCAGCAGAGGCTCTATGGTGGGTCAGAGAGGGTGGGAGGGAAGCTGGATAAGAAAAGGCTTGTGTCGACCCCACCTGAGCCAGACACTCCATGCGGGAACCTGGGGCCGCTGGGGAGACACTGGTCTCTCCTGCAGGAAGCCGTGCCCTGAAATCGTGTCCCTCATCACAGCCTGGGAAACAAGACAGAATCACTCTGCCCACCCCTTCTCCCCTCGATCACCCCCACCTCCTGCCACCTGGACTCCTTGAGCGCCCCACGTCCCTTCCAGCCTGCAGCCTTTGCCTGAGATGGCCCCCCTGCCTAGAATGCTCACTCCTAGCTCTTCCATGCTGTGTCTTCAGGGAAGCCCTCTCTGGCTACCCGTCACCCTCGTCTCCTTAAGAATGTCAGCTCCCCAGGGCAGGCGTGTCTTGTCTGTTCATCTGTCTGTCTGTCTCATCCACTGCTCTGTCCCCAGAGCAGCGTCTCCAGCTCCTGCTCTAAACAGGGCCTGGCACATGGTCAGTGCTGTTGAGAGAAGTAATACAAGTGTAATTGTGATGCTGTGTAACCTCCACGGCTATGATAATAAAATGACTCCAACAACATGACCTCTCACCATGTGCTGGGCGCTTGATCCTCTCAACACAGCAGTAGGGTAGGGACAACTAGGGACTTCCCACGTGGCGCTAGTGGTAAAGAACCTGCCTGCCAATGCAGGAGACACAGGTTCGATCCCTGGGTCAGGAAGATCCCCTTGAGCAGGGCATGGCAACCCACCCCAGTATTCTTGCCTAGAGAATCCCATGGAGAGAGAAGTCTGGCAGGCTACGGTCCATAGGGTCACAAAGAGTCAGACATGACTGAAGCGACAGGGTGCACACACAAGGACAACTAGCCTCCAGTTGTACATAAAAACCAAGGCCCAGAGAGGGCGAGCCACTGCCCAAGCCTACACAGCCAGGCTGGCCTCTGCTCTAACCACCCACCCACCTAACCGCCCCTATCTTGCTTCGCAGGCTCCATGGCGATCCCGGCGCCATCCATCATGCTGGCGCCCCCACACCCCAGCAGTCAAGAAGACCCCGTCCACATCTCGTGCATGGCCCCCAGGGGCTTCCCAGGGGCGAATTTCACGCTGTACCAAAATGGGGAGGTGGTGGAGCTCCTGAAAGCCCCCAAGGACCAGCTCAGGGTCATTTTCAACCTGAGCAGTGGCAGCAGGGAAGTTCGAGGGGGACCGTTCTGCTGCCAATATAGTGTGCTGGGTGAGAATAGGCAACCTCAGCTGTCAAACCTCAGTGAGCCTGTGCACATCTCCTTCCCAGGTAAGTCCCTCCCATCGGCCCTCACTGCCCAGGCTCCATCTTCTCAGGGCCGAACCTTTGTAGGCACTCTTCTCTCCGCCTGGGAGTCATCACTCTTCTAACTTAGTGGCAGTTTCTTTTCCTCCGTGGATGGAGGAGCTTGGTAGGCCACAGTCCATAGGGTCGCAAAGTCGGACATGACTGAGCGACTTCACTTTCACTTTCACCATATGCAATGGGTACAGTCATTCTTCCCATTTTCCAGATAAGGAAACTGAGGCACAAGAGCTGAAGAGGCTGGCCCAGGTCACTCAGCCAGCAGGCAGCAGAGCTGGAGTTCCACCAGCCTCTGAAGTCCAGATGTTAAACCTCCACCCTTAGCAGCACTTTTCCTTACTGGCCACAGTATTTATGAGTACCTGCTATGCACCAGGCACTGTCCTTGGCATTGCAGGCTCAGCAATGAATGAAACAAAAGTCCTTGCCCTCTCGCACATGATGAGGGGGTGGCAATGGACATCAGATGATAAATAAGGAGTTTTGTAAATATTCAGTCAGCTAGTAGGGGACAAGGGAAGTGGCAAGAATGAAACACAGCCTGGTGAAGGGCATCTTTTGGTTGCTGTTGTTGTGCCACGTGGCTTGCAGGATCTTAATTCCCCAACCAGACAGGGAACCCAGACCCTAGCAGTGAAAGTGCTAGAGTCCTAACCACTGGACCGCCAGGGAATTCCCAAGGGTGTCATTTTAAATAGAGAGGAGAGTGATCAGGGAAGGTCTCTCTGAGGAGTTGATGTTTGAGCCTGAAGGATGAGGAGCCAGCCACATGGCTGTCTGGGGCAGGAGGGTTCAAGGCAGAGGAAGCTGGCTGTGCAAAGGCCCTGAGGCTGGAGCGTGCCTGGTGTGTTTGAGGGACATGGAGGCGCCCTCATATGATTGAAGCATAGCAAGCAAGGGGAAAGTGGCGGGGAAATGAGGGCAGGGGGAGCCAAGGAGGATCATGCAGGGCCTTGTGGCTGCAGCAAGGACTCGGGCTTTTTGTCTGAGTGCGACTGAAGCCCTGGGAGCGAAGATGTCTTCCTCTGGTCTTTCCAGGAGTGGGGGCTGGGCCTGGTCTTTGGATCAAGGAGCAGGAGGGAGGGAGGGAGCGAGGGAGGAGCCTTGGGGTAGACTCCTCTGTCACCAACAGCCAGAACTTTGCTGCTGCAGAGAGAAGGTTGTAACCAGCAGAGGCCCACAGGCTGTGATGACAGAACACTCTCTGTGTCCTTCCCCAGCCTCAAGTTCCACTATCAAAGGCGCCCTTCTCTCACCTTGGTCCTGTGGTCCCCGAGTAGGGCAGTAACGGCTCTCCTGCCCCAGATGAAAGAATGAACAAGGGCTGCTGCGAATACCCAAGTGAGCGCCTCTCCTCCCCTCCTGGCTAGTTCCTGTCCTCCACTGGGGTCCAGGCATCTCCTCCTGGCTCCCCCGAGAGATTCCTTGCCTTTCTCCAGGGAGGGGCAGCCAGATCTCTTGCAAAGACATAAACTCTGGAGGCGGGGCTTCATGCTTCTTTGCCTACCTCTGTGTGGGCCTCAGAGTCCACCATGTGGCTGGGGATGAATGTCGTCTGACCCCGTTACCCAGCCAGCAAGACTCTTCAGACCACAGGTAACTGAAAACTGGACTCAAATTGGCTTCAGCAACAAAAGGGGGTTTGTTGGTTTACTGAACTGAAATTTGTTCATGGCACTGATTTCTGGCATGGCTGGATCCAGGTGCTCAACCGTGTCAGGAATCATGTGCCACTTCTCAGCTCCATTTTCTTCTGTGTCTCATTCTTAGGCAGGCTCTCCCTCTCATGTTGTCAGAATTGTATACCTTGGAGCTCCAGATGTATATCCTACCAGCTTTGCAATGCTGGCCTGAGGAGTAAGCCTCTCTTCCCAGTAATCTGGCCAAAGTCCAGAAATTAGTTACATTGGCTCAATTTAGGCAACATGCCACTCCCTGAACCAATTAGGTTAGCCAAGGGTAGGGAATATGCTAATTGGCCAGACAGATTTGCTAGATCCCCAAAGTCTGCTGCTGCTGCTGCTGCTGCTGCTAAGTCACTTCAGTCGTGTCCGACTCTGTGTGACCCCATAGACGGCAGCCCACCAGGCTCCCCCATCCCTGGGATTCTCCAGGCAAGAATNCTAGATGTGTATAAGAGACAGGTTTTTTAATACTCTGTCTGCTGCTGCTGCTGCTAAGTCACTTCAGTCATGTCCGACTCTGTGTGACCCCATAGACGGCAGCCCACCAGGCTCCCCCATCCCTGGGATTCTCCAGGCAAGAATACTGGAGTGGGTTGCCATTTCCTTCTCCAATGCATGAAAGAGAAAAGTGAAAGTGAAGTCGCTCAGTCTGTCCGACTGTTAGTGACCCCATGGACTGCAGCCCACCAGGCTACTCCGTCCATTGGATTTTCCAGGCAAGACTACTGGGGTGGGGTGCCGTTGCCTTCCCGCCCAAAGTCTAGCTATACCTAAACCAAATGCTTCTGGGGTATAGAGGGAGGGCTGGGCCTCTAAAGGTAGCCCAGATGTATGCCAGGAGTCCCACTTTCTCCCTGCACCCCCAAAATTCCATGGCCTACCCAATCTCTTTTTTCCCCATCTTCCTCTAGTGCCCACCTGGATCCTGGCACTCTCCTTGAGCCTGGCTGGAGTCGCTCTCCTCCTCTTTGGACTGGGGACCATTGCCCTGATCATCAGGAAAGGTAACAGCAGGCAGAGAAACCGTGGCTCACCGGAACTTGCAAATGCACTAAAATGCACTCCAACTCACACCCATTTTTAGGAGCACAGAGGCATGCAATTGGGAGTTCTTACTCCAAAAAGTTAGCAGTGAAGAACCTTTCAGAATTTCAATGACGGTGGTGGGCAGGGGAAATTCATATATATATATATATATGCTGGGGCTTCCCTGGTGGCTCAGAGGTTAAAGCGTCTGCCTGCAATGTGGGAGACCTGGGTTCAATCCCTGGGTCGGGAAGATCCCCTGGAGAAGGAAATGGCAACCCACTCCAGTATTCTTGTCTGGAGAATCCCATGGACAGAGGAGCCTGGCAGGCTACAGTCCACAGGGTTGCAAAGAGTCGGACACGACTGAGTGACTTCACTTCACTTCACTTCATATATGGTAAAATATGCATGATGTAAA
This sequence comes from Oreotragus oreotragus, assembly GCA_006410675.1. Classification (NCBI taxonomy): domain Eukaryota; kingdom Metazoa; phylum Chordata; class Mammalia; order Artiodactyla; family Bovidae; genus Oreotragus; species Oreotragus oreotragus. The sequence goes on along the minus strand of SJYX01001630.1, from coordinate 122,035 downwards.
ATTTGCCATTTAACCCTTTTTTAAAATTTATTATTTATTATTTATTTTTTTAATATTTTTGGCCATGCCATGGGGGCTCATGGGATCTTAGTTCCCCAAGTGAGTGAAGTCGCTCAGTTGTGTCCGACTCTGCGACCCGTGGACTCTAGCCCGCCAGGCTCCTCTGTCCATGGGATTCTCCAGACAAGAATACTGGAGTGGGTTGCCATTTCCTTCTCCCCAACCAGGGGTCAAACCTGAGCACCTGGCAATGAAAGTGAACTGCTGGGGAATTCCTTTAAAAAAAAAAAAAAAAAGTTTTAGTTTTTAAATTTTAACCTCTACTGCTCTAAAATCACCACCATCATCCATCTCTTCATCTTCCTAAACTGTAACTCTGTCCCCATTAAATACCGACCCCCGTCCCCTCTCCCCCAGCCTCTGGCACCCACTGAAATCAGTATTTTAAAATAATTTTTTTTTTTTTTTTTTACATTTTCGTACCTTGCTTGAAATTTTTAACCAACATACATTACTCATGTAATTGGGCGGGAAAAGTGTCTTCAGTAGCTCCCCTGTTGAGGGAAATTTGCCAGGGAAGAAGGCAAGGCTGGGTGGCAAATGTACAAGACGCCTTATTGGTTTCTTAGCTTTTTGAACCAGGACCAAAATCTAACAAATGCTTTTTGTTTGTTTGTTCCCAGTTAAAGTAAAAAACTTGAACAAGAAACGGTGAGAACATCCCTGGAGACCCTTAGAGGGTAGTTTTTTTGGGGGAAAATTTCAGTCCCAAGGCAGGAGTTTCTGATGGGCATTGACGAGCTGGCCAGATTCTAGGGGCGGAAGGGTACTTCCAGGGCTTCATCTCGAACAGCGCCCTCTGGTGGATGGACGGATTAATAAAAATAGGTTCTCTAGGAAGCGCTTAAGGTGCGTGTGCTCCGCGCCGTGCTCCACCACTCTGGACCTTGAGTTCACATTATCCTCGCATCAGCCCTGGAAGTAGGCTCTATGGATGACCCCTTTTAACAGATGAGGAGACTGAGCCGTCCTCGCACTCCTTTATCTCCAGTTGCCAAAATTTGTTGAGTAATCATTCTAGAAATCCATAGTGAGGGGGAGGAGGGTGGGTGTCCCCTGGCATTGTGCAGCCCCCAATGTGTAGCCTGTAGACAGTGGCCCTGGTTCTTGGGCGTCAGAATACATCCACTGGCCCCAGCCTCGGTTTCTCCCCTCGGAGAGAGGGGCGAACACCTTGCTGCCTGGTGGCAGAGTAGCCCCAGTGATCAAATCCTGACTTCACCTGGCTGTGGGGCTCCTGCAAGATTTCTATCTGAGGGGTTTCAATGGGGGGGAGGAGGTGGGTGGGGAGGAAGGATCAAGTTTGGGGCCAGGGATACCCGGAAGGAGCCTCCTGCCTAAGACAAGTCATCACTTTCTCCCGAATCCCTCTGCAGAGAGCGAGAATCCTGCTGGGTTAACATCGCCACCACAGGTCTGTGCCTCCCTGTTCCTGTCCCTTGCCTGGGCAGAGTCACTGCCTCAAAATGCCGTCGGGTCTCACTACTTGCTGCTGAACCCTATCTACAGCTGTTCACTTCCCTTAGAATCCAGAACACATGCTCCTCCTCTTTCCCTTCCTCCTCTCCCCTCATTTTCCTCCCAGTTTTCACCTCTCTTTTTTTCCTTTTGGTGCAAACAGCTTTCACCTCTTACCTTTCCCTGCCCTATCCTCAAGCTGTTCACTCATCCCGCCCTCTGCCTAGAATATTTTTCCTCCCTGTGTGGTCTCCATCTAAAGTTCATCTCCTCTAGGAAGCCTTCCCTGACTCCCTAGGCAGGATCTATTCTTTCTACTTACATTCCCCCAGCACCCTGTCATTCTTCTTAGTCCTCAGTAGACACACAACTAAGTAATCATTGCATGCTTGGGTGTATGATACTCACCTCCAGTACTAGACCATCAGCTCCAAGAGGGTGGGGAGTTGAAAATGTCTTGTCCACCACGAGGGCACCCAACTTTCCCAGTGCCTAGCACAGTCCTTAATGGAGCCCCACTTGTGGTCCAGAACATGCTGTTCTGCCGGCTTCCACAAGGGAGGCAGAGAGAGAGCCTGCCTGTGAGGTGTGATGCCCAGGAAGGGGCCCTACGCAGAGAAAACTCCACTCTCTGTACCTCTTTCATTGTTTCCCATATTCATTGAGCATCTACTATGTGCTAAAGCCTGAGGGCTCCCAAGATAACCAAGACAGAGGTGATTTCTGTCCACAAGCCTATACTCCAGTGGGGAAACAGCCCATGACAGGTTGGACACTGTCTGGGCTGGGAGGGTGATCCCTGGAGGAAGTGGTGTTTAAATCAAAGAACTACAGGGGGGAACAGGGAGTAGCTGGGTGAAGGGTGGGCAGTTAGTGGGAGAGCCCAGGACAGGGGGAGATGAGAAGTATTCTGGAGAGCAGGAATTGAGACAAGGCACCCATTTTCCAGAGGGCAGCCAGAGGCCACCTAGGGAGAGTTCTGAGCAGAAGAGGAACAAGTTCAATTTGCAGCTGTTCACCCTGCAGAACGGGCTGATGGGCGGACAAAGAGATTGCTGGGTGATGGACTCCATGCCCTTCCTCAGGGTGGATTTAGGGCCTGTGGGCTTGTGGGGAGGGCCTGGGAAGTGGGAGTGAGCAAGAAATCTGAACTGGCCCCCACCCTGTTCGTCTTCTCTTTCTCTTCCAGACATGTCCTTTGACAACTCCCTGTTTACCATCATGGTAAGTCATCCCGTTTCTCGGATCCAGTTTTCTGCTTCCTGTTCTGACCACAGGAAGATGGGGGCTACCAGGGGGACTGGGCTGACCTGTTGTCTCTGGACTTCTAGGGCCTGGGAAAAGCCCAGAATCACTGAGCGGGGCTTGTTTTTGAGCTGAGAGTTGGTTCTGGAAAATTCCAGGGGATTGGAGGTAGCCACACTGTCCACGGCTTTGTGGGGCAGTGGGCAGGTTGTCAGCACTGCCTTTGCACTCACAATGGTAACAAAAGACGACCTGGGGGCTTCTTTGGAGTCATGGAGCCTTATGACAGTCTGGTATAGAGAAAAGACTACTTTGATGTTCAGTTTCGGGAATTTCAGCTTGGTTGTCCAGACATGTATTCCCTTTTGGGGGAGGAGGGTCTCAACCTTCACACCCACCCCTGCTCTGCACCTCCTGTTGCTCTCCCAGATCACATAGCATCCTGGCTAGGATTTGAAACCCGGTCTGTGGGTGTCCACTGCACAGCTGCATTTTGTGGTGGCCTTGGGGTAATTTTATTCAGTAAATTGGAGATATCTGACCCGTGGACGCTATGGATGAAGACAGTGTCCAGCTAGGGGAATACCCTGGCGGTCCAGTGGTTAGGACTCTGCACTGCCACTGCAGGGGCCATGGGTTCTATCCTTGGTTAGGAAACAAGATCCTGCAAGCTGCAGTGTGGCCAATCACAGAAACAAAACTGTCCAGCTAGCTTCTCTCCAGCAGAGATGGGTACAGGTCTGGGGTGCAGGTTGGCCCACTTGAGGAGGCCTCAGGAGTCCTATCTGTATAAATGGATGCTTTGGGACTGTAGTGAGGGAGCTGGGGATGGAGTCAGTTGGCTTGGGGCGCCACTGTAGGAAGCAGGGGTGCGGGGAGGATTGGATGGGTTTGACATAGCCTTCTTGGGTATCTGGACAAGAACAAGGTGAGACCCTTCATCCCCTGAGCTTCTTAATTCCACAGGGGGAGACAGACGATAGCATATCGGGTAGGGGTTGCCCAGGAAGCTAACACATTCAGATGGGCCATCTGGGAGGTCTAGGAGATAAGTGACAAGCAGGAGATAGCTGTGGAGGATTGATCCAGGCTCAGGGCACATTCTCCACACGGCCCAGTAGAACTGGGGTGCAGAGGAGTGAGGAGTGGAGGGGGTTCCTGCGCAGAACTTTCACTTTTATCCCAAGTGAAGTGAGAGCCCTGGAAGATGCAGAGAGATGTGACCTACTCTACGTGCCCACGGGCGCCCTCTGGTGGCTGCAGCGACCACAAGCTGTGGGGGCCATGTGATGACAAGAACCCGGGGACCAGGCGCAGACAGCTCAGATGGTTCAGGCGCCAGACGTAGTGGGTAGTTTGGTCCAGCGTGCTGGCAGCGGAGGTGGAAGGCGCGAACAGATGCAGGTCAGATTCAGAGGATGGGAAACACGGCACCGATTTCGGAGTAGATGAGTGGGCGGAGGGAGAAGGAGCGGTGGCGGAGTCCTTGAGAGACAAGAGAGGGGCCACCTCACCCAGTGATGCTGCAGAGCAGATGGAGACTGGCCTCAGTCACTGGTATACAGATGGTGGGAGGAAGGCGCTTGGCACCGACCTGTCCAGCCCTCTGAGGTCTCAGTTCAGGGAACAAGCTGTTAAGAAAAACCTGGAGAGTAGGGCACATTCTAAAACCCTCCCTGAGAAGCCACACTGCTCAAGGCACCAGCCTGGTGGTTTCTGCTTCCCTCCCCCAACTTTTAAAAGGCATTTAAAACAAAACGATGGAAAGACAGGGAAAAAAAAAAAACAAGGAAAAAATAACTTACTTCTCAGTATCCTAGTCCTGGAGACTTTAAATATAAATGTGTATAGACTATGAAATACATCCAAATATAAAAATTGTCTATAATCTATATTCATAAAGTTCTCTTCTAATTCTTAATCCCTCTGCACCCACTGGTTTCCACTCTGCACACATGCAGGTGAATGACCATTAGGAACTTCTTGCACATACAAGGAAGCAAAGGCAAAAATAGCAAGTCTGTATCCTCACTCTTTTTAACACAAATGACAGCATGCTAACCATACTGTTATGCACTGATGGTTCTTTTCTTTAACAGTAAGTTCTAGTAAACTTTTCTAGTTTTTTTTTAATCATTGTAAAATATAAATGAAATTTACCATTTTAGTCATTTTTAAGTGTACAGTTCTGTGGCATTAAGTATATTCCTATTGTTGTACGACTGTTACCATCATCATCCTCAGAACTGTATCTTGGAAAATAAACCCCGTCAAGGAATTCCTTGGTGGTCCAGTGGTTAAGACTCACCATTCTACTGCAGGGGGCCCAGGTTTAATCCCTGGATGGGGAACTAAGATCCCACAAGTTGTGAGGTATAGCCAAAATAAAACAAAACCCAACAAAATTCTTTGCCTATTAAACAACTCCCCCACCTCAGACCCTGGCACTCACCATTCTGCTTTCTGTCACTTTGGTGGATTTGCCTATTCTGGATTTTTATAGAGAAATGATGCCATACAGTGTTCATCTTTATGAGTCATAGCCACCCCAGGATGAAGGGTACTGCCACTCTCCCACATTGTACAAAAGGGAGAACTGAGACATAAAGAGGTCGATCACACCACTAGGAAGAGGTGTAGCTGGGATTTGAACCTAGGCTGTCTGGTTCCCTTTTCAGTAGACAGCAAGACATGACAGATGGCAGGATCAGGGGACAACAACTGTGTTTGTGTGCAGGTAGGGGTGTGTGTCTGTGTGTGTGTGTCTGTGTGTGTGTAGGGGGGGGCAGTGAGGTGAGACCTGATGGATTGTGGGAGTCTCAGCCTCAGAAAATGGGCAACTCAAGATCCAGAAACCCCAAATCACTTCATTCTCTATTTTTCCCTCTACGGACAAAGAAAATGACTTCAGAAGAAGATGCAGCCAACCTGGATGCTCCTTCAGGCTCCACTGAGACACCTGGACCCCGGAAGAGGCCCACCTCCACGTCATCTTCACCTGAGCCCCCTGAATTCAGCACATTCCGGGCCTGTTAGAGGAGCCCCTGTCTCTGTCTGCGTGCCCTCTGTTCAGCCCTCCGCCTGGAGCTGGCCAGGCTGTGCAGGGCCTCAGGTCCCTCCAGCTATTTTGGGGACTTCTGGCTGCTGCTTTCTCAGGAAACTGAACAGAAGGGACAAAGGGGATCCCTGCCTTGGGGCCTTCCTCACTGAGAAGCAGGAGTGGGAGAAGGGGGGTGAAAGCATCGACCTGGAGGCTGGACGGAAAGCAGGAAGCATCTCAGGATTTCCAGCTTCTCAACTACCGGGGAAAAGGAGCCCTTCTGGCCGTTAGCTGGGCTGTTAGGAATCTGAGCCTCATACACTCCTCCAGTTTCCTCCTTCCCATCACATCTGATTTGGCCAGCCTGACTGGATTTTTGGAGCATAGGGTACCCTGGGTGGGGTATATTCTGTGTGCCCTGCTGGCATGCCTAAGTTATTAATTATAATGTTTTGAGCTGTTCCCGAGGTCTCTATAGAATGTAGTCCTTCAAGCCCTGATGTCTAATCACTGATTCCTAGGGGATGGGGAGAAGTACCCCTCAAGTGCATGCAGTCAAGGTGGTGTCTGGGGAGGGCCATGGGGGTGTCGGAAGAAGAGATCTACGTGAGACAAGAGGCCTCAAGCTCCTTTGGAAACCCCGAAAGAGAATGGGGCCCTGGAGTAGTGGATTCACTGGCCAGTCATCACTGGGGGAAGGAAGAGTGAATGAGGAGGTCAGGGGATAAGGGGGGTCCAACAGTTTTTTTGTGGGTAGAAGACAGTGAAGGGCCAAGAATGGAGGAGGAGGGCTCTGGGGGAAGGGGAAANGGGTTTTTCAGCAACAGAAACATTCTCAGGACATTCAAGTTCCTGTGGGGTTAGTATCTGTTGCATGGGACTATCTTTTAACTACAGGCAGGCTAGCATCCTTGGGCCATGACTCACAATCAAAGACTCCCCACAATTTCCAAAATGCTTTCCAGGAGACAATGTAAGTTACCTTCCCCACACACCTTGAGAATCATTGTTCTAAAATCTAGAATCTATTTGAATTTTATGTTCCCCTTTCTCAACCCAGGCTTGCAGCTAGCTGGGAAAATAGAAAACATCTGAAACTCATTTAACACAGATGTCTTTGACTGCCAACTTTACATCTAGCTTTCTTCCAGGGATAATTTACCTTCTGTTGGAATAAATGCCTGGTCCAAGGGAGAAAAATTGTGTTCTGAAATGGAGCAGCAATTTTTGTCATAGGAATTTTGCCAGCAGAACCTGCCAAGTGGCCTCTTACCATTTGGTCTACCTACTGGGCAGGATACACAAGGGCCAGAAGGTGGGGTTTTGCACCTTTAAACCAAGACTAGGGGTGTAGGCTTGACCATCTGGGCAGGAGCAGGAGCCCCAGAAAGTTGCTGGCTTCTGGAAGGAAGACCTGAGCCCAGGCAAGCTCCCAGGAAGCAAAGCTGTAAACTGTCCCTAAATCTGTGCTCACCATTGGGCCCAGCAGGGCCAGCACACTCAGGTCAAGGTAGCTCAGGGAGGAATTAATATGGGGATTGTTTACAAAGGTATGGACAGGGTGAGGGAACCCCTGGGGCCAGCGGGGAGAGCCCAGGACTCTAAGGACTGTTACTGACCCTCAGCCTGAAGGGGCAGTGGAGGGAGGGGTTCCTGAAGCCTAGAAGGAAAAGGTTGCTTGGAGCAGCTGCTTTGAAGACTAGAGTCCTCTGTGGAAGTGTGCAGTCTGTCTAGATGAGCCTACATGGAGGGAGTTGGGGAAAGAAATCTCCTTCCTCCCTCTGTTCACGTCTGAGGATGATGCACTCATTTGAAAGCCCGAGGGCAAGGGAGCCTGTTGTAGTTCACAGAGGTTCACCACCTGAGCAGCGAGTGGGGGGAGGGTTGACTTGGAGAACCAATAGCCAGAGATGTGTTGTGCTGGCCATTCGCTAACTTCTTTGGTGGATCTGTTAGAAGGCTAGTGTATTGTAAATTGATACTCTTAATCTCTCTGCTTAAAGGTGAATGTATTTGTTGTTGTGTGGTAGCTAAGCTGTGTCTGACTCTTGCTATCTCATGGACTGTAGCCCTCCAGGCTCCTGTGTCCATGGGAATTCTCAGGCAAGAATATTGGAGCAGGTTGCCACTACTTTCTCCAGAGGATCTTCCCAACCCAGGAATCAAATCCACGTCTCTTGTGTCTTCTGCATTGGCAGGCAGATTCTTTACCACTGAAGGCCTTCCCTGGTGGCTCAGCTGGTAAAGAATCTGCCTGCAATGCGGGAAGACCTGGGTTCTATCCCTGGGTTGGGAAGATCCCCTGGAGAAGGGAAAGACTACCCACTCCAGTAGTCAGGCCTGGAAAATTCCAGGGACAGTCCATGGGGTCACAAAGAGTAGGACACAATTGAGCGACTTTCACTTTCACCAGGGAAGCCCACTAAAGGTGAATGTGTTAATCCACCTCTAAGATTCACAGATATGCCCATAGACCAAACTGCCTAGTGTACAAATACTTTCAATAAAGAAAATGGAGAAAATTGTGCTTAAGACTATGGTCGAGAAGACAAAAAGCAGAGTTGGCTACACCCTGGTTCCCACCAGTATTTGGCAACTTGGTATAGAAGAAAGAGCACAGACTTTGGAGTCAGATCTGGACTGACAATTGGCTCCGTGTGGCCAGCAGAAGGTTCAGTTCAGTTCAGTCGCTCAGGTGTGTCCGACTCTGCGACCCCATGAATCGCAGCACGCCAGGCCTNATATATTTAGATAGTTATAAAATTTTTTTGTTTTACATACTTCAGGGAATAAAATGAGATTCAGGAGAAAAATATCACAAAGAGTCTAATAAAATATTCCAAATGTTTTATTCATCAAGCAGAATAGTGGGTTCAGTCAAAATGTTTCACCAAGAAATAAAGAACAGTTGGTTATATTCCAAAGAATACTGACACGATTTTGGTGATTAAAGGAAAAAATTACAAGTTAAACTCTATGATATCAATACTATAACTAATGTTTATTAAGTTTATGTGTGCAATAGGTGTGGATCTTGGCCCCAAACTCAGATGAACAGGGAATAATTCTTAATTTTAATAAAGATCAACATCGTTTCTATTTCAGACAATTATTTGGGCCTTGTCATGTATAGGAAAGAGGATAACATTTAGCTTTGGATCAGCTCTATCCTGGAGAGTTTTACCTTTTCTAAGGGAACTTACATTATAGAAAGTGACAGGGATTCGAATATGCAAATCCGAAGTATTCCACTTTGGCATAGGGATTATTTTGAGGTACAGGCAATTGAGAAATGACAGACACCGGATAAGCTCTACCTTCTCCCTTTCTATCTAAAATTAGGGCATGGATTTCCCTTTGTGAAGTTGTTCTCCTTTCTCTCTTCTGCACCAGGAAGAAGAGATCCCTCATCACTGGAGAGAGCCTTGACTTGAATCTGCATATACAAACTTTCCTGAAATAACCTTCATTTTCGGTGAGCTCCCCCGATATAGATTGTCCAAATTTACAGCCCACAGAAGCCCAAATTCCTCTTCTTTGTCTTGTCACATCTCTTTAATTTATTGCTCTTGGACCTCATGGCATGTAAGCTCTCATGTCCAACAACTTTACTGGGTATTTTCACTTCCTCTTTATAAAGCCCTCCTGTGCTGCATACATATATTAATTAATATCAAAAAAATTTTTTTATGCTTTTTCTCCTGCTAATCCATCTTTTGTCAACTTTATTTGCAGGGCCCCAGGTACTAAACATAAGAGGATAAAGGAAAAAGATTTTTCCCTTTCTCTCCAAAAGGAAAAGGACAGGAAAAAAAAAATAGTAGCTGCTTAGGCTGATATGGCAAAAGCTAAATAGTTATCTGATCACTAATACCAAAGAACTCATTTAAGAAAAAGTACATATATTGCGAGACAGCTAAATATTCATTTATTTCAACTCTACATCTTATCAGAAACTTTGCTCCTATTAGGTAATAGGTAACCAATGCTAACTGTTAAATTTGAACTAAGTAACAAAGGTTTGGGGAAACAGATTTGCTATAGACTGAAGCTTATGTCCTTCCCTCTTCCCACCAGCTTCATATATTAAATTCTAACACTCGATATGATGATATTGGAGGTGGTATCTTTGGGAGGTGATTAAGTCATAAGGGTGGAACCTTCCCAGGGAAGGCAATGGCACCCCACCCCAGTACTCTTGCCTGGAAAATCCAATGGACGGAATAGCCTGCTGGGCTGCAGTCCATGGGGTCGCTAACAGTCGGACAGACTGAGCGACTTCACTTTCACTTTTCTCTTTCATGCACTGGAGAAGGAAATGGCAACCCACGCCAGTGTTCTTGCCTGGAGAATCCCAGGGACCGGGGAGCCTGGTGGGCTGCCGTCTATGGGGTCACACAGAGTCGAACACGACTGAAGTGACTTAGCAGCAGCAGTGGAACCTTCCTGCCCTTATAAAATATCCCAGAGATTTCCCTTCCCCATCTGCCATGTGAGGTTACAGCAAGAAGACAGCCATCTGTAAACTAGGAAATGGGCTCATCAGATACCAAATCTGCCGGTGTCTTAATCCTGGACTTCCCAGACTCCAGACCTGTGAAAAGTAGATGTCTGTTGTTTTTAAGCCACTCAGACTACAGTGTTTTGTTACAGCAGCCTGAGCAGACTGAAATATAGATGCATTGCAGTATCTTCAAATTCAGCTAAGGCTGTTAGAATTGTGAGGTCCTCATTCAAGCAGAGCTAAGTGGGGGATGTGGTTGCTGTGGGCAGACCTCACAAAGATAACTGAGGCCCCAGATCCTAGAAAGTTTCACTGGCTCATCATCCTCTCTGTTGCCTGGTCTCAGCTTGGCTTCTCCATGGGAAGTAGACTTCTGGTTCTCTCTTCTGATTCTCTCTGTTCCCTCTTCTCTAGCCTAACCAAAAAGCCAGAACCAGGTTCATTCTACGGAGTTTAGAATATTCAGGAAGCGGAAGCTTTTGGTACCCCATTTTCTCTCTACCCACTTCTTGATACCTACAACTCTAGGAACACATTCTTTAAATTCAAAACTGGAGATGTCTGTAAAGATCTGGCTAAAACTTCCTATTCAGTGGCTGAAATTTCTTACTCAGCCAATGATTCTCAAAGTATGGTCTCCCGATCAGCAGTACCAGCATTGCTTGGGTACTTGTTAGTCATGCAGACTTTTGCCATTCCACCTCCTGGAACTCCTGAATTAGAAACTCTGGAGGCGAGGCCCAGCATGCTAAAATTTTAGCACAACTGAACAATCAAACGAATGACTAAGAACAGAGCTTCCCACACCTTTTGACTCCGACTTAATTGGCGGTGAAGCTGACAGACGAAACAGAAGAGCCTTGGAGCCTGGAGGAGGAGGTGTAAAAGGTACAGAACTTGAGTCCCACGGTGTTCAGGGGGAACCACAGGAAGCTTAGAGGTGCATCCTGTCCTTCTTGGTTGCCCCATGGAACAATGTAGAAGTCAGTACTGCCTCTTGGCAGTATGCTAAATAATTGTTGACTGATTGGCTAAGCACTCATGACCCACTGTGTGCTGGGTTTGAGGGAAAATAATGAATAAGTTTGATCCCTGCCCACTCAGAGCTTAGAGTCTAGTGGAAAAGCAAATAAGCAAACAGTTACTCATGTTGTAATTTCTATGAAAGTGTGTTAAGTGCAATGGAAGCTGATGAAGTACTCTTACTGAGGACAGGGGGTGTGAGGAAATTTCTTGAGACCTAAAGCATGAATATGAGTATATCAGGGGAAAGGAGTGGGGCTTAGGTTTTAACATTCATTGAGTTTTCCTTTTAATAAAGGAGCTGTATTTCCAGATAACTTTTGATCTCTATTGTTCAACTCAGAACTTTAAAAAAAAGCCCAAGATGTTTCCTAACTTGTCAACAAGTGAAATATAATGTCCATAACAAAATATATCAGCTTCTGACTTACTCAGGACTTTTGAGGCCATCAGTTTGGCTAGATAACCTTTCATCAGGGAAATCACACTACAAATTTAGATCTGAAATTGTATAGGAACTATCACCCACCAAAGTTACAAAGTGTGATAAAATATTACAGAATCTCTTTGCATAGAAATTACAAACCACTGTTGCTTGTTTGATCAGTGTTTCAAAAAATAAATGATTGTATCTTTAATTTGTTAAAGGGGATTTTTGTTGAGTGGCTTTTTGACATTTACTGAGTGTCTGCTGCTACTGCTGCTGCTAAGTCGCTTCAGTCGTGTACGACTCTGTGTGACCCCATAGACGGCAGCCCACCAGGCTCCCCCGTCCCTGGGATTCTCCAGGCAAGAACACTGGAGTGGGTTGCCATTTCCTTCTCCAGTGCGTGAAAGTGAAAAGTGCAAGGGAAGTTTTTCACTGGTAGTGAAAGTGGAGCCTACCAGGCTCCTCCGTCCCTGGGAGATTCCAGACAAGAGGCTACTACAGCCAAGTGTCTACGACATGCCAAATGATGAAAGGAGTTGGTAGTTATATGAAAGACAGTGTTATCAGTAAGGATGAGGCCCAGTGTGTAGCTTAGACACTTAAGCTTCCTTTTAGTTCTCTTCCTATGGCTCTTTTCATGGTAATTTCTTCCAAAGAGAGATTTTTCCCTCAGTGGACATCCTCAGCCAACAGAACACCTTGCTCTGAATCTCTGGGTCTTGTATCTATCGGCTGCAACACCCATTTCTAAAGGCCTTTGCTGTACACTGTTGATGATCTCCAAATGAAACATTTATAACTACTTTCTTTGTATCCATCTTTCATATTTCCATTACTATATTATATTACATATTTATTTTGAAATTGCATGTGGGGAGATTTTCTCTACACCTTTCAGTATGTATAGTAGGGCTCAACTTCACTGGAAGACAAAAGGAAATCGCCTGTCATTTGAGTACTTTTGTAGAATCACTTTGAAAGTTACAGATACAAATGCAGATATCTGTGTTGTTTGACAAATCATGACCAACTTGATAAAATTCAAACAAAACAATGGATGACAGGTCCTCAATTCACATGGTAGTTACATTCTGGGAAATCTGAGTAAATATTAAAGCCACATACAAATGCCTTCTTTCTTTCTTTCTTTTTTTGAACGTAAAGGAAAACATAAGTCTTTCGCCAAGATAATTATAAATGGGTTTTTCAGCAACAGAAACATTCTCAGGACATTCAAGTTCCTGTGGGGTTAGTATCTGTTGCATGGGACTATCTTTTAACTACAGGCAGGCTAGCATCCTTGGGCCATGACTCACAATCAAAGACTCCCCACAATTTCCAAAATGCTTTCCAGGAGACAATGTAAGTTACCTTCCCCACACACCTTGAGAATCATTGTTCTAAAATCTAGAATCTCCTTGAATTTTATGTTCCCCTTTCTCAACCCAGGCTTGCAGCTAGCTGGGAAAATAGAAAACATCTGAAACTCATTTAACACAGATGTCTTTGACTGCCAACTTTACATCTAGCTTTCTTCCAGGGATAATTTACCTTCTGTTGGAATAAATGCCTGGTCCAAGGGAGAAAAATTGTGTTCTGAAATGGAGCAGCAATTTTTGTCATAGGAATTTTGCCAGCAGAACCTGCCAAGTGGCCTCTTACCATTTGGTCTACCTACTGGGCAGGATACACAAGGGCCAGAAGGTGGGGTTTTGCACCTTTAAACCAAGACTAGGGGTGTAGGCTTGACCATCTGGGCAGGAGCAGGAGCCCCAGAAAGTTGCTGGCTTCTGGAAGGAAGACCTGAGCCCAGGCAAGCTCCCAGGAAGCAAAGCTGTAAACTGTCCCTAAATCTGTGCTCACCATTGGGCCCAGCAGGGCCAGCACACTCAGGTCAAGGTAGCTCAGGGAGGAATTAATATGGGGATTGTTTACAAAGGTATGGACAGGGTGAGGGAACCCCTGGGGCCAGCGGGGAGAGCCCAGGACTCTAAGGACTGTTACTGACCCTCAGCCTGAAGGGGCAGTGGAGGGAGGGGTTCCTGAAGCCTAGAAGGAAAAGGTTGCTTGGAGCAGCTGCTTTGAAGACTAGAGTCCTCTGTGGAAGTGTGCAGTCTGTCTAGATGAGCCTACATGGAGGGAGTTGGGGAAAGAAATCTCCTTCCTCCCTCTGTTCACGTCTGAGGATGATGCACTCATTTGAAAGCCCGAGGGCAAGGGAGCCTGTTGTAGTTCACAGAGGTTCACCACCTGAGCAGCGAGTGGGGGGAGGGTTGACTTGGAGAACCAATAGCCAGAGATGTGTTGTGCTGGCCATTCGCTAACTTCTTTGGTGGATCTGTTAGAAGGCTAGTGTATTGTAAATTGATACTCTTAATCTCTCTGCTTAAAGGTGAATGTATTTGTTGTTGTGTGGTAGCTAAGCTGTGTCTGACTCTTGCTATCTCATGGACTGTAGCCCTCCAGGCTCCTGTGTCCATGGGAATTCTCAGGCAAGAATATTGGAGCAGGTTGCCACTACTTTCTCCAGAGGATCTTCCCAACCCAGGAATCAAATCCACGTCTCTTGTGTCTTCTGCATTGGCAGGCAGATTCTTTACCACTGAAGGCCTTCCCTGGTGGCTCAGCTGGTAAAGAATCTGCCTGCAATGCGGGAAGACCTGGGTTCTATCCCTGGGTTGGGAAGATCCCCTGGAGAAGGGAAAGACTACCCACTCCAGTAGTCAGGCCTGGAAAATTCCAGGGACAGTCCATGGGGTCGCAAAGAGTAGGACACAATTGAGCGACTTTCACTTTCACCAGGGAAGCCCACTAAAGGTGAATGTGTTAATCCACCTCTAAGATTCACAGATATGCCCATAGACCAAACTGCCTAGTGTACAAATACTTTCAATAAAGAAAATGGAGAAAATTGTGCTTAAGACTATGGTCGAGAAGACAAAAAGCAGAGTTGGCTACACCCTGGTTCCCACCAGTATTTGGCAACTTGGTGTAGAAGAAAGAGCACAGACTTTGGAGTCAGATCTGGACTGACAATTGGCTCCGTGTGGCCAGCAGAAGGTTCAGTTCAGTTCAGTCGCTCAGGTGTGTCCGACTCTGCGACCCCATGAATCGCAGCACGCCAGGCCTCCCTGTCCATCACCAATGCTTCACTTCTGAAGTGTTTTCACTTAGTCTCTTTCTCTGTATAATGCAGATAAAGGGTTAATGAAATCTATCTTATATTGTTGTGCAGATTAATAAACATGTGAATGAGAAATGAAATGCATATAAAGCATTTGCAGGTTGTGGGTACCTGAACGACCCTGGACCAGTGGTTCTCAAAGTCTGCGTTCAGGCCAGTTATACCAGCATCACCTGGGGACTTGTAAAGAAATGCAAATTATCGAGAGTAGAGCCCAGCAATCTGAGGGTGAGCATGAGAACTATCATGCTAGACCTGCCCTGAGCTGATAAAGAAGAGGCAGGCAGGTTTTGCTAAATGTGTCACACAAGGGACTTCCGAAACTGTTGTCTGAGCCCCTGGGAGCTGAGCCCTGCAGAGAAACCTATGGTGAGTGTCTCCATTTTTTGCCCTCCAGTCCTTGGGGAAGAACGACGGTCAGAGGAACCCATCTGTCTTTCCTCCACTCTGTCTGCTTCCTTTTCCTCACTCTGATTGTGTGCTTTTTTGTACTTTTAGATTTCCAAAACCATGGAAAGTTGCTTTTCTTTGACTATTATGTGATAAGCTGATCTGGGAGAAAGGAAAAATGTCGTTTTCTTTCTGTGACTGGGTCAGTCTAACTCTGAGGTCTAGTGAAGCTCACTGTGGCCACATATCTAAGCCACCTCTGCTATTCCACTTCTACCCACAATAATGTTAATATCTTGATCTCTGCTTACTTTTGCGTGGCAAAAATTGGTTCTGGGAAGGAAAAAAAAAGGAGTTTTAAAAAAAAATAATTATACCCTGTGATAGGCTCCAAAATCATAACATCAGATATTCACACCCTCCCACATAATTCCAACGTGATAGATGTGATGATAGGTAGCATCCAACATTAGTTTATAAAAGACTCTCTCTCTCCTAGATCACTGACTTTGTGGGTAGCCAGCTGTCATGTGGTGAGTAGTCCCAGGGAGAGGCCCATGTGACAAATAGCCACACGAGTGAGCTCGGAAGCAGGACCTTCAGCCCCACTTAAGCCTTCAGAAGACCATAGCCCTGGCTGACAATTTGACTGCTGCCTAATGAGAGACCCTGGGCCAGAATAATGCAGCTAAGCTGCTTCTGGATTTCTGGACTTCAGAAATTTTGTAGACTAGAATAATAAACATTTGCTGCTTTCAGCTGTTAAATTTTGTGAGTAATTTGTTATACTGTAATAGATAACTACGTAGATTCTAGTACCTGGAAGTGAAATGCTACTGTAACAAACACCTAAAATTTAGGCGTGGTTTAGAATCTGGGCCTTGGACAGGAGCTGAAAGGAGTTTAAAGAATGTATTGGTGAAAGCCTAAAGAACCTTGAACAGACTGTTAGCAGAATTTTGAGCAGACTCCTCTTTGGGGTTGAAAAGAAAGGGAGGAAAAGCTTGCTGAATTCTGGAAGGCAGTGGATCCTTATTATGTATCGGCAGAAAATTTAGCAACTTCATTGTCTTTAGCAATGTGGAAGGTAGAAAATGTATCTAATGAACTGAGAGCTGTAACTTAGGAGATATCTAGCCAGAATGTTGACAGCTCACCTGGTTTCTTCTAGCTTTTTATAATAAAATGCAAGAGGAGAGAGAGAAACTAACAGAAGAGCAATCAAGCAAAAAGAGCCAGGACTCACCAGTTGTAAAGATGCCAGCCTTTACCAGCACCAAACAATGTCAAAATTAAGGACGGCCTTCAGAGCAAAGGTCAAACCCAGGGCACCATCATGATTTAAAGATGAAGCTGAAGGTGTGACTATAAAATCCTTTGTTATGATCTCAGAAAGATCACAAGTAGCACCTCAGAACTATAGGTTAGTCATGTGAAAGGCTTTCTGAAGTTTTTTAGGATGAGGCTCCCAGATCCTCTCAAATAATAGAGCATCCGGGAGTGGCTACTGATGTAGTATTCTTGCCTGGAGAACTCCATGGACAGAGGAGCCTGGCGGGCTACAGTCCCTGGGGTCACAAAGAGTCAGATATGACTGAGCGACTAACACACACCCACACACCCCGACACACGTTGAGTAGCTTAACAGCATTGCTCTTCAGCAGAATCACAAGATGGAAAAAGGGAGTATCTCATAGAGATCTCTGAGTATGGCTTTTGTCTAATGGATTGACCTGATAAAATTTCCAGGAAATTTACCATTTTTAAAGAATTATATCAGCAGAAACATTAAATTAGACAACTAGAATTAAAAGGAACAGAAAGAGCATAAAATGAAAAGAGGCTTTTCCCCCTCCACCCCCCCATTCTACTGCAGGTTTGGGAAATTATTCAGTTGCATACATGTACCAACTTTCATGAAAAAGAATGGATGGTTCAGAAAGTATAAGGAACCACAGAGAATCATTCCTGGAGAGTCGGACATGACTCAGCGAAAGAACGACAACAACAGGAACAGGACTGAGTCCTAAAGAGCTCAGTCGTCAGAGAAGGTGAGGGGACTCCTGTGTGCCTCCCATTTCCTTATGTTTTGAATAGTGATGCCTGTGGTGTTTATCCCATGCCTGTGCACCACTGTGTGTTGGCTGTGAGGAGGGCAGATGACTTATCTCTTTAACTCACAGGTTTTTAGGTTAAGAGAAATGATACTCAAGGAACTGGACATTAAGAAATATACCTGAGGAGCCTCATGTGAAGCTGGATCTGATTTAGATGTCATGTTTCTGAACTTTGAGTTAATGCTTCAGTAGGATGAGAGTGTTAGGAGTCATGGGATGGGACGAGTGTATTTTATGTGTGAGGGAAGACATGAATCTCTGGGACCCAGATGGCAGATGGTCAAGGTGGTCTCCTCCTGGTATTCATACACTTACAGAGCATCCTCCCATAGAGTACCAGGATTCATCTCTGAGGGAAGCCAGCCACCATACAATGAATAGCCCTACAGAGAATCTCAGGGGACGAGGGACTGAGGCTTGCCAACAACCACATGAATAAGGGACTTTTCCTGGTGGTGGTCCAGGGGCTAAGACTCCATGCTCCCAATACAGGGGGCCCGGGGTTTGATCCCTGGTCAGGGAGCTAGATTCTGCATGCTACAACTAAAGATCCAGCATGTTGCAACTAAGGCCCAGCACAGCCAAGTAATTAAATATTTTTTAAAAAACCAACCACATATAAGATTGAGCAGATTCTCTAACTCTAGTCAAGCTCTTAGAGATCTTCATCCCTGCACCACCCCACCACCAAAAAAGTCTTCAGCCCCAGCTGACAGCTTGATTGTAATTTTCCGAGTCACAACTATCCAACTAAGCCACTCCTGGGTTCCTGGCACTATAAACTGGGTGAAGAGAATACATGTTGTCTTCAATTTCTAAATTTGGGGGTCATTTTTAATGTAGTAGTCAGTAGATAATTGAGACACATCTCCAGTGCATTCAGTGTGTTTAAACACCAGAAAGATCTCACAAAACAGCAATTTTTACATTTGCTTGGATAATTAGTGTGTATATTTTCAGAACAAATCCTTCATGCATGAAAGAACAGAAAAGGCTGTTATTTTTTCCTTCAGTAGAACCCCTCTGACAGAAGTAAAAACTTGAACCTGGCAGTATTCCTAGCAGATATTTGCACTCTTATTTTGTACAATTCTAAATAGACAAAAGCAATGGGAGCATTTTCAATTTAGAAACAGTATCAGTTGAGGTTTTTATTATTATTATTTTGGCCACACCACACAGCTTGCAGGATCTTAGTTCCACTACCAGAGATTGAACCTGGGGCCCCAGCAGTGAGAGTCCTGAGTCCTAACCACTGGGCCACTAGGGAATTTCCCCAGTTGAGTTTTTAATGAAGCACTTCAGAAGGGCTGGCTTTAATTTTAGCAATATGAATGTTCTTAGAATTTACCCAAAACTCTAAGCTATAAACTCAAATATCTTTAGTTTGTTTGTTTTTTTTTCTTTTGAAAGAAAAGCCTAAGAAGTTGGTGGAAATTTTATTCTTTTAGGGTTTAACTTTTGTGAAGTTATCTTTAAACACCCAAATGAGCTCTAGACATTGAGGATAGAAAGTGTCACTCATAACTTCTATTTGCCCATGTTTTATCAATTGTGCTAAGGTCTTATGTGAATTTTGACATTGTATTTTGCCAGTTACTCTTTTAGAGAATGGTGGAAAAACCAATGAATTTTTAAATGATCTGACTCTAATATTGGGGCTTCCCTGGTGGTACTAGTAGCAAAGAACCTGCCTGCCAATACCGCAGATATAAGAGGCATGGATTTGATCCCTAGGTCTGGAAGATCCCCTGGAGGAGGACATGGCAACCCACTCCAGTAGTCTTGCCTGGAGAATCCCATGGACAGAGGAGCCTGGTGGTCTACAGTCCATGGGGTCTCAAAGAGTTGGATACAACTGAAGCATCTTAGCACGCACTCCATAAAGCATATGCACATTAATCATAATTCATCATCTGCCTTTCACACTCTC
Source organism: Oreotragus oreotragus (assembly GCA_006410675.1). NCBI lineage: Eukaryota > Metazoa > Chordata > Mammalia > Artiodactyla > Bovidae > Oreotragus > Oreotragus oreotragus. Next base: position 102,651 of record SJYX01001630.1, on the reverse strand, counting down.
TTTTCTACCTAGAACTAATTTGTCCAATCAGTTGGACATCTTTTGAAAAACAAACTGTTTCTATGTTTTAAAGCCTTCTCTTCTAGAACGTGTAAGAGCTTGCTCTCAGACTTCTTGAAAACAAGACACCCTCTCTGAGGATAAAAGTCTGGAAGCACTTTATGAGAAACAATTGGAGATCTGTCTGTTCTGTTAGTGCATTCCATGGGAATGTTACACTGTCTGGAAAGAAAGCTCTGTGTGGCTAGCAGTCACTTCTACATGGACAACACCAACAACACTGAATGTCATTTCATTTATTAACATTAAATATCTAGATGATCAACTGCTTTGGAAAAATAAGGAGAGTGAGATAGGTTGATATAAACCTAAATAACAAAGATCTTAGTTGGCCAAAAACTTTCCACTCTCATAATTCATACATATTAATTGGAAACAAAAGTCCCTAAGGGCCAAATTTTCACAATAGAACTGTCAGTCCTTCCAGAATACAGTCCTGCAATTCAAATATACAATACAGGATTGTTAACTAGAGTTATATACCATGCTGTATCTGGGTTCGATCCCTGGGTCGGGAAGATCCTCTGGAGAAGGAAATGGTAACCCACTCCAGTATTCTTGCCTGGAGAATCCCATGGACAGAGGAGCCTGGTAGGCTACAGCCCATGGGGTTGCAAGAGTTGGACATGACTTAGCATCTAAATCATCACCACGTTACATGCTCAGATTTATTTGTAACTGGAAGTTTATACCATTTGACCATCTCCTCCCATTTCCCCCATCCTCTGTGGTTTCTTCCTGAATATTTTCAGGTATTTTTTATATTAAAAAATATGGTAATATGTGACATCCCTGGGCATGAATAAACACTTNACATGACTTAGCATCTAAATCATCACCACGTTACATGCTCAGATTTATTTGTAACAGGAAGTTTATACCATTTGACCATCTCCTCCCATTTCCCCCATCCTCTGTGGTTTCTTCCTGAATATTTTCAGGTATTTTTTATATTAAAAAATATGGTAATATGTGACATCCCTGGGCATGAATAAACACTTTGCTGTTTCTTAGAATTTAAGCCTCCTTCTGACTTAAAAAAAANGGAAGTTTATACCATTTGACCATCTCCTCCCATTTCCCCCATCCTCTGTGGTTTCTTCCTGAATATTTTCAGGTATTTTTAATATTAAAAAATATGGTAATATGTGACATCCCTGGGCATGAATAAACACTTTGCTGTTTCTTAGAATTTAAGCCTCCTTCTGACTTAAAAAAAAAAAAATATATATATATATATATATTTATTTATTTGGCTGCTCTGGGTCTTAGCTGCAGCACATGGGATCTTTTAGCTGTGGTATGCACACTCTAAATTGCATCATGTGGGATCTAGTTCCCTGACCAGGAATCAAACCCAGGCCCCCTGAATGGGAGCATGGAGTCTTAGCCACAGGACCAGCAGGGAAGTCCCTCTAGTTTTCTTTTCTTTCTTCTACTTTCTTCACCCACTTCTCTTTTTCTCTTCCTGGACTGCATCATCATCACTCAGTGGGATCTGTACTGGATGCACTCTGGGTGATGCTGGGTCAGGAGGGACTGAGCAGGAAGGGAGACATCATTAAACAGGCTGGTCCTTCCCTAGGCTCATAGAGGGGAAGGACAGAGTATGAATCTGAGAAGTCTCACTGGGTTCCCCTGAGCTGGAACCCAAGGGCTGAGCCCCTTGAGTCTTAGGAGAGCTGCTACGAGGAGAGACCAGAGCTGTTTTCAGTTTTGCACTGTGCTTTTAAACCTTCCTTGACTCTGACCAAGTGTATATGGATGGCCATATTGGATATTGACAGAGGGCTGTTAGGGTTTCTGATCAGGTTCCTTCTAGAGCTTTTTCCTCTGGCAAAAGACTTTTGTGGAAAGGATTTCCTTTGGGAAAGCTTTTGCAGCCAGAAGCAATGAAGAGGGCACAAGGTGAGGAGATGGGTACTGAGACTCTGGTCGCCGGACTCCTTAGTTACAGTTCCTCTGAGGAGCTACTTCAGGTCCTGGTTTATCACAGAGCAGCAATGGGGATGCTTGGGAAAGCTCCAGGACTGCTTTTCAACATACCAGATACTAACTCAAATTACCATCGGGAGAAGCAGGAACTTGGGGCTTTCTGAACTTGGCTCAGCTTGTCTGTAACAATCAGGACAATGGTGCAGGGTGTGGCTCCATTTGGAGTTTAACCTGCAGACCAGAGGAAGGAACAATGAAAGGCTGCTTATGTTCCTGTGGTTTGGCAGAGCTGGCGGCTAGGCCATTGGATAAAGCACTGGGTGTTTGTTTCCGAATCTCTGCAGTCTGGTTGGCCTGGTTACTCTTGAGCTGCCTGGCTGAGAGGTGGTAGGTAGACAATCAAAGCTGGTACTTGGATAATAACAGCTGCTATGTATTCACTGCCTGCCATGTGTTCAATGACACAGTAGGTGCTTTACACACACAACCTTTGTAACCTTATTGCTAATGGCATTCCCATTTGTGAAACTGAAAAGCCAGGCAGTCCAGAGAAATTTAGTGGTTTGTTCAACATCAGGTTTCTAATAGGGTCAACATTTTAAAAACAGAGACATTACTTTGCCGACTAAGGTCCGTCTAGTCAAGGCTATGGTTTTTCCTATGGTCATGTATGGATGTGAGAGTTGGACTGTGAAGAAGGCTGAGCGCCGAAGAATTGATACTTTTGACCTGTGGTGTTGGAGAAGACTCCTGAGAGTCCCTTGGACTGCAAGGAGATCCAACCAGTCCATTCTGAAGGAGATCAGCCCTGGGATTTCTTTGGAAGGAATGATGCTAAAGCTGAAACTCCAGTTCTTTGGCCACCTCATGCGAAGAGTTGACTCATTGGAGAAGACTCTGATGCTGGGAGGGATTGGGGGCAGGAGGAGAAGGGGATGACAGGGTATGAGATGGCTGGATGGCATGATGGACTCGATGGACATGAGTCTGAGTGAACTCCAAGAGATGGTGATGAACAGGGAGGCCTGGCGTGCTGCGATTCATGGGGTCGCAAAGAGTTGGACACGACTGAGCGACTGCAGTGAACTGAACTGATATAGGCATGCCTCAGCAACGTTGCAGGTTTGGTTCCAGACCACTGCAATCAAGTGAATTTTGTGATAAAGGTGAGTCACCATGAAATTTTTGGTTTCTCAGTACATATAAAAATTATGCTTATACTATACTACAATCTATTAAGTGTGTGATAACATTATTTCTAAAAAACAATGTTCATATCTTAATTTTAAAATATTTTATTGATGAAAAATGCAAACCATCAGTTGAGTCTTCAGAGGGTTGTCATCTTTTTGTTTGGTGAAGGGTCTTGCCTTGATGTTGAAGGCTGCCAACTGATCAGGGTGGATTTGCTGACGGCTGGGGTGGCTGTGGCAATTTCTTAAGATATTAATAATACAACAGTGAAGTTTGCTGCACCAATTGACTCTTGCACAAACAATTTCTCGGTAACATGCAATACTATTTGATGGGATTTTACCCTCAGAAGAACTTCTTTCAGTATTGGAGTCAATCTCTCAAACCTTGTTGCTGGTTTATCAACTAAGTTTCTGTAATATTAAAAGCCTTTGTAGTTATTTCAACAATCTTCACAGCATCTGCACCAGGAATAGATTCCATCTCAAAAAATTCATTTCCTTTGCTCATTTGTAAGAAGAAACTCATCTGTTAAAGTTTTATCATGAGATTGCAGCACTTCAATCGAATCTCAGGCTCTGCTTCTCTGCTATTTCCACCACGTCGGCAGGGGCTTCCTCCGATGAAGTCTTGAACCCCTCAAAGTCATTCATGAGTGTCGAATCAACTTCTGCAAAATCCTGTTAATGTTAATATTTTGACACCTTCCCATGAATCACAAATGTTCTTAATGGCATATAGAATGGTTACTACTTTACAGAAGGTTTTCAATTTACTTTGCCGAGATCCATCAGAGGCATCACTACATCTGTAAGCTAGAGCCTTACAAAATGTATTTCTTATATAATAAGAGTTGAAAGTCCAAATGACTCCTTCATCCATGGGCTGCAGAATGGATGCTGTGTTATCAGGCATGAAAACACATTAATCTCATTGTACTTTCCATCAGAGGTCTTGAGTGAAAAGGTACATTGTCAGTGAGCAGCCACATTTTGAAAGGAATCTTTTTCTGAGCAGTGGGTCTCAGCAGTGGGCTTAAAATATTCAGTTGCTGCTGCTGCTGCTGCTAAGTCGCTTCAGTCGTGTCCAACTCTGTGCGACCCCATAGATGGCAGCCCACCAGGCTCCCCGGTCCCTGAAATTTTCCAGGCAAGAACACTGGAGTGGGTTGCCATTTCGTTCTCCAATGCATGAAAGTGAAAAGTGAAAGTGAAGTTGCAC
>SJYX01001630.1:82006-94387 GCA_006410675.1 Oreotragus oreotragus | reverse complement strand
GAGGTGGATGAACCTAGAACCTATTATACAGAGTGAAGTAAGTTAGAAAGAGAAAGATAAATATCATATTCTAATGCATATATACAGAATCTAGAAAAATGGTACTGGAGAATTTATTTACAGGGCAGCAGTGGAAAAACAGACATAGAGAATAGACTTATGGACATGGGGAGGTGAGAGGAGAGGTTGAGATGTATGGAAGGAGTAACATGGAAACTTATATTACCACATGTAGAATAGATAGCCAAAGGAAATCTGCTGTATGGCTCAGGAAACTCAAACAGGGGCTCTGTATCAGCCTCGAGGGGTGGGATGAGGAGGGAGATCGGAGGGAGTTTCAAAAGGGAGGGGATATATGTATATTTATGGTTGATTCTTGCTGAGGCTTGACAGAAAACAACAAAATTCTGTAAAACAATTATCCTTCAATTAAAAAATAAATAAAATTTAAAAATCTACTCTCTAAACCTCATGAAAAAAAAAAACTTGCTTTGATGATGGTAGGAGGTAATATTCATCATCCCATGATGCCAACTGACTTATTAGTTTGTTCCGGGTAGATAAAAATATGTTACTATTGCTCTGCGCTGTACTCAGTCCTCAGCTGAATAAAGCTGTAGGCCACTCATTGGAGAAGATAAATACTACAATGAACTAATTAAGCACAGCAAGCAAAATTTTAAATCTGTATTACCAGATTGGCACCACGTTCTAATAAGAAGCAGTATTTGTAAATCTGTATTTTCTCTCAGACCCTAACTTGAGTAGCTATTCAGTGCTTCCTCCTACTCACTTAGCAGCAATTACATTAGCAGCAGTTCAGCACTACAGCTGATGAAAGCATGTGGTCTCACTACCGCTCTAAAAAAAACATTCTAAGCAAAGAAAACAAATTAAAAAATATACACCTTGCAAAAAAAAAATGGGTAGATAAAAATATGTTACTATTGCTCTGCGCTGTACTCAGTCCTCAGCTGAATAAAGCTGTAGGCCACTCATTGGAGAAGATAAATACTACAATGAACTAATTAAGCACAGCAAGCAAAATTTTAAATCTGTATTACCAGATTGGCACCACGTTCTAATAAGAAGCAGTATTTGTAAATCTGTATTTTCTCTCAGACCCTAACTTGAGTAGCTATTCAGTGCTTCCTCCTACTCACTTAGCAGCAATTACATTAGCAGCAGTTCAGCACTACAGCTGATGAAAGCATGTGGTCTCACTACCGCTCTAAAAAAAACATTCTAAGCAAAGAAAACAAATTAAAAAATATACACCTTGCAAAAAAAAAAATGCAGCCAACATGTTCAGGGACATCATTATGCAATAGTCTCTGTCTATATTTATCTCTTATCAAACTCTATCTTGGTAATGCTTATCACGTACACCCATGGCGGATTCATGTCAATGTATGCTAAATCCAATAGAGTATTGTAAAGTAAAATAAAGTAAAAATAAATAAATAAATAAATAAAAATGAAATTTAAAAAAATATATATATATATTCAATTTAGCACAGGCATATATTTTTAAAGTGTTAAACAGTGTGATATTAACACTTTTCTGTAATATCTACCTAGTAAAACAAAATTATAAATGAGATAAAAATAAATAAGTTTTGGCACTTCAAGGACTTGACTAGTTCACAAACTCTGCTCTGGAGATCACACTGCTTGAAAACTGAGGGCAAAATAGTTTTGGTACTTGACAGAAAAAATTTTTGAGTACACCCATAAGAAGTTCTATAAACAAAAATGTCCTTGATAGAAATAAACTAAGCTACCATTACTTCATGGGAAATAGATGGGGAAACAGTGGAAACAGTGTCAGACTTTATTTTTGGGGGCTCCAAAATCACTGCAGATGGTGACTACAGCCATGAAATTAAAAGATGCTTACTCCTTGGAAGATAAGTTATGACTTACCCAGATAGCATATTCAAAAGCAGAGACATTACTTTGCCGACTAAGGTCCATCTAGTCAAGGCTATGGTTTTTCCTGTGGTCATGTATGGATGTGAGAGTTGGACTGTGAAGAAGGCTGAGCGCCAAAGAATTGATGCTTTTGACCTGTGGTGTTGGAGAAGACTCTTGAGAGTCCCTTAGACTGCAAGGAGATCCAACCAGTCCATTCTAAAGGAAATCAGCCCTGGGATTTCTTTGGAAGGAATGATGCTAAAGCTGAAACTCCAGTACTTTGGCCACCTGCAAAGAGTTGACTCATTGGAAAAGACTCTGATGCTGGGAGGGATTGGGGGCAGGAGAAGGGGATGACAGAGGATGAGATGGCTGGATGGCATCACGGACTCGATGGACGTGAGTCTGAGTGAACTCCGGGAGTTGGTGATAGACACGGAGGCCTGGCGTGCTGCGATTCATGGGGTTGCAAAGAGTCGGACACGACTGAGAGACTGAACTGAACTGAACTGAAAGGCAATATTACTCTTGAACAAGAGCTGGATGCAACTGGATAAGTTGTCCAACTATACTGATAAAACTTTTGTAATTCCTTCAAGAGAAAATAGCTTTATTGCCAATTTAAACTCAGTATACTGTCTTGGCTCCATTTTCCGTATGAAAAAAAATTTTTCCTGCTTCTTTGATAATATGAGTCTTAGGAATACAGCTAGGTTTAGCCAGACTTATAGGGAAGTGATAGGAAGTACTAGGAAACTACCTTAATTATTTCCAAATGCTCAACTATGAAATTTTGGACTCAGAAGTTATGCTTCAAATTTTCTTTTTATTTTTGAATATTAACACATTTAAAAGAGTAAACATTTGTTCCTTTCTTGGTTGGAACATTAATATATTTTCCATTTTGTAGATTACTTTAGCTTCATAGATATTAACTATTTTGATTTTGTCCTTGGTTCAGGAATCTGTTCTTTTTATTTGTGGCAGTCATTTGCAATTCTTCAAATTAACATGTGAAAAAAATCCAACTCCAACTTTATTAGTAGCCAAATGATATGCAAATTAAAACAAGTGCATTTTTCTTACAACAAATTAGCAAAACCTTAAAAAAATTACTCTTCATTCCAGGAAGATTTACAGTCTCACTTTTTAGACCTGTGCTATTCTTATAATACCAGAATTTGGTTCTTTTCTTTGTAGGGTGTCTTTTACCTCCTTCTTTCCCAAGGCATCACAGCTCCCCTCCCCCAAGCCCTCTCTTCTGACCTGACAGGCTTGAACTATAATCTAAATAGAATTCATGGTTCCACTAGTTCTTTCTGTAAAGGGCCAGATAGTAAATATTTTAGCCTTTGTGGGCTAAGCTGCAAAATAATTGAGACTTATATAACCATTTAAAATGTAACCATTAAAGAAGTAAAAACCATTTTTATCTTGCAGGGCTGTATAAGAACAGGTGGCCGGCCAGACTTCGCCCTCAGGCTGCAGTTTGCCAACACTGGCTTAGATCCTCCTGTAAGAAAGGAGTAATGTCCAGTCCTGAGAAGTATTACCCAACGACCTTGAGCAATTAGCGTCCACCTTTGTTGTTGTTTAATTGCTGTGTCATGTCTGACTCTTTGCAACCCCATAGACTATACACTGCCAGGCTCCTCTGTCCATGGGATTCTCCAGGCAAGAAAACCAGAGTGGGTTGCTATTTCCTCTTCCAGGGGATCTTCCTGACCCAGGGATTGAACCTGAATCTCTTGCATTGACAGATGGATTCTTTATCACTGAGCTTCACCTCAACTTGAGCCCTGATCACAGTATGTTTGGTGGCCTCCAGGCAGTAACTGAGCAAGGTGTAGCCTCCCACTGACAGCTAGCAAGGAAAAGGGACCTGAGTCCTCTAGCTGCAGGGAACTGAACTAGACCAGCAACCTGAACGAGCTCAGAAGCAGCTGCTTCCCTGGAGCCTGCAGGGAAAAGCCCAGCAGCCACGTGGTCTCACGAGATCCTGAGCAGACAGCCAGTCAAACTCACCCAAGCACTTAAATAAAGAAATAGGAGATAATTACCGGGTGATATTTTCGACCACTAAATTTGTGATAATTTGTCATATAGCAATAGCAAATTAATACATTGGGAATTGGTGTTTGCAGGGGATGGTCTCTACAACCTAGAGCAGACTTGAGGGTGGGGTGGTGTGTGAAACAAATAATGGACCTGAGAGCAAAGAAGCCAATACCCAACAGACCATACCACAGTTTTGTTCATATATCCTTAAAGGCTTTTGGCATATATGGATCAGTCTGTTTTTTCAGTGATGATGAAGATTTCATCAACTAGCAAGAGAGGCTTCGTTTATGATGACCATATGATGTTAGAAAATTCAGCTAATTTTTGTGAGTCTTACTGGAGAAGGATTTTAATAATTGATGAGGGCCATGTCCGCCTTTTCTTGAGACCGGCTCTCTCCATCTGTTTTGATGTTTGTGATTGAGGAGCAGTTACTAAGAGGTGGGGGCTGCAGAAAAAAAGCCCAGGACCACACAGATGAATAGCAGTGAGTATTCCTGACAGGAAGCTTGGTAACCAGCTGCTGCTACCTGCAGCAAGTACCTGTGACAGCACAGGGAGTGATGGAGACAGCCAAAGGTCACTCAGTTAACAAAAGACCAGCTCCCAAACGATTGCTTATAAAAATCCAAACAGAACCTAGAAGTCTCACTGCCTAAGCTTTTAAAACTCCATTGTTTCATCCAGACGAAAGCACTTAGAGGAGCAAAATGGCTTATTTCAGTATACATATAGAGAAAGCAATGTCACAATAGAGCAAAGCTTTAAGATCCTGTGATCAAAGATTTGTGAAACTAATAGCTAACACAGAGGAGGATAATAGCCATTTAGAGTGCATCTTGAGTGCTCCTGTGAGAGGTGCAATCTAATTGTGGTGTAATTGCCAGCTACTGATATTGGTTTTTGTTCCTACCGTTTGTGCTATATGAAGTCTCTGTCTGGTAGTGCTAGAACTGTATAGATGACCAGGGCTGGGGTAGGAAACCCTGAGGCAATCATTGAAAGCAAGAAGGCAGATGGAATTGAACATATTGTGTATCAGAAAGTTTAAGCATTTAGTTTCTCTGATAACCAGTTCAAGCTTAATTGTACAGAATTCTGAGACCTCATTAATGAAATACAGTATAATGTTTATACTATTAGCAGTAATAGTATCATACTGATTATCTGATTTTAAATAATTGAAGGGAAAATAATTAGGGTTTATTCTTTATTGTAGCAACTGTTGTCAGGAAAAATAAAAAGTATTTTTTTCATTAAAGCTCTTATTTACGGAAGAATATTAGCTAATAAATGTAGAAGTGATGATTGGAATAGAAAAGAATAAGTTTGCAAGATATAATGAAATAATTGATGCAGGCAAGAATCAATAATGAATGCTAAACTTATTAGCAGAAGGACTGAATTGATACAGAGCTAGGCATTCACTTGGTACCAAAGGACCACCTCACAGATGATTTGCTAATAGCATTTGGGGTGGAGTGCCTTTTATAATAGACAAATATGGCTATTATCACTTGGTAGTTGAACTTACTATCCAATTGTCCCACTATTAATGAGGTCTCAAGGCTCTGATAATGCCTTATAAATTATATGTATCACCTGTGTTATAATTAATAGTGTTTAAATGGAAGTTGAATCTGAAGGCTTGATTAGATTCAAGTTAAAGGAATACAAAGAGGAGAAGAACAAATTAAGTGACCAGTCCATCCTAAAGGAGATCAGCCCTGGGTGTTCTTTGGAAGGAATGATGCTAAAGCTGAAACTCCAGTACTTTGGCCACCTCATGGGAAGAGTTGACTCACTGGAGAAGACTCTGATGCTGGGAGGGATTAGGGGCAGGAGGAGAAGGGGATGACAGAGAATGAGATGGCTGGATGGCATCACCGACTCGATGCACATGAGTTTGAGTGAACTCTGGGAGTTGGTGATGGACAGGGAGGCCTGGCGTGCTGTGATTCATGGGGTCACAAAGAGTCGGACACAACTGAGCAACTGAACTAAACGAGGAAACAACTGGATACATTCAGAATGTGGGACTTGAAGAAAACTGGTCCAATCTCTTTTTAGAAAGTCAATGGCAAGAAAAAAGGAAGGAGCTGCCAGATTAAGAAAATAAAGAGGCATAACCAAGTTTAGTCGGGGAAGGCAATGGCACCCCACCCCAGTACTCTTGCCTGGAAAATCCAATGGACGGAGTAGCCTGGTGGGCTGCAGTCCATGGGGCCGCTAACAGTCAGACNAGAAAAGTCCATGGACAGTTGTGCCCAGAGGGCACAGTCCATGGGGTTGCAAGGAGTCAGACACACAACTGAGCGACAGGGCACGTACACACAGGAAGTATTTACTAGCTTCACTTTTGCCATCTTGTCACTTATTTCAGAATGGGAAATACCTTGATTCTAGATAAGAGTAGGTAAATCTCAGTGGAAGAAAGTTTGCATACCTTTATGAAATTTTTTAATCTGTGTCTGCTAGGTACCTTTAAAAAATCTAAGTTGTTGGTTACATTATAGGGTACATTCCATTTTGATGGAGTCGCGTCTGAATTTCTTAAAAAACTGTCCCTTTCCAGTGTATGTCTTACTGACATAGTCTGCCCAAATTTGGGATATGTTCTAGTGCTCTTCAATAAGCAGGTAAATATACGGAATTGGGATTCTGAGAGCAGAATTTGGGTGTCTAGATTAGCCATTGTTGGTCAATTTAAATGAGGCAGTGGAAGAGATGGGAGGACAAGATGGAAGAGATCTGATGATAAATGATGACCTTTTTTTCCTATTTTCTGCTCTGTCTACAATGAACATGGCAATTATAAAATAAACTAGTCAAAATTTAATTTAAAACCTTGTACTAAAATTACTATACTCATTTAAATTTTTAAAGTTAATTTAAAATCTATTTTCAATCATTATCAATGTTTTTTCCATAAATGCTTTTATCTACATTTCAAACATTTTGTGTCAGACCCAATAATTATATGAAGTCCATTTTTATTTTTATTAATGGGCTACCATTATTACACTTTAGTTATTAAACAATATTTTATTGCTGTTATGGCTCAAAACTAGAAATTATCTACTCTCCTTTAGTCATATGAGATTCTGGGTCCTGAAAGTTAATCTTTGAAATATCCATACTGTCCCATGTAGTCTAATGAATTATTCGAACATCTGAATCAATTATAAATTGTTATAGTTAAGCATAAAAAATATTGGTCCCTTAGTATTCAGTAACTTTCACACCCGGAAGTAATTTGTCCTATGTGGGAAAAATTCTACTGTATTTACAGTTGAAAGATAATTAACCTTACACAACCATGCAGAAACATTATTGTCTACAGTTTTGGCAGAGAGGTGTTTAATTCCCTATTTTAACACACTTATAGTTAATTATTCTAATGATTACCAGAAGTAAAAGTGATCTTTTTTTCTTTACACTGTTCCTCACTTTTATAGTTTCTATAAAAATGAGAAATCTATTTTGAGCTAAAGAAGTTTAGATATGGCAATATATCAGATATGATCATATAATTAGTATCATTTCACTTTTTAAGCAACCCTATGATCACTTCAGAGTATTATAAACTATAAACAGGAGTCATTATTAAGGTTTTAGTATTTAGCTGTGACAGACTCATTTTAATAAGTAAAACAATATTAATTTAGAAGAAAGAACAATAAGGTAGTTTATTATTTCCAAACAAATTTCTAAATATATAAAATAGCTCCCCCAGGTTATCTTTTCAACAAGATTATATTTTTAAATGCCACACTGTGATGAATAGATCAGCAGTTCTCACAGTAGTCTTTATTTTCCCATAGCTTAGATCCTACTTAATTGAAAATAAGCCTCTGAGATTATGTTATTTACATAAATGTTGTTATTTATGCTATTTCATATCATGGTAACAGCCAATATCCAAAAATATAGGAGGAAACTTCCTAATTACCCAATCAGTATAGTGGCAGAAGAAAAACAAATTTGCCATTTACTTATAAAGTATTGAAAGTCTTTCTATATATGTCAAGGTTGAAATACCCAGTTTCTATTTGAACTATTGTTAGTTCTCACAGTGGTAGTAGTATGATAAACCAGACAGCAGTTAAATCAGTCACTTAAATGGTCATAAGCCAGCAGTATTTGAGGTCCAGCTACTCTTTGTATGGCCTCTTTGGACACATATTTGTGCAGATGATCAAATGTATCAGGATTGTTTGCCACATGGTACTCTAGACTTCATCATTCTTCAAAATATAGAATGGTGATTTCAGAGTGACTAATTTTTTAAGTTTGACAGTGAAAGTATACTATTATTTTGACAAGAAATATCTCATCTCAATGATCTATTTTCTTATGTCAACCAGAGAAATCTCCTTGAAAGTTTTGGCTCAGAAAGAATTGCCTTTAAATTAATGACTTTACAAAAATTTCCATGTTAACATTCAGAAATAGTAATTTACCACAATTCTGACTTCTGTATTTTACACTAGTTAAAAAAAAATAGAGTATGATTATAGCACAGTGAATAGCAGAACAAATAGTTTCTTTTAAAAATTCAGAAGAGTTATTTGATTGAACAATTTTATTGCAGTCACTAAGTTAAGTCTGATTCTTTGTGAGCCCACCAGCTCCTCTCTCCATGGGATCTCCCAGGCAAGAATACTGGAGTGGGTTGTGATCACCTTCTCCAAGGGATCTTCCCCACCCAGGGATCAAACCTGCATTTCCTGCATTGGCCGGTGGATTCTTTACCACTGAGCCACCAGAGAAACCCAATCAAGCAGTTATTATTTTACAAAGAAAGTAGAACATTTTGCTGTCTCATTTAAAAAATTAATTTAAAATATATTATATTGAAATACTACACTAGATATTTGAAGAATTTAGAGAAATGAACCAGAGAGTGCTTTACTGGGAGATAGCACTCAGTACTATAAAAAGTAGAGCTTGCTGAGTTTCCTAGACCTGTAAATTGTGACTTCTCAACTTACACACTGTTTAACAAGCGACAAGTTACTTGATATCTCATCCTCAATTTTACTATCTGAAAAATGGTAGTAAAATTTTTTAAATATTTGTGAAGTTGACTCTAATTCAAATGTATAGTGTATGATCTGAATAATAAATATTTAAAAGTCTAGCACTTTCCAGAAAGACTAGTAGATTCTGGGAGGCTGATAGCTGGGGAGAAGTAGGAAGAAAAATTGTGAACTAGTTAATAATATGGTGCAGGAATCATATAGGTGTCCATTTAGTTATCTATCCCACTCTTCTGAGGGCCTTGCTCCAAGCAGTGATGGTGTAAAGCTGGACAGGGAAAGCTATGTGGAATCATGATTTCTTTCTGCTGTCTAACTATGTCATCAGAATTAACAGATAACTATATTCAGGATGTTTTAAGGCCTGCAAGCATTTACTTCCCTTTTATTCCTACAACCATCCAAGTGCTTCTCTGTATGATGTTTCACTTTTTCTCACTTTATTGGAACAACTTGGCAGTCATTCCATCCCTCCTAAAATATGAGGGTGCTATCTCATTCCTCCACAGGACTGGAAAAGGTCAGTTTTCACTCCAATCCCAAAGAAAGGCAATGCAAAAGAATGCTCAAACTATCACACAATTGCACTCATTTCACACGCTAGCAAAGAAATGCTCAAAATTATCAAAGCCAGGTTCAACAGTACGTGAACCATGAACTTCCAGATGTTCAAGATGGTTTAGGAAAGGAAGAGGAACTGGAGATCAAATGGCCAACGTCTGTTTGATCATCAAAAGAGTGACAGAGCTCCAGAAAAACATCTACTTCAGCTTTATTGCTATGCCAAAGCCTTTGACTGTGTCGATCACAATAAACTGGAAAAGATGGGAATACCAGACCTGCCTCCTGAGAAATCTGTATGCAGATAAAGAAGCAACAGTTAGAACCAGACATGAAACAACAGACTGGTTCCAAACTGGAAAAGGAGTTGACATATATCAAGGCTGTATATTGTCACCCTGCTTATTTAACTTATATTCAGAGTGCATCATGAGAAATGCTGGACTGGATGTGGCACAAGCTGGAATCAAGATTGCAAGGAGAAATATCAGTAGCCTCGATATGCAGATAACACCACCAATATGGCCAAAAGGGAAGAAGAACTAAAGAGCCTCTTGATGAAAGTGAAAGAGGAGAGTGAAGAAGTTGGCTTAAAACTCAATATTCAGAACACTAAAATTATGGCATTTGGTCCCATCACTTCATGGTAAATAGATAGGGAAACAATGGGAAAAGTGACAGATTTTTTTGGGGTGGGGAGCTCCAAAATCACTGCAGATGGTGACTGCAGCCACGAAATTAAAAGACACTTTCTTTCTTGGAAGAAAAGTAATGACCAACCGAAACAACATATTAAAAAGCAGAGGCATTACTTTTGCCAACAAAGGCCCGTTTAGTCAAGGCTATGGTTTTTTCCAGGTGTCATGTATGAATGTGAGAGTTGGACTATAAAAAAAGCTGAGTGCCAAAGAAATGATGCTTCTGAACTGTGGTGTTGGAGAAGACTCTTGAGAGTCCCTTGGACTGCAAGGAAACTAAAGAGCCTCTTGATGAAAGTGAAAGAGGAGAGTGAAGAAGTTGGCTTAAAACTCAATATTCAGAACACTAAAATTATGGCATTTGGTCCCATCACTTCATGGTAAATAGATAGGGAAACAATGGGAAAAGTGACAGATTTTTTTGGGGTGGGGAGCTCCAAAATCACTGCAGATGGTGACTACAGCCATGAAATTAAAAGATGCTTGTTCCTTAGAAGAAAAGTTATGACCAACTTAGACAGCATATTAAAAAGCAGAGACATTACTTTGCCAACAAAGGTCAGTCTTGTCAAAGCTATGGTTTTTCCAGTAGTCTTGTATGGATGTGGGATTTGGACTATAAAGAAAGCCGAGCGCCAAAGAATTGATGCTTTTGAACTGGGGTGATTCATAAGACTCTTGAGTATTCTTTGGACTGCAAGGAGATCCAACCAGTCAATCCTAAAGGAAATCAATCATGAATATTTATTGGAAGGACTGATGCTGAAGCTGAAACTCCAATACTTTGATCACCTGATGTGAAGAACGGACACATTTGAAAAGACCCTCATGATGGAAAAGATTGAAGGCAGGAGAGAAAGCAGAAAGCAGAGGATGAGATGGTTGGATGGCATCACCGACTCAATGGACATGAGTTTGAGTAAATTCCGGGAGTTGGTGACGGACAGGGAAGCCTGGCGTGTTGCAGTCCATGGAGCCACTAAGAGTCAGACACGACTGAGTGACTGAACTGAGCTTAGCTGAACCTCATTCCTCCAATATAAGAGTCCTACAGTTCCACGTGATACCTTAACTCTACTCTTTATCCATGTGCCTGTGATTGTTCTACTAAATTATAGTAACATGATGGGAGAACTCATAACATGGAGTCTCAGGAATGCTGATGAAAATGGTGAGGCTCAACTGGAACCCCTGCTAAATCTGTTGATCACCATTTGTCTTTTATTTACCTTGACTTTATGGATACTTGAATGGATACAACCTACTATTTCCTTAATTCAAATCACCATAATCATTTCTCAAATGGGCTGCTGCTGCTGCTGCTGTCACTTCAGTCATGTCCGACTCTGTGTGACCCCATAGACGGCAGCCCACCAGGCTCCCCCATCCCTGGGATTCTCCAGGCAAGAATACTGGAGTGGGTTGCCATTTCCTTCTCCAATGCATGAAAGAGAAAAGTGAAAGTGAAATCACTCAGTCTGTCTGACTGTTAGCGACCCCATGGACTGCAGCCCACCAGGCTACTCCGTCCATTGGATTTTCCAGGCAAGAGTACTGGGGTGGGGTGCCATTGCCTTCCCCTCAAATGGGCTAAGATATAGCATTTTATATCAACCCAGAATCTATTATTTCTGCTAATATATACAACTTTTCCAAATATTCAGTTCAGTTCAGTCGCTCATTCATGTCCGACTCTTTGTGACCCCATGAATCACAGCACGCCAGGCCTCCCTGTGCATTACCATCTCTTCGAGTTCACTCAGACTCAAGTCCATCGAGTCCGTGATGCCATTCANATGGGCTAAGATATAGCATTTTATATCAACCCAGAATCTATTATTTCTGCTAATATATACAACTTTTCCAAATATTCAGTTCAGTTCAGTCGCTCATTCATGTCCGACTCTTTGTGACCCCATGAATCACAGCACGCCAGGCCTCCCTGTGCATTACCATCTCTTCGAGTTCACTCAGACTCAAGTCCATCGAGTCCGTGATGCCATTCAGCCATCTCATCCTCAGTCGTCCCCTTCTCCTCCTGACCCCAATCCCTCCCAGCATCAGTCTTTTTCAATGAGTCAACGCTTCGCATGAGGTGGCCA
>SJYX01001630.1:53871-81414 GCA_006410675.1 Oreotragus oreotragus | reverse complement strand
AAGCGTCTTTTAATTTCATGGCTGCAGTCACCATCTGCAGTGATTTTGGAGCCCCCCAAAATAAAGTCTGACACTGTTTCCACTGTTTCCCCATCTATTTCCCATGAAGTGATGGGACCGGATGCCATGATCTTCGTTTGCTGAATGTTGAGCTTTAAGCCAACTTTTTCACTCTCCTCTTTCACTTTCATCAAGAGGCTTTTTAATTCCTCTTCACTTTCTGCCATAAGGGTGGTGTCATCTGCATATCTGAGGTTACTGATATTTCTCCTGGCAATCTTGATTCCAGCTTATGTTTCTTCCAGCCCAGCATTTCTCATGATGTACTCTGCATATAAGTTAAATAAGCAGGGTGACAATATGCAGCCTTGACGTACTCCTTTTCCTATTTGGAACCAGTCCAAATATAATATATAGTATTTTTAAGAAATACTGTATTTACTTAATAACTAAATTTAATACACTTTGTTTAACACCATAAGCCTACATTCTTATCATCACTCCATCGCCTGTTGTTTGTATCTTTTAATATTTTATCCCTTGTGTAAAACACCTATTTCTTTATTTCCCACAACTTTCTTTTATATTAAGAACTCCAATCAGGAAATAGCAGCTATGGCAATGAAAGGAAAAGAGCTTCTTTAAATTGCAAAACACTATTCCAATATTAAAATTCATTCAAGGTACAAATAGTTAAAGAAAATCTCCTATATGCCATGTATTGTGCTAGATATTAGGGACATAAACATGAAAAAGTTATGATCACTCTCTTAAGGAAATCATATTGTTGTTGTTCAGTTGCTCAGACATGTCCGACTCTTTGCGACCCCATGGACTGCAACACACAAGGCTTCCCTGTTCTTTACCATCTCCCAGAGTTTACTCAAACTCATGTCCATTGAATTGGTGTTGCCACCCAATCATCTCAATCTATGTCAAACCCTTGCCCTCCTGTCTTCAGTCTTTCCCAGAATCAGGGTCTTTTCCAATGAGTCAATTC
This sequence comes from Oreotragus oreotragus, assembly GCA_006410675.1. Classification (NCBI taxonomy): domain Eukaryota; kingdom Metazoa; phylum Chordata; class Mammalia; order Artiodactyla; family Bovidae; genus Oreotragus; species Oreotragus oreotragus. The sequence continues at coordinate 80,414 of SJYX01001630.1, read as the reverse complement.
TTTGTATCAGATGGCCAAAATATTGGAACTTCAGCTTCAGCATCAGTCCTTCCAATGAACACTCAGGACTGATCTCCTTCAGGATGGACTGGTTGAATCTCCTTGCAGTCCAAGGGATTCTCAAGAGTCTTCTCCAACACCACAGTTCAAAAGCATCAATTCTTCAGTGCTCAGTTTTCTTTATAGTCCAACTCTCACATCCATACATGACTACTGGAAAAACTATAGTTTTGACTAGACAGATCTTTGTGGGCAAAGTAATGTCTTTGCTTTTCAATATGCTATCTATGTTGGTCGTAGCTTTTCTTCCAAGGCACAAGCATCTTTTAGTTTCATGGTTGCAGTCACCATCTGTCTACAGTCTGTCACTGTTTTCATTGTATCACCATCTATTTGCCTTGAAGTGATGGGCCTGGATGCCATGATCTTTGTTTTTGAATGTTGAGTTTTAAGCCTACTTTTTCACTCTCATCTTTCACTTTCATAAAGAGGGTCTCTACTTCCTCTTCACTTTCTGCCATAAGGGTAGTGTAATCTGCATATATGTGGTTATATTTCTCCTGGCAATCTTGATTCCAGCTTATGCTTCATCCATCCTGACATTTTGCATGATGTATTCTGCATATAAGTTAAATAAGCAGGGTGACAATATACAGCCTTGGTGTTCTCCTTTCCTAATTGGGAACCAGTCCATTGTTCCATGTCTGGTTCTAACAGTTGCTTCTTGACCTGCATACAGGTTTCTCAAGAGGCAGGAAAGGTGGCCTGGTATTCCCACCTCCTTAAAATTTTCCAGTTTGTCAAAGGCTTTAGCGCAGTTAATGAAGCAGAAGTAGGTGTTTTTCTGAAATTCTCTTGCTTTTTCTATGATCCAAGGGATGTTGGCAAGTAATTAAATCATAGTTAGTTGAACAAGATAAGCAAGTAAGTAATTATGTATGATAAGCTATGGTTGTTTCCAAAAGTACTAGGGAATTCAAATATGAAGCATAAATTCTACCCAGAGGCAAAGAATTTGGTAGAATTTAAATATAGACAATAGTACTTGAGTTGGTGGACCTGGAAGGATAAAAGGAAATGATGTCTTTTACGATACTCATAAGAATCCCATGTGGTAGGTACAACTGAATTTAAGCAATTTTGCTGAGGTCCTGTACTCTGAATTGGCATACATGAAGAGGAGGTAGAGAAATGGGAGCCTGGATTGATATGTAAGTATGACAGTAGATTTCAAGGTGTTTTTACCTATGATAATATTCTGTAACGATAATGAAAACTGTTGCTGTATCATTGAATGAAGAGAGGGGGAAATATAGGGGGAAATGTCAACCTGAACTGTCTACATGAAACAAACATGACTTTAGAGGTTTCTCTAGCCTTTGGGTGTATGATGCACTGCTGTGAGCTGTGGATGACAGCCAGTGATGATAAGGATGGTGAAGTTGGTCACTGGTAAATATTTTATGCGTAACAGTAAGAAACTCCTTTATACTACAGTTCATCAGGTACCCTGACTCACGAGCAGATGACTCTTTGTCTAAGATTGTATGGCATCATCTGCTACTCAGCCACTGTCTTAGTTATTGGCTCTCTGTTCTGTTAGATGCAGCTGTCCTTTCAGGATGGTTTCTGTCAATTCTCTTACCTGAGAGAGGGATAGATTCTCCAAATATTATTAGAAACAGTTATTCAGACTTTAGTACACTCAGCTTCAGAATCCCTAGAGGCCCACATTGCTTTTGACCCCAGTGACAATCCTATTAAGACCAATTTGTTGATAGACAAACCTAAGAAGTCTATCACTGCAAAACTGAAATTCCTTTCTACTCTAAGAAACAGAGTATTCCTAAAGGAATTTACTATTTAATTTTCTACTTTAAAGGCAAAAATTGCTGATAATTTTTAAAATGTAAGCTTTTCAAACATGTAATAAAAATATTAAGATCCAATAAACTGGGGTACCTCATCACACCACCAAATTTTGAAGATTGGCATTTAGATCTCTAATAAGTCAAAGAGTAAACATTTTCTCTTTCAGACCCTAGAGTCTATTGACAAACATTGTGATCTTCTTGAAAAGTTGGTCTTATTCTTTACACAGAATTTTTTTTTAAAGCTCAAGACAGAATAAACTAATGAAGTGATGTCTAAAGATTATCTGAATATTTATATCTACAAAGTGTGAAATTAATGTTTGCACAGTTATTTAATTTTTTTTTCAACTTTTCCAAACCTAGAAATCAGTATATTTGACCAAAGAGCTGGTTATAATACAACTTAACATAATTTTCCATGATAATGATAGATAATGATGTTTCTTCAAGTGATTGCTCATCTGATGGATGATTATAGAAACTCTAGGGGCAACTATATTATTATAAACATTTTGAAGTCTATTTTTAACATTTAAAATTTCTGAGAAAATCTGATATTTTAATATCTTGATAAAAGCTCCAGGTGTTCTTAAAATGTATTTTTCCATACTTTTTGATTTAAAATAGTTCATAGGATATATTTTTATTTGTGCTTATTTATTCTACTATGCCACATGCAGGCAAATTTTTTGATCTTTCTACTTCTTTTTGTAAGCCATATATAGGCCAGATGCTCATGTGGACCAGACTGCATGTGTTGATATATTCAAAGACCTCCAGAATAAAAATCTCCTGTCTCTGATCTCCAACTTCTCATAGTATATAACTGCTTCAGAGTTTCTCAATCTATAGTACTTTCTTTATGAACTTTCTCCTTGAAATTCTCCCACTCTATTCACATGGACTCCTCTTTTCCCCCTGACAACTAGTGTCGCCTTCCTGTTATATGTTTGACTGAGATTCCTGAATACATCTGTCAGTTGCCTTGACCCAAACCACTGGGTGTCCGTATAACCACCAGTACTTCATTTCTTCTCAATGAGAAATGCACTGAGACTACTGGAAACAAGTTTCCTCAATCTGTTTTTTCCACTGTAAAATCCCAGTAGAGCCATTCTACAGTATATACCTATCTCTAGATTATGAAGATCAACAAATTAAATATTTAAATCTTGGTGCCTAGTGACTGGAAGCACAGTATGTGCAGATACATGTATTAACATGCATCTTCAATGTTCCTAGCACTCTGATATATTCTTTGAGCTAGGATGATAAAGGAGAAGGCAATGGCACCCCACTCCAGTACTCTTGCCTGGAAAATCCCATGAACGGAAGAGCCTGGTGGGCTGCAGTCTATGGGGTCGCTATGAGTCGGACACGACTGGGCAACTTCACTTTCACTTTTCACTTCCGTGCATTGGAGAAGGTAATGGCAACCCAATCCAGTGTTCTTGCCTGGAAAATCCCATGGATGGAGGAGCCTGGTGGGCTGCCGTCTATGGGGTCGCACAGAGTCGGACACGACTGAGCGACTTCCGTTTCACTCTTCACTTTCATACAGTGGAGAAGGAAATGGCAACCCACTCCAGTGTTCTTGCCTGGAGAATCCCAGGGACGGGGGAGCCTGGTGGGCTGCCGTCTATGGGGTCGCACAGAGTCGGACACGACTGAAGCGACTTAGCAGCAGCAGCAGCAGCAAGATCTGTTTGATAAAATGGCTGACTCTGCTCACTTTATTTATCCTCTAATCCATGGTTTTGTCATTCACTCAGCAAGTGTTTCCTAGATTTAGGCGAGATTGCAGCTCCTCTCTGGTAGTAGCTTTCAGAAATAGCCCCTTAAAAGTAAAGGCACACTCACCAATAGATAAACGATTTCTGGGAATCTAATCCCTGGACCTCTAGGGAAGCAAGTACAGTCAATTAACACTATTGAAATTTGGGGACAGATAATTTTTGTTAATTGGAAGGACTGATGCTGAAGCTGAAGCTCCAATACTTTGGCCACCTGATGCAAAGAGCTGAGTCACTGGAAAAGACACTAATGCTGGGGAAAATTGAAGGTTGAAGGCAAAAGGAGAAGAGGGCAGCAGAGGATGAGATGGTTAAATAGCATCATGCACTCAATGGACATGAGCTTGAGCAAACTCTTGGAGACAGTGAAGGACAGAGAAGACTGGCATGCTGGAGTCCATGGGGTCACAAAGAGTCGGACACGGCTCACCAGCTGAACAACAGTTTTTGCTGTGTGGGGTTATTCCATGGATTGTAAAATGTCTAGCAACATCCCTGACTTCTGCCCACTAGTAGCACCCCCTAAGTCACAAAAATTAAAATTGTCTCTAGATTTCCAAATGTCCTCAGTTGGAGTGGGGTGAGGATAACCCCCAAATGAGAGCACTAGTTTATACTAAGATAAAGTAAGCTTCAGAACTAACATTTTTGGAAACATTGTTTTACTAAGAAAATTAAACTTTAATATTTATTTGCGAAGGTATAAACAATGCTTTCTAAATAGTTACTAAATAGCTTCAATATTGCCCAATTATCAAGCATGAAATTTCATTTGGGGGTATTTTCATGCACCTTAACATAGCTGAATTGAAGACATGAATCCTCATGTACTGTCTCATAAGCCAATATCTTAGGGAAAAAGGAATTTGAACCCATTTAAATAATGGCTATGTAGGGTTTCTGATTAAGATGTCTCCATTTGTTCACTCTCAACACATTATCTCTGTCCAAAACACAATGACAATAAATAAAATATAAAAAGAGAATTATAAAGCTAGGAGCAAACATAAGATAAAAATCTTTGTATTTTCAGAGAGAAACCCAAAGGAGAGAATGTGGCTGTACTCACAGATCTGTCCTCACAACTCACTGGAATCCAAATGCAGAAGCAGAAAAAGTATAGCTAGAAGGTAACTGTGATAAGAGAAATTGGAGCTTGGCTCAGTGAGAAGTCATCAGGTAGCGTCCCTCTATTTAATACTTTTTTTAAGATAGCCATTCTGAAACTGCCTGGGGCTCAGAGTATATATACTATAGAAAGAAACTTGTCCTGTGAATGTCAGACATTCCTTATGAGATCATTTTACTTCTTCCTAAAATTTATCCTTTGGAAAAGAGCTTCCCAGATGAGGTGTCACGAATGAGTTACAGACGTGCGTGACATATTGATACCTTCAACCCTTACAGTTGCCATGAGGAACAGAATAGCTCAAAACCCTTAGCTGATCTCTGGCCCATGACCATTCTTATCTAGAGTTGACCCTTGAACAACATGGGTTTGGACTGTGCTAGTACACTTAGGGGTGAATTTTTTATCAATAGTAAATACAACAGTATTACAAGATCTGAGGTGTGGCACCACAGATATGAAGGACCAGCTATAAATTATATTTGGACTTACAGCTACACAGAGGGTCAGTTCCCCTAAACACTGTGTTGTTCAAGGGCCAACTGTACTTCAGTCAGCATACTGCAGAAATATTTCATACATTTGCTCTGACTTGAAAATATTTGGGAGTTAAAGTATCAGTACTTTTCTTTTTTTAATTTGGCTGCACTGAGTCTTAGTTGCAACACATAGGGTCTTTGGTCTTCATTGCAGCATTCAGGATCTTTGGTTGTGGAATACAAACTCTTAGTTATGGCATACTAACTGTTAGTTGCAGCATGTGGGATCCATTTCCCCAACCAGGGGTTGAACCCAGTCCCCCTGCATTGAGAGCACAGAGTCTTAGCCACTGGACCACCAGGGAAGTCCCCAGTACTTGCTATAAGAGGCTACATAGCTTGCTAGAGCTGCCATAACAAATACCACTGACTAATGGCTGAAAAAACAGAATTACTTTCTCACAGTTGCAGAGGTGGGAAGTTTAAGGTCAAGGTGTTAATTGGTTGAGGATGAGATGGTTGGATGGCATCACCAACTCAATGGACATGAGTTTGAGCAAGCTCCGGGAGTTGGTGATGGACAGGGAAGCCCTGGAATACTGCAGTCCATGGGGTTGCAGAGAGTCAGACACAACTGAGTGACTGAACTGTCAATTGGTTTGGTTTCTTCTGNGGATGGCATCACCAACTCAATGGACATGAGTTTGAGCAAGCTCCGGGAGTTGGTGATGGACAGGGAAGCCCTGGAATACTGCAGTCCATGGGGTTGCAGAGAGTCAGACACAACTGAGTGACTGAACTGTCAATTGGTTTGGTTTCTTCTGAAGCCTTTCCTAATGGCTGCAGAACTGTCTTTTCATGGTGTCTTCATGTGGTCTTTTCTTGCAGCAGATATTTCTGGTGTCCCTTTGTATGTCCAAATTTCTCCTTCTCACACAGTCACCAGTGACATTGGATTAAGGCCCACTCTTAGAGCCTCATTTTAACTTAATCTTCATTTTCAAGGCTCTATTGATAGGAATAGAAAGGATAGTTACACAGGCCGTAACGGAGAGTTACACAGTCCCGGTAAGGAATTACAGATAGAGAGGAAAACTTAGGAAATTTTGGAAGACCACTGTAAGTTAAGGATCTCTCAAGAAATCGATTGAAATGTTGTGGAATGAAGCAGGCTTGCTTAACTATAAACCTGTAAATAAAAGCATGAGCTATGCCCCAGGCCATTAGGTGAAAGAAAAATTTCAACAGGCTTCTACTAGTTTGAATAAGCACTATAATATTTGTGTGTTATTTGCTCAGTCATGTCCAACTCTTTGTTGTTCCATAGCCTGTCAGGCTCATCTGTCCAGAAAATTCTCTAGGCAAAAATACTGGAGTGAGTTGCCATTCCCTTCTCCAGGGGATCTTCCCAGTTCAGGGACTGAACCCTGGTCTCCTGCATTACAGGCAGATTCTTTACTGTCTGAGCCACCAGGGAATCCAAAGCACTATGCCAGTCCTCATTCAACCTCACGGGGTCAGACACTCTCCCGCCTGATAGGAAGGCAGGGCTTGTGATGTAAGCCTGACATCTGCCCAAGAAAAGGGATCTTTCCCCCTCCCTCACTTTACCTTGACGATAAAATTGTAGCCCACTTAATCCTCAAGCAGAGCTTCCTGGCCAGGCTGCTTATATTGTTGTAGCCACGGGTTCTGGGAAACAAACTCACTCAGAAGGACAATGCAGATAGTGGCGTGCAGTTTATTACACCGGCAGGCCCAAGACAGTCTCCTCTTAGCCAAGGACCCAGACCACTTTTTGTGAAAACCTTACATACCCTCACTGTACGTGCTCAAACCCACCTGCCCAAATTTTCTGAAACTAGTCTGAACAAAGGGAAAGAAAGATACAATCCAAGTTAACTCGTGAGTGATTCATATGCCTTAAGCCTGGGTAGTTAACAGTGGACAATTATCAACAGGCCTGTGGTCATACCCCAATAAGCATAATAGAATTTATGATTCTATTCAGTTACACAGATAATTAGGGTACTCTTTTAGGTGCCCAAAGGTCTAGGTATGAGCCCTGGGGCTCTTCCATCCTGGGGGTCTGGTTTTCCAGTTGGTATGTTGTTTCCATAGATACTGGGCGTATAGCTCAAAGTCCATAGTCTGGCCCAGGATGGAGTCCTGCTTTCAAGATGGAGCCTGTTCTGTCTGTTTCCTCCTTCATTTCCCCTTCTTGATGGTCTAATCTCATAGTATGAGCATCATTCATAGGGATATATTGCACCCTGGCTCTCTGACTGCCAGTTTGGGAGAACGACACCAACCTTTGGGTTACAAAGTTCATAATACATTGTAAAATGCAGGGTCCAAAAGCAGAACTATCAAGGCCACTGTAACAGTGGTAAATATAGTTTTCCACCAATCACCTTCACCAGGATAGGACCGAAGTCCAGAAAGGAATCTTTTCAGTTGACATTGCTTTTACCTGGTTTTTCATGTCATCTAAAGCAGCTGATACATTGCCACAACATTCAACTTTAATTATAACACAGGTCCCTCCTTGAGCAGCTGTGAGCATGTCCAAAGCCATTCTATCTTGAATTACTGCTTTTCTCACTTGGATTTGTTCTTCATTTAAGGCTTGGATGGCTTTAGCACCATCTAGGAGGGCCTGTTTTGTGAAACTAGTCAAGGCCTCTACTTTAATCATAATATCTGTTGTCCCTATAGAAGGTATGAATAAGGCAGCAATATACTCATACCATTGAAACACAGACCTCATCAACCTAGCATGTAAATAAGGTAGATTTATCAGGGCTTCTTGTGGGTTAGGCTTTATGCTGCCATGGGCAAAAGTGAATCCCAGTGTGCAGCAGCCTGCTGCTGCTAAGTCACTTCATTCGTGTCTGACTCTGTGCAACCCCATAGATGGCAGCCCACTAGGCTCCTCTGTCCCTGGGATTCTCCAGGCAAGAATACAGCAGTGGGTTGCCATTTCCTTCTCCAATGCATGAAAGTGAAAAGTGAAAATGAAGTCGCTCAGTCGTGTCCGACTCTTAGTGACCCCGTGGACTGCAGCCTACCAGTCTCCTCCACCCATGGGATTTTCCAGGCAAGAGTACTGGAGTAGGTTACCATTGCCTTCTCTGCCTACCCAGCCAATTGCTAACCAAGGCCAAAGGTTAGGCCCACAAAGCCATTGGGTTTCATTGCATGCCACCCAGGGAATTTCAGGGTTATATTTCCAAGTAGAGCCTGGCCAATGGATGGACTGGTTGGGGTGGTATGTGACCTCAAATGTTCACTTACATTGTTCGGGGGATAGGTACCCCATATATTTTAGTTCTTTCGGATCTAATGGATGGTAACCAAACCCTACTCTTTGTTCTTTTTGTTCCCAGCATATAGCAGCAGGATTAATTGATTGACCCTTTTCTGGGGTCATCCAGAAATATTCATCCCAGACTTGGTAGAATTGTTCAGCATACCTAGAGGCCTGTCCTCCCTTGCCAGTCAGGGAGCTTTTTTCCTTTTTGTTCTTTAACTATGAGGTACAGGCTTCTGTTACTCCTATGAAACTGGCATTTACATCAAATGTAACCCCATGACCCAAGTCTATTGACTGTAGGCCTGGCTTACACCAAGAGATCAGGGAGAGATTATGATTGACAAGAGAAGGAAAGTCTCTTTTTGTTGTCCCAGAAAAGAGCAGGTTTAAAATCTCCTTGGCGGAGCGGTGACACCCACCAAGGAAGTCCATCCATCACAGACAGAGGCATAGCCCCACATAGCCAGCAGTTGCAAGTGTTGTGGAAGTCCATGTAGGAATGTGCCCATGAGATGAAAACATTGTCCTGAGTTGAAACCAAAGTTAAATTCAAAATCACGTTGATGAGGCCAAGCAGCAGGAGTTGATTATGCGGCATATCCTGAAGCGGCTCGTCCAGGATCTTCTTTTCCTTCTTCTTCTTAAGGATGATCTTAGTCTCTCGAGGGTCAGTGGGGTCCCTCTGTGCAGCCCACTCAGCGTTTTCTGGGTCTGTGTGGTATGTGCTCTTCACCCTCATGTGGTGGATCCAGGGAGTCACACCAGCAACTTTAACTGCCATAGGGGTGGTTAGAACAACAGTATATGGACCCTTCCAATGTGGGGCCAAGGAGTCATGTTGCCAGTCCTTGACACAAATCCCCAGGCACAAATTCATCAATCTGTTCCCCTAGGGGGAACGGCACCCTTTCTTGTACAAACTTAGTTACCTGATTTATTACCTTACCCAGTTGTTCCATCTGCTGTGAAATCTCATCTCCCCTTACCTGAGCCAAATTTGTTGACACCTGTTTTATTATGGGAGGGGGCCTCCCATACACAATTTCGTACGGAATTTCAGTCGTGTCTGACTCCTTCCGACCCCGTGGACTATACAATCCATAGAATTCTCCAGGCCAGAGTACTGGAGTGGGTACCCTTTCCCTTCTCCAGGGGATCTTCCCAATCCAGGGATCAAACCCAGGTCTCCTGCATTGCGGGTGGATTCTTTACCAGCTGAGCCACAAAGGAAGCTATAGATAAGGGCTTGCCACAGGAAATCCTACCCCTCTGGGCCTTTACCCTCAGAGAGAGACAATCTGACCCTGCCCACCTGAAAAGAAGAAATTAACATATCCTCTCCCCAAGGATGGCCATTCCACGAGACATTTGCAAGATTTATGACCTTTTTACTTTACTTCCTTACCTCCTCTCCCTCTTTCTTCTATATAAGAATCTGGCATCCAGACCCCAATAAGATGATTTTGAGATATTAGTCTGCCATCTTCTTAGTCTTCTGGCTTTCTGAATAAAGTTGTGTTTCTTGCCACAACACCTCATCTCCAATTTACTAACCTGTTGTGTGGCAAACAAAGTGAACTTGGGCTCGGTAACAAATTCAGTGTGATAGACCACGTTAACAAACTGGAGAATAAAAACCATATGATCATCTCAATGGATGCAGAAAAATCTTTTAATAAAATTCAACATCTATTTGTGATTAAAAAAAAATAATTCAGAATGGGAGAAAAAGTGACTTTACCTCAACATAATAAAGGCCATATATGACAAATACATAGCTCACACCATATTCAACAGTGAAAAGCTGAAAGCATTTCCACTAAGATCAGGAAAAGACAAGAATGACCATTCTTACTACTTTTATTCAACATAGTTTTGAGAATCTTAGCCACAGTAATCAAAGAAGAAAAAGGAATTTTAAAAATTGAAAGAGGTAAAACTGTCACAGTTTGTAGATGGCATGATTCTATACATAGAACATCCTAAAGACTCTTCCAGAAAATTGCTAGAGCTTATCAATGAACTGGATAAAGCTGCTGGATACAAAACTAATATACTGAAAACTAACAACTGTCAGGAAGCATTTAACAGGAGGCTTCCTGTGTGCTGTTTTGTATCTGTCAAGAATCCTCTGTTTCTTATTAATTCCTGAATATTCAGGAATTAAAAGGAGAGGCAAGCCTCTCTTGGGGCTGAGGAATCCAGGCATTTCCTTCATTAGTTTTTCAGTACAGTGATAAGTACCTTCTTCCTTCTTATGAACCATACAGTAAAAGTGATTGTTTACAACTCTCTCTCTTTAATATGGAAGCCTTATGTTTTGTAAGTCTGGAATTTTAATCTTTATTTTTGCTGAAAATAACTACCTTCTAAGATAGTATATGTGCCCACACTATGTCGATTAAAACACATTTGCTCCATCAGACCTTTGGTCCCTGTATCTTTCTTTCTTTCTCTCTATCTCTCTATTTCTGGCTGATTGCCTGGAAGGCGAAAGCCGGCTGCCTAACCCAGGAAATATTAGCCTCTCTCCTTCTTTCACATTCTCATCATCGACTCCGGATCACCAGGTTCCGGTCCATTAAAGGACCTCAACAAACAACAAAGTATCAGAAAGAGAAATTAAGGAAACAGTCTCATTTACCATCACATCAAAAAATAAATAATAAATAGGAATAAACCTAAGGAAACAAAAGACCTATACTCAAAAAAACTATAAGATGCTGATGAAAGAAACTGTACATCACACAAACAGACAGAAAGATATACTCTGGTTTTTTATTTGAAAGATTCAATATTGTTAAAATGACCATACTGTTAAGGGAAGCACACTGATTGAAACCGCCCACCCTGGCCAGGCACCATAGTAACCATTTGCATGAGCTGTTTTATGACAGGAGATCCTGATGAGGAATACGGAACTAATAAGCCACCACCAACCAGAAGAGTTCAGGAAAGGTCTAAAGGAGACACCGTGTGTCCGTCCACTTCCCAGAATCCCTCTCACTAGCATCCATCTTGGCTGAGCAATGCGTGCGCCACCAGGAAAGACTCTGAATTAGAATGATTGGTCAAAGACCACCCAGAAACTAATCCCATCACTATAAAACCCGACATTGGGAGCCATGCTGCAGAGCAGTTCTCCTGGATTTTCTTACTCTACTGCTCTTCACCCGGGTGCCCTTTCCCAATAAAATCTCTTGCTTTGTCAGCACATATATCTCCTTGGACAATTCATTTCCAAGTGTTAGACAAGAGCCCAGTTTTGGGCCCTGGAAGGGGTCCACCTTCCTGCAACAATACTACCCAAGGAAATCTACAGATTCAGAGCAATTCAGACTATCAATGGCATATTTTCACAGAACTGGAACAAAAAAAAATATTTTTTAACTTGTATGAAGACACAAAAGAATAGCCAAAACAATCCTGAGAAAGAATGGAGCTTGAGGAATCATGGTCCTCAACTTTAGATGATACTACAAAGCTATGGTAATCAAAGCAATATGATGCTGGCATATAAACAGACACATAGATTAATAGATCAGGATAGAAAGCTCTGGGATGAACTCGTGCACTATGGTCAATTAATTTATGATGAATAAGGCAATAATACACAACGGAGAAAAGATAGTCTCTTTGGTAAGTGGTACTGAGAAAACTGGACAGCTACATGTAAAAAAATGAAATTAGAACATTGTCTAACACCATGTCCAAGAATAAACTAAAAATGGATCAAAGAACTAAATGACAGATTGGATACTATAAATGCCTAGAGGAAAACATAGGCAGAACAATTTTTGACATAAGTTGCAGTAATGCTTTTTTTGGATTTGTCTCCTATAGTAATATTTAGAAACAAAAACAAAAATAAATAAATGAAACCTAATTAAACTTACAAGTTGTTTTACAACAAAGGAAATCATAAACAAAATGAAAAGACAATCTACTGACTTGAAGAAAATATTTTCAAAGGATGCTACCAACAAAGAATTCATTTCCAAAATAGACAAGCAGTTCAATATTTAAAAAAAGAAAAACAGGAAGAAGACTCAATAAATATTTCTCCAAACAGACATACAGATAGCCAACAGGCTCATGAAAAGATGCTTAATATTGCTAATTATATTAAGTCCCCTACAGTTGAATGATTTCCATTCCAATTACATGTTTGTAAGTCCAATTTGTTCATAAGTCCAACAAAGTTAGCCTAGGTACCCAACTGACACTTTACTGGGTACACTGATACAAATAGGTTTATAATACTTTTCACACAAATAGTACGTTAAAAAAACACACATTTTTAATCTGACGGTATGGTAATCTTGGGCTCCCCAGGTAGCTCTGTGGTAAAGAATCCTCTTGCCAAGCAGGAGCTGTGGGTTCACTCCCTGGGTCATTGAAGATCCCCTAGAGAAGGAACTGGCAACCCACTCCTGTATTCTTGCCTGGAAAATCCCATAGACAGAGGAGCCTGGCAGGCTACAGTCCATGGGGTCACAAAAGGGTCAGACATGACTTAGTGACTGAACAACAACAACGACAATCTTACAGACACTCGTGGTATCTATATCCAGTGGAATGCTACTCGGCCATAAAAAATATGGCACCACATATATGAAATCTAAAACCTGACACAAATGAAGCTATCTATGAAACCGAAACAGACTCACAGAAATAGAGAGCAGACTTTTTGTTGCAAAGAGGGTGGGGGAGGGATGCATTGGGAGTTTGGGGTTAGTAGACGTAAAATATTATATAATCAATAGAATGGATAAACAAGGATACTATATGGCATTGAGAACTACAGTGAGCACTATACAGGCAACAGAAGTACTAGCTGGATTGGGGCAGAGGGTAAAGGCATGAAAGTAAGCAGAGTCAGAACACATTTGGGTGTTTGAATTTTGTGCTTAAAATATTTTAAGCAGGATTACTCCAGAAAAATGTTTACACGGTAGAAAAATCACTCTGTCTCATTACTGAGAATTGCTTGTAGGTGGACAAGCAGAACAGACAGAAATCTATTGAGAAAAATCACGGAGACCAGAAGTAATGCGGAGGAACTGTTGCTGGGTGGGTACTTTGGAGATTTTTAAAGTTAACGTTTATTGGAGTATAGTTGACTTACAGTGTTGTTTTAGTTTCTGCTGTATAGCAAGTGAATCAGTTACACATGTATCCACTCTTTTTTAAGTTTCTTTTCCCAGTCATTATGGAGTACTGAGTAGAGTTCTCTCTGCTATACGGTACGTTCTTATTAGTTAACTACTTTTGGAAACGGAGTCAATAGGCCTTTGACGAATTGGACTTGGATGTATTGAGAATCCGACAGAAATAACCCCCATATTTCTAGCTGAAGAATCTGGGTTATGGTGGGCCACTCATCAGAATAAGGAATAGTGGGAGAATATCAGCTCTCGGTGGGAACATGACTTCAATTTTGGGCAAACTGCCTGCAGTAAGGCAAGTGGAGCTATGACTGGAGATGCAGAGTGGACACTGATGGCTCTACAACTCTGAGAGTTTGGTTTCAACTCTTAAGCAGAACAGGAAAAGTCGCTCTGTAATTCAAGCTTAAATTTCCAAGGAGCAGTCCTGTCACTGAAAGCTTGCTCCTACACCAGCCCCTTGCTCTTTGTCCACATCTGCCTTTTGACCCCTTATTTTAATACTGCTGCTCGCCGAAATGCAGTAAGGCTAGCTTTCTTGGCACTCAAAGATAAGAAAGCCTTTGTTATAGGAAAGCTCACTCCTAGGCTTTAAGCCAGGACATCACCCTGCCCAGTGCTGCCTCCAACCAGTGAGGCTGGTTTGCCTGAAAGCGGAGCTCTCTTCTCAGGGGGGCTGGGTATCAGGGGTACCCTATCCTAGCATCAGGCCAATGGCGAGCTTCTTTGCTTATTGCGTACAAGGAAGTCTAGGGCATTTGGAATGTAGACTTGGACCAGGATGCACCCTTACCATCAGGGGTAAGCCAGTGTGACAACCCAATGAACTGTGGTCTCCATGCTTAAGGCCATAGCTACCACCATTGAGTAGCACCAAACCTCCTCAAACGAAATCTCACCAGGAAGCCTAGCCAGCTGAGCAGCACCGCCTTCACCAGGCTCCACCTGGTGCAAGTGCCCAGACCTTCATATGGGTATTTGTTTCAGTCTTGTGTTGCAATCTTTCTTGCTTAATCCAGTAACCCCGTTCTTCTGTTTAAAATAAAAACAAGCAGCAGCAGCCACCTCAAAAAGAACAAAAGAAAGAAAGAAAGGCTGTGTGCATTATTCTTACTTTCAGAAATGTAAGTGCAAGACCAACCCAGCTATGATCTTCAGGAGATGTGCTCAGCCTCAGGCCCGCAGCAAGACTGAGAATGAAGGCTTTCTCAACCACTGCTAGGAAGCCAGTACTCCACTTATCGTGCTCACACTGGCTTAGGCCAGTTGCAGAGTGAGATGTATAATACAGTACCAAAGAGGGTTGCTTGGCTTCCCTGGTGGCTCAGAGGTTAAAGCGTCTGCCTCCACTGCAGGAGACCTAGGTTTGATCCCTGGGTCGGGAAGATCCCCTGGAGAAGGAAATGGCAACCCACTCCAGTATTCTTGCCTGGAGACTCCCATGGACGGAGGAGCTTGGTGGCTACAGTCCACAGGGTTGCAAAGAGTCGGACACAACTGAGCGACTTCACCTCACCTCATACTAATTCTTGTTCTCAAGCCCTCATTCCTTGGCTGGGATGGGGGTGAGGGGGAACGGTTGTGAACTATACAGTCCATGGAATTCTCCAGGCCAGAATACTGGAGTGGGTAGCCTTTCCCTTCTCCAGGGGATCTTCCCAACCCAGGGATCGAACCCAGGTCCCCCATACTGCAGGCAGATTCTTTACCAGCTGAGCCACCAGGGAAGCCTGTTCAAAAGAAGGGACTTAAATTTACCAATTAAAGTTAACAGTCTATTTGGAGGTAAATGCAATCTTTCAGGATTTCTCCCTCCTCCCTTTTCTAGACTAAAGGTCACATCATACAAGAATGGTTTGGCAGGGGCAGGAGTGGTGCTTAAAGTCCTGCTGGCCTCTGCTGCTCCCCTAAGCTACTGAGAAAGCATGTGGCAGATAAAAGTTCCTTCATCATAACAAAGGAGTCTCAGTGATCCTCAGCCTACCTGCACTTAGTCCCAGCTCCAGTCTATGCAGCCTCTGAATCCTGTTTACATCAGTGCATGTGTTCAGCTGTTCCTAGAATCTGCTGTGCATTATCTCTTACTCTCGAAATTATTTTAGCAACTTCTATGTGAGTCTAAAATTATTTCAAAATTTTAAAATATTCAAATAAATGCTTAAAGCAAACAAAAATGAATCTCTTCCATGCTAGCCAGGAGCCAAGGGAAACAGGAATAGGACCTTAAGCTCACTACTAAATAAATCAACAAGGCAATTAACCTTCTGGCATAGTCACTTCTTGATTATTCAGAGTCACTTGCACAGCAGTGTCTTCTCAGAGTCAATATCTGTCTGGTGTGTCTATCCTCTTCACTCCCCCATCTCTTCAGGCCCAGGGCAGGGAAGGGTGTTGGGTACCTGAAAACCCCATACCAACCACACCCCCTATTATCTACCCTCTTAATCTTTCTCCCTTTCCCAGTGAGAATTCTACTTAGTCTTTTTCTTAAGAGGAATCCAAACTCCTCCTAAATTTGTCTCTTTTCTAAGGGATTCCTCTTCTAAAGGGGCTTCCCTGGTGGCTCAAATGCTAAAGAATCTGCCTGCAGTGCAGAAGACCCAGGTTCTATTTCGCCCCAGGGAAGAACATGGTAACCCACTCCAGTATTCTTGCCTGGAGAATCCCATGGACAGAGGAACCTCGCAGGCTACAGTCCATGGGGTCGCAAAGATAAGACATGACCGAGCAACTAACACTTTCACTCTTACAAGGGAGACACTAAGCTTTGTAACTCAGTCCTGATGGTGTGTGGAGAGCTGGAAGATCATGAAGAGATAGGGAAACAGTATTTTTCTCTCTTTTGCTGCTGAATCTCTGAACCTGCTTCCTGTTGTTGGAGAATGCCTCCACTCATTTCCCACCTCAGAGGCTGAATATAAGAGACACCTTCCCATCCTCACTTGCAAGCAGGCATAGCACATATTCTAAGTTCTTCCAATCAGATACTTCCTCCCAAGGCTTTGAATTGGGATGGAGAGAATGACAAACTCTACAGACTCCATTCTGGTGAGAAGTGGTAGAAACAGCACTGGTATTACTTCCAGTGGCAGTGGGCAAGGTTCAATGGCAGTGGTATCAGAGGGGTGAGTGGTGGCATCTAATATCTGCAAGGAAAATGGGATCTTCTCTAGACCACTTGGGACACAGCTCCTGGCTGCAGAGCCCTTAACCTCACTGGCTACCCCTCCTGGAGTCTGGTCAGCTGTCACGAGTTGCAGCTGTTTTGAGACTGCAGCTGTGCAGGATGATTTAACAATGAGAGACCACAGTAGCCAAGTTTAATATGAAAATAGATTCATTTGGGAACCAACACAGGCTTTCCAGGAACTCAGACTGTGTAAGTCAAGATCAAGTCTTGGGTGGAGATAGAATTTTTTTCCCCCTGGAATCACAAGTTCTCTAGTGGACCCTATACTATAAAGTCAGCCCTAATGTGCATGAATTTAAGACCCATTGATTTATCCTGTACACACTAGTATATATAGAATAGATACCCAACAAGAACCTGCTATATAGCACAGAGAACTATACTCAGTATTCTGTAATAACCCATAAGGGAAAAGAATCTTTAAAAAAAAAAAAATATATATATATATATATATAGCTGTGTAACTGAATCACTTTGTTGTACACCTTAAACTAATCCAACATTGTAAATCAATTATAGTTTTGTTTTGTTTTGTTTTAATAAAGACCCATTAATAACACCAGGAACAAAGCACCTCAGACCTGGCCTTTTCTCAAGCTCAACTTAGTATGTAGCAGTCTAATGGATTGAAAAAAAAAAAATATATATATATATATATATAGCTGTGTAACTGAATCACTTTGTTGTACACCTTAAACTAATCCAACATTGTAAATCAATTATAGTTTTGTTTTGTTTTGTTTTAATAAAGACCCATTAATAACACCAGGAACAAAGCACCTCAGACCTGGCCTTTTCTCAAGCTCAACTTAGTATGTAGCAGTCTAATGGATTGCAAGGAGATCCAACCAATCCATTCTGAAGGAGATCAGCCCTGGGATTTCTTTGGAAGGAATGATGCTAAAGCTGAAACTCCAGTACTTTGGCCACCTCATGAGAAGAGTCGACTCATTAGAAAAGACTCTGATGCTGGGAGGGATTGGGGGCAGGAGGAGAAGGGGACGCCAGAGGATGAGATGGCTGGATGGCATCACTGACTCGATGGACATGAGTTTGAGTGAACTCCAGGAGTTGGTGATGGACAGGGAGGCCTGATGTGCTGCGATTCATGGGGTTACAAAGAGTCGGATACGACTGAGTGACTGAACTGAATGGATTTTTTGCTATTTTTTTTTTCTTTTACCTTGTTTCCTACTTTTGGGTAGATGATCCAATGTGGACCTAATGCAGCAAGAAAATAATTTCAAGGGAAAAAAAGAAAGAATACCTACAGGAAAGAAATCTTTTTTTTAATGCATCTTTCAGAGTAGGAAAGTTTATGTCCATGTGGCCTTCCTATACCTCTGAAGCATGGTCTCTGCAGCACAGTGGGAGAAAACTTGGGTTTCTGCAAGAGAAGCACATGAAAGCACAACTAACCAGGTTGGGAAGATCCCCTGGAGGAGGGCATGGCAACCCACTCCAGTATTCTTGCCTGGAGAATCCCTTGGAGAGGGGAGCCTGGTGGGCTACAGTCCGTGGGGTTGCAAAGAGTCAGACACAACTGAACAACTTTCACTTTTCAACCTCTCTATAGCAGATTTCTCCCAACAGAGTTTAGGTTCACAGACCCTGGCCAGCCAGGACAGTATGACTGGTAACCTGACAAGCTCCGACAAGAAGCTCTTCTCTTTCCTCCACCCTGCAGATAATCTTAAATAAGTTGGCTGGCAATTGCAATAAAGGTTTGGATTGGAATTGTTGGAATCTGGGAATGTCAGTTTTGCTTGTGATGACTGCTGCAAGTGTTTTCCTAAATATCGTGGGGGTGAGGCTGCTGCTACACTAACTTTGTGTAGGCTGTACTCTTTGTTATTTGTTTTTTGTTGTTGTTGTTGTTAGTTTGTTTTTCAGCAACAAAGACGTCAATAGTTCAATGATGGGGTATCTTACACATGTAGAGCAAGGTCCTGGAGCGACACGCCACCACGTGCAAAGGACAGCAGGCAGGACACGGTGGCAGTCTTTGTTCTGTTGCGCTCTTTGGAGAAGTAAGACACAGGAGAGAATTGCAGTTGGGTTAAGCCTACTGTGGAGTTTAGAAGAGTTACATTTCTAGTATAACAGAGCAAGATATGATGATCACACTTTACAGTGGCCAGTGTATAAAAGTTAAAAGTTTTTAATAAAAGCAGGACCATGGTTTCCATTTTAAACTTATCTCTCGTACATTATCTCTCGTACACTCAGAACCCTATGCAGGAGGTAAGATCTGAACATTCACGCATTCAGTCTTAAGGGTGCATGAGTCAGGCACTGTTCTTGGCCCAAGAACAGAAAGGACAGGTTCCCCGCACTTAGTAGATCTTATGTTTTAGAGAAGAAAGAGGATAAACAACATATAAGTAATTTCCTATCATTGCAAGTGCTAAAGAAAAACTGCTATCAATTTATCAAACAGAGCTCGATACGTTCGAAGCACTGTTAGTGTTTTACAAATATTAACTCATAGCAACCTAAAAAGTAGGTATATAATTATCCTCATTTTTTAGATAAGAAACGTAAAGCACAAAAAGGTGAAGCAATTTAGCAAGCATGTAGTGAAGAGAGGATTCCAAGCCCAGAGGCAGAGCTCTGCTTCCTGAATGAAACAAGGTAACAGAATTCAAAAGAGGGAGGTACTGATTTAGAGAGAGCATCTAGGAAAGGCTTACCAGGAGCTGAATTTAGAGCTGAGATTTGAAAACTGAGAAGAAAGAGTCAAGCAAGGACTGGAGCAGAGCTCTCCAAGCAGCATGAACGGCACAGGCGAAGGCCCTGTGGGAAGAGCACCCTCATACCTCCTGGCACTAGAGGAGGTCACAGAGGGAGGCAGAGACCTGTTTGTGTGGAGTCTTGGAGGCCACAGTGGGGAGTATGGATTTTATTCTAGTTAGAATGGGGAGCGCTTCAGAAGCAGGGGAGTAAAATGATCCACTGTGCAAAACTACACAGTCCCCACTGTACATTTAAAAGAATGTAAATGTGTGGGGAAAAAAGCCCTTGAGATCATACCACCTGATTAAGTGATTAATTCTGGGCGTGGTTTGAGACCGAGACAATGATCAAGGGTCATCATGACAATGATCTGGCTTTACCTGTCTTTTACTTGAAAAGCTACTTTTGTTATTATACAAATGAATAACTTTTAAAAATAATTTGAGCTCCATAAAATCCCATATGTGTTGTATAGCTTAAAACCTACTCAGTTACAAGCAGTTGCATCGCTCTGAATTAAACGGGTATTTGTGGAACTTGTGAACTCTACTTCAGACACAGACTGAATTACAGTGTGTGTATCTCCCTTGGCGAAACCACAGGCTATCATGTGTGTCATGTAGCGAGCAGGATGTCTTAGGGAGAAGTTGGTAAGAGTGAGAAGAGGCAAGATAAGTAAAGCTGATTGCGAGGCTAAGAAAACCCAAATAGGGAGTAAGAATTCGACGTGAAATTGTTTACAAAATGGAAATAGACTCCAGACACAGAAGACAAACGTAAGGTCACCAAAGGGGATGGGAGGCACATAAATTAGGGTTCGAGATTAACAGACTCATAAGACTGAACGTAAACTAAACAACACGGACCTCCTGTATAGCACAGGGAACAGTAGACAATGTCCTGCAATAACATATAATGAACAGAATCTGAAACAGGAAAGATAATGAGGAACTGGATCACTTTGCTATGTACCTGAAACTAACACAAGATTGTAAATTAACTATTGTAGTTGTTCCGTCACCTAGTTGTATCCAACTCTTTGCAACCCCATGGACTGCACGCCAGGCCTCTCTGTCCCTCACCATTTCCCAAAGTTTGCCCAAGTTCATGACCTTTGCATAGGTGATGCTATTCAGCCATGTCATCCTCTGATGCCCTCTTCTCCTTCTGCCCTCAGTCTTTCCCAGAATCAGGGACTTTTCCAATGAGTCAGCTATTCTCATCAGATGGCCAAAATACTGGAGCTTCAGCTTCAGCATACTTCATTTTGAAAAAAGAAAAAGAGTAGGAACTCGGCTGGCTTCTTCCAGTAGGAAGCAACGGATAATTCTATGCATTGTCAAAACTATGAAAACCATTTTTAGTATATAGTGAGCTACTGCCAATTTTTATCTTTCTTTGTAGAATGACCTGATGAAATGTTTTTTAGAAGAAACCTGGCTTATCTCCAGCACCTACTCCCATGATAGTTGAGCCACTTGGGACTTACTATACACTGTCATATCTCACTGCTTTCAGTCTTCCTCCTCCCTGTTCACAACCTCTCATTCATCACATGGCTTATGTTTTGCTGTGTGACTCTTCACTTCAGCTCCTTTCATTCTGCTTGGAGACTCCAGCACCCCCTGCCTAACTGCTTAATGCCTTCACTTCCAGTGACTTTTTTGTCCAGTCAGCTTTGGCGATCACCTTCCATTGTCATACCCTGAAAATATTCGTTACAAGTTATTAGCCACCAGTTCTGAATTTACACCCAAACACTCTACCTTTGGGCTCACGTACTCACATTGCAGAATCCTTTCCTTTCATGTGACCTCTAACACATCACTTGTATCTCTCTCTTGACACACAGAGCTTCTTTCTGTGGTCTTCTTTGTCTTGCTTAGACTCCATGACTCATTATAATCCACAATCTTCTCTTTTCCTTCTAAAAAACTCTTTTTTACTCCTAGAAAACTTTGAGATTTTCCAGCTTAACATGTTTTTTAGTTTCTATGATCTTTTCTTTCTTGATGCATGAGTTCTTTAGAGGTATATTTTTCAATACCAAATATAAGGGAATTTCCTAGTAATCTTTTTGTTGATGATTTTGAGCTGAATGTCTTATTATCAGACAACATACTCTGATTTCATTCCTTTTAAGTATATTGGTTATCTGTTGCTACACAATGTATTACTAGAAAACCTAAACAGTTAAAATTCACACATATTTATTGATTACTTCAGTTTCCATGAGTCAGAAATCTGGACATAGTTTAATTGGGTACCTCCAACTCAGGGTCTCTCAAAACGTCCCTCGCAAGGCTGTGATCCAGGTCTCAACCAGCTGCAGTCAGCTCAAGGCCCATTTGGGGAGGACCCTCTCTGAGCCCACTCCTGTGGCCACTGGCAGACCTCTGGTCAATACTGGTTATTGGCTGGAGATATCAGTTCCTTACCATGTGGGCCTCTCTCCATAAAGCTACTCACAGCTCAGCAGCTGGCCTCCCTCAGGGTGAGCAAATAAAGGGATCTAAACAGAAGTCATGGTGTTTCTTTAAAAAGACAAACAAACAAAAAAACACACCAGTCTTTATCTTTTAGAGCAGTTTTGGATTCACAGCAAAATTAAGCACAAAGTACAGAGTTTCTTATACACACCCTTCCTCTGTACCTGTACAACCACCCACACTATGGACATCTCCCACCAGAGTGGTACATTTCTTACAACTGATGAGCCTACATTAACACACCTTTATCACCCAAAGTCCATATTTTACATTAGGGTTCAGTCTTGGTGATATACATTTTATTGGTTTTAACAAATGTATACTGACAGGTATCCTCCATTACTGAACCGCACAGAACAGTTTCACTGCCTTAAAAATCCTCTGGGCTCTCCCTGTTCATCCCTCCCTCTCCTTAACCCGTGGAAATCACAGATCATTTACTGTCTTCATTGTTTTTTTCCTTTTCCAGGATATCATAGACAGCAGGTAACTTTTATTGGTTCCTATCATTAAGAAATATGCATTTAAGTTTCCTCCATGTCTTTTCATTACTTGATAGCTCACTTCTTTTTAGCTCTAAATAATATTCCATTATCTGGAGGTACCTCAGTTTACTTACCTTTTCATCTATTGAAGGACATCTTGGTTGCTACCAAGCCTTGGCAAGCCTAGTCTTTTTTGTCATCTAATCTTAGAAATAACAACCCGTTACTTCTGTGGCATTCAGTTTATTGGAAGCAAATCAGTAAGTCCAGTCCACACTCAAAAGGGAGAGATTACACAAGGATGTGACTTTATCTTAGAGGTTGCCTACCACACCAGAGGAGATAAATGTTTAGAGCTAACTTGAGCCGCACGCGAAGAGTTGACTCATTGGAAAAGACTCTGATGCTGGGAGGGATTGGGGGCAGGAGGAGAAGGGGACGACCGAGGATGAGATGGCTGGATGGCATCACGAACTCGATGGACGTGAGTCTGAGTGAACTCCGGGAGATGGTGATGGACAGGGAGGCCTGGCGTGCTGCGATTCATGGGGTCGCAAAGAGTCGGACATGACTGAGCGACTGAACTGAACTGAACTGAACTTGAGCATGCCTAAGCAGCCACACCAGTGAAGTGAAAGTGAAAGTGAAGTCGCTCAGTCGTGTCCGACTCTTTGTGACCCCGTGGACTGTAGCCCACGAGGCTCCTCCGTCCATGGGATTCTCCAGGCAAAAATACTGGAGTGGGTTGCCATTTCCCTCTCCAGGGGATCTTCCCGACCCAGGGATCAAACCCAAGTCTCCCGCATTGCAGGCAGACGCTTTAACCACTGAGCCACCAGGGAAGGAGCCGCAACAGTTAAAGCCATGCCTTTATAGAGTTTGTGGCTGAAAAGACTCTACTTTTGTTTTTCTGTAGCATAATTTACCGAAGTACTAAGAACTACTGAGCAACACAATGAATGTTCGTGGCCCTATTGAGAATGATCCTAAAGCAACGTACAGCGCTGTAAAATTTTCTGCCAGCTCATTTTTACTGGAAAAGCAGAATCTTCCTCTGGCACATTTTCTTGTACAACTGCCCATCCCATTCAAGTTTCTAAAAAATGTACCTCCCAGTTACACTGTGCCATTTATTCTACCCCTCCCTGTGCTGCAAAATGAAGTATATTAATAGAAGATAAAGTATCCAATGAGTAAGATGATGCCAGTATTATTGCATATATCACATATATCTACTTATACATCTGTACAGAAATGACGATGAACTGAATATCCGGTTTCACAAAGTAGGCACCTGCTTGCTAAAGAGGGATCATGTAGGGTGGGAGGTGGGAGGGGGGTTCATGTTGGGGAGTTCATGTACACCCATGGCGGATTCATGTCAATGTATGCCAAATCCAATACAGCACTGTAAAGTAAAATAAATAAATAAAATAAATCAAGTTTATGACTGTTAGCATTTAAAAATAAATAAATAAACAATAACGTAGAAAATTTTAAAGAATAATTACCAATACTCATAGCAAAATACGTATATTTGTGACATTTTATATATAAATCAATAAAATACCACTGAAATGTATATGTGAAATCAGATTCTACATTTTTTTTTTTGCAGGGAAACTTTATACTATTTATACCTCAGTTGGTATGGAAGGGTGATATATGGTGTTTTTCTCCTTCCTCAGATCCTAACATTCCCCAACTAATCCAACAGTCGGTGGTAAAAAGTATTTGTTAAACCGTCTCTCGGTGGGAACAGTGACTCTACATGCTTGAAACTTTTAACAGATGAATCCCTTAACTCTCTGAGAGATGTGCCCACATGCAGCACAGAACCTCTGCTCATTGCCTTATTGGATAGTTACATCCAACCTAAGTATGTTCTCATGTTAAGCGACGAATGATTTCTGCCTCAGGTGGAAACAAACATCTCTAGGATAGCTAGAAAACAGTGGCACCACCTCACCACAAGAGGGAGTAAAGAGCCACAAAAGCATCTCATTTAGTATTTTTAGAGCTAGGCTCTAGCGCGCTCTAGAGAAAACAGAAGTTTGGCTGTTTCTATTTCCCTCACCCTCTTTCTTGATCTAATAATACAGAGACTTTCTTCTGGCCAAAGACAGGGCCAGTACCTTCAGATGCCTCTATAGAGACAAGGAAAATAGAAGCAGAAGCAGCTTACTTCTCCTGTGCTGTCCTAGGCTGACTTTCCATGGAGCACTCCCCACACGGATTCACACTGATTTGAAACAGGTTCCCGTCTCAATGCTGAAGGCACCCTTCAGTGCCTGCCTCTGCTCTCCAATTTTCTGCCCGAGCCCAAATATCTGGTTTCTGAGTATACGTGCCATGTTCTGTGATTCAAGTAATCCTTGAATTAACTTATCACTATAACTAGGTGATACAGTGGTCAATGAGTAACTTTCAAAAGCCAACAGTAAGGATTCAATAAGCAGAGAAAGATCAGACTTAGAGCCTAGGAAAACACATTTTTCCTGGAAGGACATAAATAGAGATCTTCTGTTATAATCCACAATCATAGCGCTCTAGAGAAAACAGAAGTTTGGCTGTTTCTATTTCCCTCACCCTCTTTCTTGATCTAATAATACAGAGACTTTCTTCTGGCCAAAGACAGGGCCAGTACCTTCAGATGCCTCTATAGAGACAAGGAAAATAGAAGCAGAAGCAGCTTACTTCTCCTGTGCTGTCCTAGGCTGACTTTCCATGGAGCACTCCCCACACGGATTCACACTGATTTGAAACAGGTTCCTGTCTCAATGCTGAAGGCACCCTTCAGTGCCTGCCTCTGCTCTCCAATTTTCTGCCCGAGCCCAAATATCTGGTTTCTGAGTATACGTGCCATGTTCTGTGATTCAAGTAATCCTTGAATTAACTTATCACTATAACTAGGTGATACAGTGGTCAATGAGTAACTTTCAAAAGCCAACAGTAAGGATTCAATAAGCAGAGAAAGATCAGACTTAGAGCCTAGGAAAACACATTTTTCCTGGAAGGACATAAATAGAGATCTTCTGTTATAATCCACAATCGTTTCTGAGTCCTTTGCGCCTGGGGAAGTTCTAAAACACTCAACTCCATAAGTGGTAGCATATTCATACTCAGTTAAGCATATGGGGTGTTTGGGGATTTTTTTCATTGTTAGCACAGCCTGGGAAAAAAATGATGAATAGAGCTGAGTAAGATAGTTTCCCTTCAGCAGAGTTAGTCAGATGCTGCAGGCAGAATGTCAGGCAAAAAATACAGGGAGGAGTAAATACAATGGGAGATAACTTATGACAACAGAAATATGATTCCTTGAGTACTGACTAATATTTATGAATACACACAGATTCAGTAGAGCAGTTTTCCAAACTACGGTTTAAAATTTTTTTGAAAATAAATCATCAAATTATTTTCACAAGAGTTCACTCTTCTACTAGATATATGATAACTCTTCTCCAGAGTTCAAAGTGTTGTACTAAATAGAAATGTCCCTTTTTTAAAAACACTGTCAGAGGCAAAGCTTAATCTAGTTATGATTTGCTGGGAGAAAAGATGGGAAAACCATAACCAAGATGTCTTAAAGAGTGAAGATGACTCTAGATGGCTGGACAAAGAACACTGGTGGAATCTTTGGACATGACAACATTCAGCCAAACTAAGTTCAGTTTAGTTCAGTTCAGTCGCTCAGTCGTGTCTGACTCTGCGACCCCATGAATCGCAGCATGCCAGGCCTCCCTGTCCATCACCAACTCCCGGAGTTCACTCAGATTCACGTCCATCGAGTCAGTGATGCCATCCAGCCATCTCATCCTCTATCGTCCCCTTCTTCTCCTGTCCCCAATCCCTCCCATCATCAAAGTTTTTTCCAATGAGTCAAC
>SJYX01001630.1:19081-51933 GCA_006410675.1 Oreotragus oreotragus | reverse complement strand
CCTTGACGTACTCCTTTTCCTATTTGGAACCAGTCTGTTGTTCCATGTCCTGTTCCTAGCTTTAGATTTGCTCAAATCAAAACAGTTTTACAGTCAGGCTCCAAAAGCTCCGAAGTTTCTCAGGAGCAGGCCAGCCTGTGTTCAGGCTAAGTCTCTCTGGCAGGCTCTACCCCAGAAGCTTCAGCCAAGGAATGTGTGTCCCTGTGGCTTGTCATGACCCGTCTCTGCAGTCAGCGGAAGATGAAGCTTTGACTGGTTAGACCTGGGTCACAGGTACATTTAGAGCTGGGGGTGAAATTAGCTCTATCTACATTAGGAGTAGGAGAAGGGTAGATTCCTAGTTAAAGTGAGAAGCTATTAGAGTAAACGAACTCTGAGGGGCCTAGAAGCCACACATGCGCACCTCCACCGCGTTTCAGCCCTTCCCTCTCCCTCATATCCTAGCACAGTCCCCCTTTGGCTTCTAAGGAACCTTGGATGTCTGAACCTAGTGCAAGTGGAGCCCTTGGTGTCGTGCAGTGCGGTGGGCCTGACTATTCGGGAACACACACCTGGTCACTGCTGTCTGACGAGGATCACTTGCATTCATTCGGTCAATGCTGTTTCAGTCTCTGCTCATGCCTTTTGTTAATTTCTATTGTCACCAAGTGACACTCCCCACCCCCACCACACACACACACACACACACACACATATCACACACACATATCACACACACATATCACAGGGAGACAAGGCAAGCCAATAATAACATCTAACAGTAACAACAGACCTCAGATAACAGCCATCACTGCGATAGGGGCCACTTCAAAGATGGTAAGGGTGATGGAAGGTGTTCATTACCACTGATTTAAATTCATCTTATAGATAAATCCATCATAGAACAAGGCATGTCGTCTATACAAAAATTCATGTAAAATAAATCATTTGTTTCAAATAAACATCTCTAATTCCCCCTTTTCAGCTTTAAAAAAAGAGTAGGTACATTTTACCTACATCTGATTTCTATATTAACCACTTATAATCAAATCAGTTATTGAGTGGTTCACTAGGAAAGAGTGATTGTCCTTCCACAGTGAGACATCTCCAAATTTTCAGAGCAGCAGGCAGATGCAATGAGAATGCAACAATTCTTCCCGGAAAGACATCTTTTTTTCCTTAGAGTGATCCAGCTCTGCCCCTATAGTCTGCAGTTTGCCCCTGGAAAATCACACTGTCAGCCTTTCAGGTGGCCATGGGGGTACTAACTGTTAGGCACTAGGCCTGCTGATGCTCTCAGACCTGTGCTGAACAAATGCGGGCGCAGGAGCCAGAGGGTGAGGACTTCACCCTGCTAGACTGGAGAGTTCACAGGCAAGGGGCGGTACGTGCGGTGGCTAAGACGGCAGCCACCATCCCAGCTACACCGTGTACCAGCTGTGTGCACAACAGTCCTTCCTTTCTGAGACTTCATTTTCTCACCTATACAATGGAGATAAGAGTTCCTACCCTTAGTACTAAGTAAAGAAATTGAATTTGATGAGGGTTTTGATTTGTGCTGTGGTTTTTGTTTTTCATTGTGTTTTTAAGCACCCAGGAGGTAAAGCTGGGTCTGAACTCTTAATTCCATCAGGAAGAAGGACTGTCGTTGACAACTTAGAGCAGCCTTAAACTGAGCAAGAGGAACAATCGTTAGACAACTTTGTCCTTCACTAAATAGAAGAAAACAACCAGTGCTTAGATTTCCCTTTACTTACCAACTTGGAAGAGCTAGCAAACAAATCTTAGCCTAAGGAATGTTTAAAAACCCGAACGTCTTCTTTCTGGAGAGCTCGTACCTCTAGTTTACATTATTTGACTCTTAGCTCTGGTTCAGAGACATAAGATGATGCATCACACAATCCCAAGAGAAAAAGTTCAGAGCATTAGTAATAGCAGTAGTTTACATTTATTGAGGAGGTATTAAACATTCTGTTCGATGTGCCTTAATGATTATTTGAGATAGGCACTCTGGATATGCCCATTATACAGATGAGGAAACTGTTGTGTCCAACTCTTTGTGACCCCATGGACTGTAGCCTGCCAGGCTCCTCTGTCCATAGGATTTTCCAGGGAAGAATACTGGAGCAGGTTGCCATTTCCTTCTCTAGGAGATCTTTCCCACCCAGGGATCCTACTTAGATCTCCTGCATTGGCAGGAAAATTCTTTACCACTGAGCCACCAGCCCCCAAAATACTTTAAATGATCACAAATGCTTAAAAATAATATATTTTAATTTGAATTAGTATATTCTTATGACAGTTTAGGACAGACTGTAATTCTGAATTCTAGCTGGTCTGCCTCCCCTGACCAGGCCCCAGCGCCCAATGGTTTG
This sequence comes from Oreotragus oreotragus, assembly GCA_006410675.1. NCBI lineage: Eukaryota > Metazoa > Chordata > Mammalia > Artiodactyla > Bovidae > Oreotragus > Oreotragus oreotragus. The sequence goes on along the minus strand of SJYX01001630.1, from coordinate 49,579 downwards.
TTTCTTGGCAAAATTTCTGGCACTAAGGTTTCTTAGGTTCCCTCTCCCTTCTCTAAAAGAGCGAGAATTTTCCACATGGAATATAAAACCAATGTAGCAATCATCTAGCATCAATCATAACTCTTTTGGTTATAAAAAAGAAATGACTCAAACTGGTTTAAGCCAATATATATATTGGCTTCCATTTCAGCTCTTGAAACGGAAGTCCAGGAAGAGGCTACTGCAGGTGTGACTGGAAGTACTGCCTCAGATGAGAGCATCACAACTCACTTTATCTCCATCCCTCTGCTTCTCAGGGAAGCACACTGGTTGCCAGAAGCTCCAGACTCATAGCCTCACAGTTTCAAGTCCACTGAGGAGAAAGGATGATTCTTGGCCTGTGTCTCAAGCAAAAGTGCTAGGTTGATTTACAGTTGAGCCTCATTGCAAAGGTGTATTATATAATCAACCTTGAATCAATCATTGATGCAAAAGGGAGGACATGTTCTGATTGGCCAGACCCAGGTCATGTGCCCAGCTGTTGTCAGAGGTGCCATCAGCATCTAGAAAGAGAGTTGGGGGCAGGTGGTACTCCTGACCTACAGAGGAGCCCAGATGTCGTTAACAACACAGAGAGAATGGAAGCTGAGAGGCAGAATGTAAATGATCACAACCTAAATGGAGATAGGTCCTAATACCCTATGAGCCCAGGGACTTGACTACATGTATTCTTAACTCAACTCTGGGCCAGTGAATGACAGCAAGACATAACGTTAGAAGTCAGAACAATTCCTGAAACCCTGGCCAGGTAATGATTGCCAAGATATGGGCAGAGGTCCCATGTTCTGGCGAAGTATAGATTTAAACAGTTAACATAAAGCATCTCTCACTCAACAGTGAAGTTTTGCCAGAGTCAATACCTGTGAATCCAGAGCACTGTAACAAGTGTCAACCACCCCCACACTCACTNTAACGTTAGAAGTCAGAACAATTCCTGAAACCCTGGCCAGGTAATGATTGCCAAGATATGGGCAGAGGTCCCATGTTCTGGCGAAGTATAGATTTAAACAGTTAACATAAAGCATCTCTCACTCAACAGTGAAGTTTTGCCAGAGTCAATACCTGTGAATCCAGAGCACTGTAACAAGTGTCAACCACCCCCACACTCACTTTGTCATGACCTTGGAAGTTCCAGGAATTAGAACAAACGAGCCGTAACAGAGACTGAATGGGCCAGAGGCAAGCAGGCTCAGAAGGTTTCAGCTTAGCGCTGAAAAGCTAACAGAGAAGAAAGACTTCTCAGATGGTGTCCATATGGTTTACATATAGGGTACATGAGATTTAAGTCAAATCTACAGCCAGAGACAAGGACGATGCAGAAGGAACCAACCAATCACCTTTCCTAGAGCTGGGAGCTTCCGAGAATACGGCCTCAGCTGAGCACCAGGAATGAGAGGGGTCACTGTTGAAGGGAGTGGCGGACTGGAAAGACGGAATGTGGTTCTGGTTGGATGGAACTGTTAGCACAGCCCTGGTAGGGTTGGTTGAATACGTTATTATATTTCAAAAGCAAAAAGAAAGGTGCAACACAATAGCTAGTGAATATTTTCAAAATGAGTATTAATATTTATCTTCAAATAAGAATCTTTCTCAAATATAAATTGTTCATTTTAAATGCCCCAAGGATTAACCAAGTCTCCTACATAAATTTTGTGCATCAGAGTCCTTCTTCATTAAACAGCCTGGATGATGAAAGCTTGTTCAAATATAAGATTCAGCAACTAGCAGTAACTGCCTTCTTAGACAAGGCAGTTACTAACTACAGAGGTATCTTAGCCCAGCAACCCAGCCTCGGGTCACACTCCAAACCACTCCCATCACTTTCATATCCTTGTCCACATTCTCCAGGAAATGGTGGTGATGATGACAATGGCAGCTTGTAAGAACCAAGCCCTTACTGTGTGCTAAACACTCTTCTTTACCCAAATGCTTTACATTGGTTATTTAAGTATTACAATCATTTTCTATATTACCATATGTAAAATAGATGAGTGCAAGTTCAGTGAGTGAAGCAGGGCACCCAAAGCTGGTGCTCGGGGACAATACAGAGGGATGGGGTGGGGAAGGAGGTGGGAGCGGGGTTCAGGATAGTGGGGACACATGTATACCTCTGGCCAATTCATGTTGATGTATGGCAAAAAAATTACAATATCATGATTATCCTCCAATCAAAATAAATTGAAAATAATTAATTTAAAAAATATTATCTTGACTTAACAGACGAAAGTAACAAAAGATGGAAAAAATAATAACCTACACAGCAAGTGGGCTCCCTCACCCACATGTTTAACCCAGTTATCTGATTTGTGAATATGATAGTATGGATCTCAATTTTCTTGCTTTCAATAATAAGTTGGTTGTTCTAATAATTGTCAGCATTTGAATTTGGATGCGCATGCACAAGCCTTACATAGGTAAGGACAGGACTAAGATGATTAGGTAATTTTTTAACAACCACTTTCTTTGACCTATCATAGAACATTCTGCCACCAAACACCTGATTCAACTCAGCCACTGGCCCATTTTCTGGGAGCTGTAGCAGGCTGTGTAGAGAGTAGGGCTCTCAGTGTTGGTCCTGGGTTCAAGACCTGGCTCTACCACTTTTCACTGAGTCACTGGGAAATTTTCTTATCTTTTCAGTGTTAGTTCTTCTTGCATAAAACAGAGAACATTGTATACCTCCCAGTGAGAAAGGACAGTCCAGAACAGCTATGTTATGTTGCAAGTGTGTGTGCGTACTCACTCAGTCATGTCCGACTCTTTGCGACTCCATGGACCATAGCCCATCAGCCTCCTTTGTCCATGGGATTTTCCAAGCAAGAATACTGGAGTGGGTTGCCATTTCTTACTTCAAGGGATCTTCCTGACCCAGGGATTGAAGCCATGTCTCCTGCACTGGTAGGAGGATTCTTTACCACTGAGCCACCTGGCATGTTAGTCCCAGCAAATGCTTCATGACAGCATCATATTCAGTGTGGAAAGTCTGAATCCCAAGATGATCAATAGATGATATCTGCAAAAGGAACAGAACATTCACAAGAATACAGGAAAGGATTAAATTCAGAGATAGCCATTCTGTCTCCTCAAGAACTGATCTTGACGGAAATAGCCCTCAATGTGCCACTTCCTCTTTTCTGGAGCAAAGAACAATTTTATCATCTGTGAGAACTTCCATCAACATTTCCCTGATCCACTCTTACTTGCATGTAGGGTTTTTAAATTGTAACCACAGCAGCAGTTCTGTTAAAGGAGAGGAAATGTGGGGGAGAGGGTTGGAGGCACAGGTCAGGCGATTGACTGATACCTTTAGGGGTGCCCCTTCTTGCGATACCAAGAAGCTGATGAGGATGGTTCATCACCGCTCAGGGCTTTGATCCCTGCTCCAACTCATTAGTCTTGCTTCTTGGTAATACCTGCTTCCCCCTACCAAAATTATTCCTCCATGAAAGCAACTCTTATTTCCTTGGAAAGACGGACTAAGAAGGAGGAGAGGGTAGGAGTTTGGTACACAGTAGTACATATTTCAGAACTTACTTAGGTCACAGCATCATCCTCATCATCATCCCATCACCCCATTATTTGGTCTTTGATGCTTGTTAGACATCAGAACTGCTATTGGTTGGCAGCTGACATTAGGCCATATCTAACTACGACATACCTTGGAGAGTATCCACATTGGTATTTGCTTCCTAAAGTTGGCAGTCAGTCATTCTTAGAGATGGTTCAAGAGAATACTTGATGAATCTTAAAAGAGAAGCCAGATACGAAAGAGTATATACTGAATGATTCCGTTTATATGAAGTTCAAAATCAGGCAAAACTAATCTAGTACTAGAAGTCAAAATACTGGCTGCCTTGGGTGGGGGACTTCTGGATAGTACTTCTGGTTTTTTTTGGTTTTGTTTTGTTTTTTTTCTAGTACGTCACATGGCTTGTGGGATCACAGTTCCCCAACCAGGGATTGAACCCAGGCCCATGGCAGTGAAAGCCCTGAGTCTTAACCACTGGACCACCAGAGAGTTCCCAAAATGTTCTTTTTCTTAGCCAGAGTGCTGCTTAACAGGTGTGTTCCCTTTGTGAGAAATTTATAGCACTGTACCCTTATAATTTTCCACATGTATGTTATACTTCAGTAAGTTTACTGAGAAGAAGAGGAGGGGGAGGAAGTAAAGAAGGAGGAAAGAATGAAAGAAAATAAAGACAAAAGGACATGAATGAAAATTTAAATCAACCCAGAAGTCATTCAATGGGTGAATGGTTGAATAGACTCGAACACACCCATATAATGGAATACTACTCAGCAATAAAGGGAATGAGTTACTGATATATGCAAGGGGTCCAACATGTTAGTGAAAAAGAGGTGAGTCTCAAATAGTTTTTTTTTTTTACATAACATTCTCAAAGAGATAAAATTAGAGGTGGAGAACCAATGATTGGTTATTAGGGATGGGAAGGGAATGGAATGGGAACAGGTATGAGCACAGAGCAAGACTAATGAGTTGAAGCAGGTAGCATGGGAGGATTCTTTTGTGGTTCTGTATCCTGATTATGGTGGTGGTTACAGGAATCTATACATGGGATAAAATAACATAGAACTCTATACACACACATACACACACACGAATGCAGATCAGAAAAAATGAACCGTATTCAGTGAAAACTAAATAAAGTCACTATCTAGTACCAATGTCAATTCCTGGTTTTGGAATTGTACTACACCTATACAACAGGTCACCATAGATCAAGCTGTATAAAAGGTACAAAGGACTCTCTGCACTATCTTTACAATGCTTTATGACTACAATTATTTTAAAATGAAAAGCTTAAAAGATAAAAAAATTTAAAGAGTCTTTGACCCTACCCAGTTTAGATCATTCCCATACATACTTGCAAAAGCTGCTCCCCTCAGGAAAGGTTGTGACCTTGGAATTCCTACCTTAGTGTCAAGTACTGTCAGACGAAAACATACAATCCTCACCTGGAAGTACGTCTACAGAAAATACCTTCAAATGGCAAGGGAAAAGAGCAACCAAACTATGCGTTCAGACTCACTGGTTTCTCTCTCTTGTATGATTTGCATAACGGTTTTCACACCAATTTAGAATTTCAGGTTCCTTTCACAAAACTACTCTTCACATATGTGTAGAATGATTTTCTTAAGTATTATGGGAACCTCTAGAGCAACTATTCTCCAATAAAATTAATTATAAAAAATATGAGAACCAAACAGAATATTAAAGGTGAGCCCCCAGGGTTAACATCTGTATTGATACCACCATTGGAACATGATTGAAAAGTTTAGATTGTCTCAGATTCCAAATTCATTTTCTACTGACAGCGACCAGGAAGTGAGAGCCTCTCACCAAGATGGCTGCTTTCCTTTCTCTGACACTAAAAGGAAACGGAGCCAATGTACCATCAATGAGATTGCTGCTTTTAAAGCCTGGGAGAGGAGAGCGTGGCAAACTCGACTTTGATGCATATTAGAGATGCCATTCGGNGCAAGTACTCCTAATGGCACTCCACTCCAGTACTCTTGCCTGGAAAATCCCATGGACGGAGGAGCCTGGTGGGCTGCAGTCCATGGGGTCGCTAAGAGTCGGACACGACTGAGCGACTTCAATTTCACTTTTCACTTTCATGCATTGGAGAAGGAAATGGCAACCCACTCCAGTGTTCTTGCCTGGAGAATCCCAGGGACGGAGGAGCCTGGTGGGCTGCAGTCCATGGGGTTGCAAAGAGTCGGACACGACTGAGCGACTTCACTTTCACTTTTCACTTTCATGCATTGGAGAAGGAAATGGCAACCCACTCCAGTGCTCTTGCCTGGAGAATCCCAGGGACGGAGGAGCCTGGTGGGCTGCAGTCCATGGGGTTGTGAAGAGTTGGACACGACTGAGCGACTTCACTTTCACTTTTCACTTTCATGCATTGGAGAAGGAAATGGCAACCCACTCCAGTGCTCTTGCCTGGAGAATCCCAGGGATGGGGGAGCCTGGTGGGCTGCCGTCTATGGGGTCGCACAGAGTTGGACACGACTGAAGCAACTTAGCAGCAGCTCCGCAGCAGAGATGCCATTGTCCTTCTTGGCCTGCTAATGAATAAAAGCCAAACTTTTAGAACATAATTCAAAACAAAGGATAGGTTTTTCAGCCATTGGTCATGTTTACATAGTATTTATTCTTGGTTGAATTTGTGTGGTTTTGTCAAAGGATAGATAAATGGAAACTTCAAAGACCATATTGTGTAATCAGGACAAATTAAAAAATTCTGTTACATTAGCAAGTATTGGGAAGTGTGATTTACCCAAATAGGACTTTGGACACCGACTGAATGTAACCCAACGAAAAGGAAAAAACTTCTACCTTGTCCAGAGCCACAAGGAAAACCACTGGTGACGGAACACAGTCAGCGTCTAAACCCCACCCAGGGCTTCATCCTCAGGCTGTGCTCCTGGGCCTGCTCCATTCCTTTGCCAGTAAGAGCACGTGCTGTTTGTCAATGTTTCTTCTCCCAGACTCAAGGATCTCAGGGTAGTGATTAGCGATGAGAGAGCAGACAGAACCAAATGATGGGCAGGACCCATGAGATCTGGTTCAGTGGCGTGGCTGGAAAGAAACATGGAAGGGTCATCCTCCTTGGGTCAGTTCAATCATATATTTCTGTGTCCTGGCCTGAGGCCTCAAGGGACATAGATATACATCACTGAAGATGAGGATATGAAACCAGAGTTTATCTAACTTTGCAAGTTGGGCTGCAATCTATTTCTGGAAAAAAAAAAAAAAAACTTACAAATTCTTTGCTTCTTTATGTTCCTACTAACACTATTTACAATAGCCAAGACATGCAAACAACCTAAATGTCCATAAATAGGTGAATGGATAAAGATGTGCTGTATATGTATATATATATACACACACATACATGGAATAGTGAAAGTGAAGTCACTCAGTCGTGTCCGACTCTTTGCAACTCCATGGACTGTAGACTACCAGGCTTCTCTGTCCATGGGATTTTCCAGGCAAGAATACTGGAGTGGGTTGCCATTTCCATCTCCAGAAGATCTTCCCGACCCAGGGATTGAACCCGGGTCTCCTGCATTGTAGGCAGATGCTTTACCGTCTGAGCCACCAGGGAATTTCTCAGTACATGGAATAGTACTCAGCCATAAAAAGAATGAAATAATGTCATTTGCAGCAACATGGATGGACTTACAGATTATCACACTAAGCAAAGTAAGAAAGAGAAACATGAATACCACATGATATCATTTATACATGGACTCTAAAATACAACACAACTCTATTCAATATCCCAGGTGAATCAGTGGAAAAGTATACAAAAAAGAGTTATGCATAACTGAACGACTTTTCAATATAGCAGAAATTAGCACAATATTTTAAATCAACAATAACTCAATAAAGTTAAAAAAGTCTTTCCTATTGTTATTTCTCAGATACTTCTGATAATTAAAATAATTAAGCATTAATTAAAATATTGTTTCTTAGTTTTCTGTTAGATTCTTCCATTCAGTATAGCTTGTGATCAATATTTTGCCATGGACTTATTTACAATCATTTTTATTTTGAATGAAAAAATATGGCCTGTAAACATTTATCTTTTAGCTACACACACACACTCCATTGATTTGAAAAAAAAAAAAAAATCTGCCACTGCTTTGAACTTATTGCTTTTAAACTTTATTTTTTGGCAACACCATGGCATTGGGGATCTGAGTACCCCAACCAGGGATCAAACCCATGCCCCCTGAATTGGAAGCAGAGAGTCTTAACCTCTGGACCACGAGGGAAGTCTCTGAGCTTATTACTTGTAAGATATGTATTTAATACTCAAGAAACTGAAAATGTTAAAGCCAGAAAGCCTATGTGAAGCTAACCAAGCCTTGGACCCTTCCTCATCCCTGGAATTGGTAACTTACCTGTACATTGTCAGTGTCTGCATCAGTCAGTAAACTCCTAAGGTACAGGAACCAGGAGTTATTGTGTGGTTCCAAAGCCCAGCCTGACATTGGGCACCTAATAGGTGTTCAATCATCATTTCTTAAATTGAAAGGATAAACATATCATGCATAGATGGGACTCACATTTTCACATGGACAACTTTAGCCCATTTCATTATATTATTTCATTTTATATACATATAAATATATATAAGTATATAACTAAAAATGTATATAAATGTGTATATATATGTATATATTCAGTTTTCAGTTAAAATAAACTATTCCATGAAGAAATCCAGATTCCCTACATACTCTGTTGTCTCTGTTGGAGCCATGGGGGGAAAATAATGATACAGTACCTAATCTTCCAAGATGGCCCTCACAATCATTCATCCTAGAATCCGTGCCCTTATGTAGTCCTTCCTAGACTAAATTGGAGTTGGGCCCACACACAATAAAGGAATAACTCAGCAGGCTTGGGATGGTCAGATTCTGCACTTTTTAAGGAGAGGACTGACCTCTGACTAGCTCCTGGGAGGTAATCTCTAAGACCTTGCCATATTCTGCCTGATAAGAGTCCCTGTGTATATCCAGTGCTTTAAGTCATAACCAGATAGTCCATGTTAACTGTGTGATTGATGGTATACACCTGTTTTTGTTCATCTTGGACTCTGAACCCATTTGTATCAGTTTGACCTCTGGAGCATAGGGAGACCAAGTAACTCTGATCAATCACGTGGGCATTCTACACTTATGAGACTTCCCTTAATATAAACGTTGGGCAAGGCTCAGGTGAGCTCCCTGGTTGTCCACACTTTGTATGTGTTATCACACATCAGTACTGAGACAATTGTTATCTGTGTAGAAGCTTGTACTTGGCTTCTCCTGGACTCTGCTCTGGGCTCCTGTTTCCTTTGCTGATTTTAACCTGTGCCCTTTCACTGGAGTAAATCTTAACTGTGCGTATGATAGCATTTCTGAGTTCTTTTCTTCTAGAGAAGCTGCAGTCCTGATGGCAGTCTCGAGGACCCTACACATAGCCTGTAACTTGCTTCAACCAGCAGAATGAAGCGGAAGTGACACTGTGCCTATTCTGGGTACACACCTCGAGAAGGCCTAGAAACTTCTGCTCCTGCAGTTAGGGCATGTCCTGAGTAAGTAACTAGAGAGTTCAGGAAGAGGAGAGGCTCAGCCACTCCAGCAGCACAGTCAAATCTCTCAAGACATCAGTCTCAGCGACTGGCTGACTGCAACCATGTAAGATCCCATCAAAGACAGCTGCCCAGTTAACCCAAAGAATCATGAGCCGCAACAAAATTGTTTTTTAAAAACACTACATTTTGCGGTAGCTTGTTAGGTAGCACCAGGTAACTAAAACCAGCAGAATGATAAAATAATTGAAGACATTCAAAATTTAATTGGCTAAGAGATCACACATAACTGTCACAAACGATTACTTCAACAATTTTCCTAAACTGAAAGCAAGAAACATTTTTTTAAAGAGGACTTGGATTTAATAAAATTCTTGCAGGCTGCAGAAGCTGTATATTTTGTTCTAGGCTCCAGGCTTATTTTCACAGCTTATGTAAACAATACTTCACACAGGAATAGTCTTTAGGAGGTTTCAAAGCTCTTCGTGTTTTGTTTAATTTTATCCTTAAAATGAAACTATGAGGTAGTTGATTTCGTCCAAAATGTAAAGATAAGGAAAGAGAGCTCTCTGGCAGACAAGGAGCTAGGAACAGTGGTTTCAACTGCTCCAGACATGCCCTCTGGACGCTGCTGGGCTCCCCTGGCCACCCTACAGTGAAGTCCCCAGGAGGAAAAGATGCCACGCTCGGACACATAATGTCTGAAAATACTACGGAACGTTTCTACTCACAGATTTCACTGCACATTGTTCAGTGACTATTTTAGCAAGTTAAAAACATGCCTCTTCAGTCATGAGAGCACAAAGTCCATGCTATTGGGGAACAGCAATAATCCTGGCCCTTGTATCTAATCATCAGCAAGTCTTCCCCTAGGACATTAGATGTCTTATAAATATTTGCAAATTTGCTTGGCAAGTATTTACCCCTTAGTGAAAACAAGCAGTCTTAAAAGACAGCTAAAAGTCACTTAGGACGGGTGAGGGTTGGCTGATAAAAGCCCACTTCCAGGAAAATGAAACCTGGGCTTCTTATAAAATGTCAATCATCCCAGATAATGGTGACCACTTAGGTAGGTAAACTCAGAGTTTTCACTTCTCTGTCTTGTGTTTATACCTCACATCAGGCAGTTTCAAATGACTTCATGCATCTGTAAGCTTTTAAATGGAAAAACCAAAGTACAAAGAAGTATATTGTTTTGGATCATTCTGCAAATCAAACACATACTTTTAAAAATCAAATATTCTTTTCCTGTGTTAAGAACAAACCCCAAGTGCCTGATCAGCCAATTATTTCCATGAGGCAAAAATAGTTATGCAGTTGTTGGTGGAGAAGGCAAAGAATTTCCTTAGCCTCCCATGAAGGAAGATGAGGGGCCTTACCCACTGGCTGGCTACCCTTACAAAGACTGCATGGAAATTTTGTGGACGCAGAGCACAATGCTCTATACTTAAGAATATTTTCCGAGGCACAGATGTTTTTCTCTTAACTGTGAACGCTGGCTGACTTGTCTATATCCTTTTTCAGGGCTCAGCAGACAGGATGTCTTGGGAGTAGCTTGTACCCCTATAACTTGGGGCTGATGATTCTTGCTAGATGGAAAATACATCTTTGGCTAGACAGACATGAATCAATATTATACAAAAATGTTTCCATTTTGGGAAGTCCCCAGAGAGAAACCTGTCTTTCTGGCTCTGGGCACATGCAAGTAACCAGCAGGACACCTCAGTGAAAGAGAAAATGGATTTCCAATAGTTTGCCATGATGGTGATATGAGATTATAAGCTCCTAAATATTTTCCTACTGTCCTGTTTTGCAAGCAAAAAGTTAACTCATTTTTCTGGTTAGTGACTCAGTGATTCATTAGGGGGTTTCTATAAAGACTTAAAATTGAATCACAGCAAGGAAAATTATTTCAGAGCTAGAATAAAATTGCATGTCATAAACAACATTGAGTACTAAAACCTGCTTTGAGCCAAACAAATAATATAGAAGATTTATGCCCACAAATGCAATAGATCAAGTAAACCGTGATTTTTTTGAACACTGCGAAGTTCAGCTTATTAGATAATGCCAGTTTGGAAATGCAAGATTGGATAAAAATGTAAAAATAGTATAAATACTAACACGCTAATTTTGCTTTTATTAGGATATTTTAATTTCCTAGCAGTTAAATAGTACTTAACTTTTTACTACAAATATTTCATCATATGGATGGGCACATTCATCTTACATTTTTTATCTGTATGATAAATTATAACTTAGGTGCTCTCATCAAGTATCTCAAGGATAAATTAAAATGCTCAGTAAGAATCCAATTGATATATACAGAGCACAGAAAAATATGATTTTAGTCCTTTAATGGGGAGGAATCCACTAGAAAGTTTAAATTTTCTGTCTTTTCTTTAAGCAGTAACATGGTGGTGGGAGAAAAAATCTAAAAAAAAGACCTGGTTTACGAGACAAAAAAAGCAGCATTATTTCTGTGCCATTAAAGTTCCTAACATTTGGTCTTCTTTTCACTAATTTTGAGTCCTATATGAAAGATATAGTAACCAGAAAAACACAAGGCTATTTTTAGGCTTACTTGCTCTGATGTTTCCAGTCTCTCAACCTGGAAAATAATGTTGAAGTTTTAAATCAACGCCATACCTTTTCTGGGGAATACGGTGGTGAACGTCTGCTTGTTTTGGTTGCATGCACATAGAGTGGGGAGAAGTTTCTGTAGACAGAAAGACCCCCTTGGAGTGGGGAGGCATACCATATTGCAGGGGTCAATGTTCAAAGTTATTGTTAATTGGAAGCACCTTGAAGTTCCAGAAGGGACCACAAATTTGAACCATGAAATGCCCCCAAATTAGAAGCCATGTTGAAAACTTCATTAAGATTTTTGCATAAAACCATACCCAGAGGGGGTCAGTCTATATGATTTAAATACCTTCTAAATGCCACTATGTGAAAATCCATTTCAGAAGGACACTGCCCACTCCTCTCTGAGCTAATGATGTTTTAGGACATTTTTTTCTATATCATCATTAAATGAAAATAAGGTTTCATTAATATAAACTGGTTTTGACACCAGACCTATGTGACCTCAGGCAAATTCCCTAGTTTCTCTTGCCTCAGTTTCCTCATCTGTAGAACAGTGAAGGTTGTGGTGAGCAGTGAATGAGTTACTATGCCTGGCACATAATATCTACTCTGTAATGTCAGTTGTTAACAGTAGTAGCATTATCACTCACCTAATAAATTAGCTCATAAAGTTTGCAGAGAAGCCATCAGAATGAATTTTTAAAAAATCAATTATAATGCAATTCATGATTTTTTCCCAAAATGTAATAAAAAGATTCAGTTTTTCATAAGACCCTAAAATGACTATGAACTTGGCTCAAAATTATCTATCCTAAGCACATCTGCATTCTTTCCAGCTTTCCAGCTCAAATAACCTCATGCACAAAGGGAGTCCTGTTGCATCAGAAATGAACTTGCTGATGAAAACTGACACTGATCCTTCTGTCATGCCTTCCAGGCACAGGATGGGTAAGGAGATGGGTTCCCTCAGAAGATGATGCTGAAACAGGGGAGCAAACAGGTTCCCCTGCTTCAAGAGAGTCCTCACTGCCTTCCTTCTGTGTGAAATTCAGGACTGCTCTTCTCCTAACCCACACACATCTGACTGCCATCCTGAAGGTACAAATTTATGATCCCATAGTGTCCAGACTCATCTAAATTTATTCCTAGGTGTTCTTGCTGGTTGGTCCTGTTTATAGCTAGAGATGAGCAAGAAGCATCCGCCAGCTGCCTGGGTACTCCATTTTCCACACTCCCCCTGCTGAGGGAATCCAGTAGAACACAGAATGCCCTAGGTCAGAAGCTTCCTCGTAACACATTCTTGGTTTTCCCAGAGCTGGTCAAGAAAGGCTGCTAAACTAAATTTGTAAGCTATTTAGCAGTCTCTGAAGCTAGAGGGACCAATTCTGCAATCACTATGCTATTGCTGTAACTTACAGTGGTCACCTACTGCCCCGGGGAAGGGAGGATGGTAATTTCAGTTCAAATTTTGGTGTCAGGATTTAATATCAGATAGGAAGAGACTGTTTTCCTCTGTTGCTTGACTCAGACAAGCACGTGAGGGTCCCAGAGAAAGCTACCACCTCCTTTAGCCTATAGTAAATTTTAGTTGTAGGATCTTTGCTGGTTAAGCTATTATTTTAACATAAATATTTGGGGAGGAAGGCAAATTCAAGGCAAAGGAGTACACTAAATCACAGACATAGTGACAATGCAAATATTTAATGCTGGTGACCAAGTCTTATTTCCTAGGAGATAAGAGTTAGCCAGCAGGTTTCTATTTCTTGTTCACAAAATAAGCAAATGCTTACTTTATCATTCATACATACAAAATTATATATAAACAACACACAAACTGCTTGGAATGCAAATATTCTTTGGTTTACTCATCAAAACAGCAAATAACAAAACAGCAAAATCTTATCCGTTAAATAAAAAAGTAACACTTTATTTACCTATCAAACCTTACTAAACATTGAAATGCATTCATTCTCATGTTCTTGTAGCAAGATTCATTCTTCCCTTCTGCTTCTCCTCCTCCTAAATTAAATTATTCTGATGGGCTCATCACTAAAGCATAGATTGTTTTATCATTCTTAAAAGCACTTACTTTTTATAGTCCCAATATCAGGAATGATCTACATTTTCTCTTTGTTTCTTACATTTAAAATAGATAGGAAAAATGGAGATTCCATCAGCACATTTTCAAGATGACATACAAGTTAAGCCCTCAGCAAGCATTTCAAGGCAAATGGCGTGTCATTTTGGGGAATTTTCATGTTTGAGGAAGTATTACCGTTGCTACTAAGAAACAGGACTAGATTCCAGAAGCATAGTCTTACGTTAGACTAAATTATTCATAATGTCAAATATAATTGATTTCTAGAATATTGATTTCAGAGAAGCAGTTTTCTATTTTTCTGAGGGTTCAATGTGCTGTCTTAATACTTGAATGTCTTAGTTCTTAATTAAGATGGAATTTTTGAATGTCAACTAGAAAGTCTTTAACAAAAGAATCTTTAACAAAAGGTAAACTTGAAAATGGAATTTGTTCAAAAGGAGAAATGACAGTAACAGAGGGTTCTTGGCTTTTTAAAAGAGGTACACATACATAGTAAGGAATAAAGGTGAACCAAAATACACAACTCTGTACACGTTAGAAATATCCAATGAGCCACCAACACAACAACTGCCCTAAAAAAAAAGATGTCTTGAGGTTTGGAGCCACATGTATCTTTCTTTATATAACTCTGTATTTGCATCATGCAACCATACATCTTTCCCAGGATCTGTTAACTGTTGGGAAGCTTTTAACCAGAATAACTGGCAATACATTTTTCTTCAAATAAAACAAGCCTCATAAAACATTACCATTAATGTCTGACAACTGAATTGGGCAAAGTCTTTCTGAAATACGTGTAATCTTTTAAAACATTCTTCTTGTTTTCTTTCCTTCATAAATCAGCAGCGCTCCATCTTCAAATAAATCATGAGCAGTCACAGCCTCAACTCATATGCTCATATGTTCTCTTCATCCAACATTTTGTTGATACCATCACACAATTTCTGTAAGTGGGGTTTAAAATTTCCAAAGGGATTATACAAGGCCGCCAAGAAATCACAATCTGAGAAGTGATCAAAGACGTTGTTAACCCGTCCGTGTGACTTGGCGGTGAGGTGGCGCTGGATGATCTGGTGCAGCATCTCTCTACACTCATTTAACAGCTTGGACAGCACGTTCCGGTCAAAGGTGAAGTCCACCTGGTGGAAACTGACCACCGTCATTGCAAGCTGATGAACTTTCTTCTTAAATTTCTCCATCAGTGCCAGCTCGTCTTGGTTAAACTGGTTGTTCCTGTAAAGGATGGCCAGCTTGATGACGGTTTTGATGAGGTTTTTGATGATTTTCTCTGCCTCCTTCTTGTTCTGGGTGTACTCCTTGGTCACCCTGTAGAGCTCATCTAGCACCTCACTGCTTGTGTCGTCGATGAGGGTGGTTGCAATGGACTTGGATGCCATTTTGCCCAAGATCTTCTTTTGTGCCTGAACGGCCAGGTTTTTGGAATTAAAGACATCTGTAGCCACTGAAAACAAAAGGGGAGGGGGGAGACAAAAATTCAGTAAAGACCAGCAAGAGGAGCAAATTAAAAATCTCATCTGGAGGAGTATTTTCCTTCTGATGTTCCCACTCTATGGTTTGCCTCCCACCTACTAATGTTAGCTCTTGGTTCAGAAAGGAACTAAAATAATTTTCCTACATTTGGGAGGCAGAATTAGGTTCTCACTGGTGAAATTAATGGGTGGCTATGCATAATCTTGATGGTTTTTTGGCAATTCAAGTATTTTACTTATACCTTCTGCTTTATAGCCAGTACTTCATTTAGAAGTTAAAGGGCTCCAGGAGAGGGGGATGGGAGAAGGATAAATAAGGAACTTCGGATTATCATACACACATTACTATATATAAAGTAGATAATTAAGGACTTACACACCAGGTACCCTAGCACAGGGATCCCTACTCAATATTCTGTAATAATCCATGCAGGAAAAAAATCTGAAAAAGAATTAATATATGTATATGTATAACTGAATCACTTTGCTGTATACCAGAAACTAATATAATGCTGTCACAATCAACTATACTCCAATAATATTTTTTAAAAGCTAAAATTAAAAAAAAAGAAGTTAAAGGGCTCTGATTATAAAGATAGTATGTCTCATGAGGAGTAAGTTTTTATGCAATTTTTCCCTAAATTTTATAAGAATCACATAAGGAATATAAAGTCAACTCCACAATTGTTCTCCGAGTAACAGTAATTGAGAACAATTTAAAGAAATTCTTTTAAATGTAAAAGGAAAAAAATGTGACAGAACCAAGATACTAATAAATTGATAAATTAGATTTGGACGCTACTCAAAAGGAAAACCTTGCTCTGTAGTCCAAAATTTGCAAAAAGTCAAATTTCCTGAGCCACTGGTCAGCACCTACCAGTTTGATCATCCTAACCACACTGAGTGTCAACTCTCCAGAGCGGAGTGTTGGAAAGAAATATTCTCTGGAGAACTCATTGTCACTTGCTATGTCTAATGAATGGCCACTGTGCCCTTTACATTTTTGTATGATTTGAGGAAATAACCCTTCGGTATGAGCAATGAAATGTGCCACATGAAGAACACACTTTGAGAAAGTAGATCCTTAGAGTTCACTTCTGGAATTATCATAACTTAACTGGACAGAGATTAAACATACAATTAGAGTTGTATGTATTAAGTATTAATAAGACACTGTGATGCCCTCTATTTGTAGCCAATCAGTGAATATGCTCAATAAATGTTTATTCCCCAAACCAAGTTTAGTTTTTCTCCTCTCCAGAATTCTCCCCCACTTTGTGCATGCTGCTCCACTACAACCGTGCTCCCTCCCTCTTCTCCGAGGTGTCTGAGTGTTGAAGAGCAGTCACTCAGTAATGAAAGATGAAAAGCTTAAAAATACAGATATGCAGGCATGAGGCAGGGCATCAATGATATTATTAGAAATAATTAGGAAATTATTTCTAGCTTGAACATGTTAGCAACATTAGAAAACAAAAAGGTAGCTGCTTTCCAAGTCCAGGCCGGGAAGGTGTATAAGAAAGTAACTCCCGCGATGTGGAACTGCCATGTCAGATTTGAAATCAGGGCCAAAGTAGCTCATGGTATACAGTACAAGTAGCTGTGAATTACCTAATTACCAGGATGTCATTCAGAACTTGACACGGCCGTACACCCTGAAAGACTATCCTGATGGAACTAGAGATGGTCCTCTCACAAATGTCAATATTTAAACTCGTGAAACATGAACTGAAACTGCAGAACTGAAATAGATTTTGAGAAAGAAATGGAAAGTGAAAAGGCACGAGAAATAGCCAACTTGTTGAAAGTTTTCAGGCTTTTCAATACTCTGATCATTTAAGTAGTAGTTCATTATTTATTCCTACTTTTCAATGGTTTGCAAGAGTGCATGGGCTCACAGTAAAGAATTTATGTCAAAATGAATGTAGCTCATTCATGTAGTTAGCATTATCAAATTAATAAGACCAAGGACCATCTTCCATGGCTGAACTTAAGACACAGACCTCTACAAACAATAAACCTGACTTATATAGGAAGGGATACCCCCAAATTTTCAGACACACTAGGATTTCGGGAATTTATTTTATATAAAGTTGAAAGGTTATTCTGTTTCTCTTTGCAACCCCATAATTGTACCCTGCCAAGCTCCCCTGTCCATGGGATTCTCCAGGCAAGAATACTGGAATAGGTTGCCATTCCCTTCTCCAGGGGATCTTCCTGGCCCAGGAATCAAATCTGGATCTCCTGCATTACAGGCAGATTCTTTACCGCCTGAGTTACCAGGAATGCCCATACACTATATAAGAAGGGATACGCCCAAATTTTCAGATACACAGTAACTAATTAGGATTGCAGCAATTTATTTCCTATAAATTTGAAAGGCTATTCTGTTTTAAATTGATTAGGATGTGGCACCAGTCTAGAAACATTCCATCAGGAATTTACTGCAATGCCTATGAAATAGCAATACAATTCATTCTGAAGTAACCCAAACCAGAGAGAGAGAGAGTTCGAAAGACTCTCCTGTGCTCCTCTTTCCAAGGCTGGACTTGCAAGTTTGTACCTCTAGTAGGCTACTTTTTAAAACTAAACCTAAATGTCCCATTTAATTGCAGGTAAAGACAACAATAACTCTCTGGTGTAGCACATTTAACTTCTTGCAAGAGAAAAGCCGCTGCCCATGAAGCAAGATCGTTCCTCATTTACTGAAAACCAAATCTGAACCAGGACAGAGAAGCTGATCTCTGAGGCTTTCCCATTCGTTTCAGAGGAACTTCAAACCATGCTCCGGAAATCCAGCAGCAGCTTCACACTTGCATTTTACCCTCTGGATCATATCCAGTACAGTCATCTCTGAAAATGAGGACGAAGCTGTTGCTCCCTGCTCCGTGGGGAAGACACACGTGCAGTACACTTCTTTCCATTAGTGAAGGCCTTTTCAGGGCCAGCTGGGAGCTGTGGCTGAGAGTTGCTGGCCAGGATTGTGTGGTCTGTGATCATGAAATATGATTGCTTTTTTTCCTTGCAAATTAACTGCCTTTAACCACTCCTACTCAAGCTTGTCAGTGCTACATCCTCCACTAGATCGATGAAATGTCTGGTGTATCTCACAGCGAGTCCTGGACCACATGTTTCTGCTTCACAATCCTCGTCCCTGAGTGATCTCATCCACTTCCATGGCTCCAGACAGCACCCACATGCCAATGACTCCCACCGTTGCAACTCAGCCCTGACCTCCTTTCCAGACTCATTTTGCAAACACACTCAAGGATTGTCTTTTCCTTGGCTATTGTGCAGGCATCTCAAATGTACCGTTTCAAAACTGAATCCTTGATTCCTTCCTGTCCCCAGATTGCTACTCCCCCACTCTTTACTATCTTAATTAACAGCATCCCTTCTATCCATGTGCTCAAGTCAGAGACCTGGGAGCTGTTCACCACACCATCCCCTCCCTTACCTAGTCCAGTACCAAGTTTTTTCCATTCTACTTTCCTCCAGTTCTCTAAATTCTATTCACTTCCCTCTACCTCTGTGGACCACAGCCCCAATCCAAGCCCCTTCCCAATCTCTTCCCACACAGCAGCCAGGATTTTTATGTAAATCTGAAAATGATGATTCACTTAAATTCTCTGCTAACCATCATACTTCCTTGTTCCTGAAATCTTCATCATTTGCTTACATTTTCATTGTCTGTCTTATTTTACTAGAATCTACGCACTTTGAGAGCAGAAGTTGTATATCGTATTCACTGTGTCACCCCTCTAGGCCAACGAGGGTGCCTGGTACGTGACACTTCTGACAGAAGAAGAAGTTAACTGCCCTTCTCTCTTCTCTATCTTTAAACACTTCTCCATGAAAACATGCTGACCTGAAAAATGAGAGCCCTAAATACATATCTGGGTGCTTTGTTGTTAAGCTAGAGAAACAGATATCTTCTTCACCTGGTTAAATATGTGGATTTCTTCTTGTGAAGTGCACCTCAGACTGTGGTTTCTCTTCTTGTCATCAACCAGTTCTTTTGAAGAGCAAGATTTAGCAACTTAAGTATTCATTAACAGATGAATGGATAAAGAAGATGTGGTACATGCATGCAATGGAATATTACTCAACCATAAAAAGAAAGAAATATTACCATTTGCATCAATATGGATGGACCTAGAGATGATCATACTTAGTGATATGATATCATTCACATGTGGAGTCTAAAAAAATTATATAAATGAGCTTATTTACAAAACAGAAGTAGACTCACAGTCATAGAAAAAGAACATGGCTACCAGAGAGGAGGAGGGAGAGAATGAACAAGGAGTATGAGATAAGCATATATGTGTGAGTGTGCTCTGTCACTCCGTCATGGCTGACTGTTTGCGACCCCGTGGACTGCAGCCTGCCAGGCTAGTCTGTCCATGGAATTTTTCATGGCAAGAACACTTCACTATAGTATAGTGAACCTAATAGTGGGTTGCTATTTTCTACTCTGGGGGATCTTCCAAACCCAGGGATCGAACTCATGTTAATGTGTGAGTGTGCTCTGTCACTCCGTCATGGCTGACTGTTTGCGACCCCGTGGACTGCAGCCTGCCAGGCTAGTCTGTCCATGGAATTTTTCATGGCAAGAACACTTCACTATAGTATAGTGAACCCAATAGTGGGTTGCTATTTTCTACTCTGGGGGATCTTCCAAACCCAGGGATCGAACTCATGTTTCCTGCATCTCCTGCGTTGGCAGGTGGATTCTTTACCACTGTGCCACCTGGGAAGCCCCTAATATATATGTGCTACCTACTGTATAGCACAGAGAACTATATTCACTGTCTCATAACAATTTATAATGGAAAATAATCTGAAAATATATAATTGAATATATACTACTCTACTGTACATGTGAAGCTAATATAACATTTCAGATTAACTATAATTTTTTTAAAAATGTAAACATAAAAAAATAAAGAGGAGAGACTTATTATGTACAATGAGAAAACCTCAAAGGACAGTAATACAAATATTTAGTGTAAAAGCAGGGTGCAGAGCTACAGTGGAAGATTAAACATACACCCACCTTTCACTCTGTCTGGATCTGTAATGAAACATATAACCAAAGGTATGCCTGGGAAGCAACTGAGATATATGAATAAATGTTCTCAAAGAAGAAAATGCTAGAAGTACTGATTTACTTGAGTTTGAGAATACACATGCATGTTGTTGACTAATGAGAAATGATGCTTTATATATATATAAAGGATTACTGCAACATCAAAACTATTTAAGATAGTTTACAGAAATAGGTGTGACTGCTATTTGACATCTGCTTATCCTGCTGCCTCTCCTCTATGTCTTTACATCTCCTTTCTTAGCTTAATCAAATAGTCTATTTCAGCAATGTTTGTTGTAAGGCAAACTGATTTTTAGGGAATACTGCTTTTAGTATCAACAATTATAAATTTGGAGATAAATACTGGTGTCAAAACTATAACAACCCCTTTATACAAGAAAAAAAAAAAGTGGTTAGAAGGTGAAAAAAACCTCAAACCTTTTCATGACACTAATGAATGAAAACCTATAGTTTTCTGAAATTAACAACAGTAACCCATAGCATTCAAAAAACTAAGATCATGGCATCCAGTTCCATCACTTCATGGCAAATAGATGGGGAAACAATGGAAACAGTGACAGACTTTGTTTTCTTGGGCTTCAAAATCACTGCAGATGGTGACTGCAGCCATGAAATTAAAAGATGCTTGCTCCTTGGAAGAAAAGCTATGACAAACCTAGACAGCATATTAAAAAGCAGAGACATTACTTTGCCAACAAAGGTCCATCTAGTCAAAGCTATGGTTTTTCCAGTAGTCGTGTATGTATGTGAGAGTTGGACCCTAAAGAAGGCTGAGTGCTAAGAATTGATGCTTTTGAACTGTGGTGTTGGAGAAGACTCTTGAGAGTCCCTTGGACTGCAAAGAGATCAAACCAGTCAATCCTAAAGGAAATCAATCCTGAATATTCATTGGAAGGACTGATTCTGAAGCTAAAGCTCCAATTCTTTGACCATCTGATGCGAAGAGCCAATTCATTAGAAAAAACCTTGATGCTGGGAAAGACTGAAGGCAAGAAGAGAAGGATATGACCGAGGATGAGATGGTTGGATGGCATCACCAATTCAATGGACATGAGTCTGAGCAAGCTCTGGGAGATGGTGAAGGACAGGGAAGCCTGGCGTGCTGCAGTCCATGGGGTCACCAAAAGTCAGTCACAACTGAGTGAACAACAACCACAAAACCCGTAAGGCTGGCTTCCCAGGTGGCTCAGTGGTAAAGATCCACCTGCAATTCATGAGACACAAGGGATGCAGGTTCGATCCCTGGGTTGGAAAGAACCCCTGGAGGAGGGCACAGCAACCCACTCCAGTATTCTTGCCTGGAGAATCCCATGGACTGAGGAACCTGGCGGGCTGTAGTCCACAAGGTCACAAAGATTCAGACATGACTGAAGTGACTGCACACACACACATACACATAACATTACCCCAATTAAGAAATGGCTAATATAGTGAAGTACTCAAGTCACTTTCTTTATAACCTCCCCTGCAAACACATAATTTCTTTACCCATGAAATTTGTTATACTTGGAACTTTGAAATGGTGACTACAGATGCATGTATATGTCATTACTAATTCTTGCCTAGTTAAAATTTGATCCAGTGGGCCCAGTATTAGGAAGGATGGAAAAGAAAACAATTTGGACAGCATGTCTGGCTGCTGTGGTCTGTTAACAGAAGTTCTTTAATGTGTAAAACCTTAGCTCTCTTGCATTTGAATTACTCCAAATCTAAATAGGGCTTAGTAAAAAGACTGCTTTGGGGATATACAAATGGCCATAACCAACAGTAAACACTTCACAAGAAGTCAAATGGCTAAGAGTTGACTCCCTATATCAGGATTTGATAGCGCTCTAGGAGGAAAGAAAGGAATTGTGGAGCCCCTAGTGATGTATCTGTGACACCAGCCTCCACACAAACATTCCAGGGTGGAAAATTCAACAGGACAGACAAGAAACAACAAAGAAAGAGAGAAAAAGAGAGTGAGGGGTGCGGAGAGGGCCACAGCCAGCAGAAGCAGCAGAGATTCAGATTGCGAGAGGGGCTGACCCTGGAAGGGCCAGAAGCACTGACCACGGCAGCAAGCAGAGGAAGTCTTATCCAGAGAGAAAAGACGAGTGCCAGGAACCTTAATCCCTTACCACCCTCAGGCCACACAGACAGGGACCCTAACACAGAAGAATATACTCTTGGGAAAATCAATACAACTCAGGTTCTTAACCTGATGTTGAATGCAAATCTGGGGGAGCGTGCATTTTGCTGACCCCAAGTGCTTGAAAACCAGGGGTGTGCCTCATCACAGGGACAAGCTAAGTCATTCACTCTGTGCTTCCTACCACCTTTAGAAAAGCACATGCTCATTTTAAAAGGCAACATATTAAAGAAGACAAATGTCAGGGAAGACAGTGACTTTAAAGGGGGGCAAAAAAATAAATAAATAAATCACTGGATGGCTTTTAATGGAGTCCTGGAAATTGTAAAGCACCCCCTGCAGATTCCTTTCCTTGTTCTGCGCGTAGTTGATTCACAGCTCTTAAGCAAGTCTGGTAGCATTGCAGCTGGCTCTTGGCCACAGAGATACAGATAAATTCTGTCTACTGGAGGTGCAAGTGCCTCCTCATTTTCTTGTCTGCCTGTGTGGCACATAGCATTCTCCTTTGAAAGGAGCATCAGAGCTTACTGATTCCTCATTGATGAACAAGTTAAGCAATTTCTTTGCCATGTCCATTTTGCATTTTTATGAGTCACGAGTTGATCTTAAAAATATACCCTTTAACACATAATAGAATTTTTCCCTCAAAACCATGTGAAGTAAAAACAAAACAAAACTGCAGTACACATCATTCTTTAGAGAAAACTCATACACATTTCCTGTGGCAACTAATTTTTCCAGGGTCCTGGAAGAGTGTACTAATAAAAGTCCAGTATTCCGTAGCTCAAGGTTCCATGAAGCCATAGTGCTTAGGGATACGACGGGCTTCCCAGGTGGCTCAGTGGTGAAGAACCTGCCTGCCAGTACAGGCAGTCAGAGGAGACGCGGCTTCAATCCCTGGACAGTGAATCGCCTGGAGGAGGAAATGGCAACCTGCTCCAATATTCTTACCTGGAAAATCCTGTGGACAGAGGAACCTGGCAGGTACAGTCCATGGGACTGCAAAGTGTTGGACACAACTGAGCGATGGAGCACGCAGGCACAGGGATATTACTGAGACTCAGTTTCTCTATCTACAGGATGGGATTAATGATCCCCACCAGTTGGAGTTGCTGCAAAGATAAATGGACATGGACCACAAAGGAGGAGCTCACAGAATACCTGGCACAGAAGTTTCCTCCACAGGTTTGCTTAAAGAAGCCAACAAATTAAACTTCAAATACCTTCTGACGCTCCCTAGTACTGAATGACATTTGGTGAAAATCAATCAACTCCTTCTGGACTCAATATGGAAATACAAAATGCTTAGAAATGCAAAATGCCTGATGACTGTATGAAGACACAGAGTTCACATACTTTAGTGAATAATGAGTTATAGAATCTTTTCCATGATGACATTAAAAAAAACTAACATATACTAATTTTTTCTTTGTCAAGGAATTTCTCTTTTTTTTTTTTTTTCAGGTAGATTTCAGTACCACCAGGACTCTGATAGGTAACACAAGTATATTTTGTCTAGGGAAAACTGGCCCATGGAGAACAGAATCAAATCCTGAGGAGAGGAAAAAAGACAAACAGTATCAAACATCCTCACAAAGCTGTGTGATAGTGGGTAAAATCTAACAGGAAATGGGCCAAATATAAAGCCAAAGTGAAAACCCACAGCAGGCAACAAGATTACTCCATAAAGTCACAGCTTCACCCCCAGACTTTCCAAAGCTTTCCAGAGAACCAGAGACGCAAAGGCAGAGCTTCCTGCCAGGTAAGAACAGCGTGGATGGAAACAAAAGATCAAGGTCAAGAGTCCTGGGTTTTAGACTTAGCTGCAATTTAGTTTTCTCATCTACTAAGTGGGGCATCATTTCAAGATGGTCTGGCTTAAGTTAGATTTGTGTGCGTGTGTGCTAAGTCATTGGGTCGTGTCTGATTCTTTGCGACCTGATGGACTGTAGCCTGCCAGGCTCCTCTGTCTGTAGGATTCTCCAGGCAAGAATACTGGAGTGGGCTGTCATTTTCTTTTCCAGGCAGTTTTCCCAACCCAGCAACTGAACCTGGGTCTCTTCTATCTCCTGCATTGGCTGGTGTGTTCTTCATCATTAAAAGTCAGAAAACTCCAGCAGTGTGCTTCTGGGCTCATGACTACAGATCAGAAACACACACTGAGTTTTGCTTCCTTATTTAATACATTTGAGGTAGAGAAGCAGGAATTCAAATTCAATATTTGTACACACTGTGTTCTTTCTACTCGTTTCTCCTTATATCTTCTATTTTCCAAATTTGTGGACAAGAGAAATTATGTCCTGAAGAAAACACTGGGAAGATTTCCCCTTTGTGGTCTTGAGCTGTTTTTGTTGTTTCAATTGTGGAATCTTGTCATTTTGATTTCGGGTTCAACTGTATGTTTTTGATGCCTGTGGCTTAATTTTGTGATGATTTCGAAATTGAAAATGTCATTTCCTGTTTTAATACCATTAACTCCATATTAGACTCCATCTCTGCTTTTTTTAATTGCTTTGTTTTTTCCAGTTAATTTGCTCCATAAATCATGAGATCACTTGATCGCTTTCTAGAAAGCATGAACTCCGACAAGATATGCCTAATGCATCTAGATCCACTAATACCAGGATTGGAAGAAAGTTTGATGATATCTTTATGAAGGGGTATGGTTGGATTCCATGGAATGTCAGTCTTGTAAATATTAGAACAGAGATTACAGGAATAGAAATGGATTTTGTGGCTACTCAGAGTGAGAGGTTAACAGTCACGAGAACCCACTGGCTAGTCACTGTATTTTGAACTTAATACCACATTATCCCCAGAATTGCCTAGAATCTGCACTATCTTACTGAAGCTTCACAACAATCTCAGGGGGGAGGTTATTATCCCCATTTACAGATATGGTAAATGAGGCCCAGAGAAATTAAGTTGCTTTCTCAAGGTCATACAGTCAGTAAGTGGAAGAGATGAACTTGATCCCAGATATGTCTAACTCCAACCTATTCTCTTAAGAGTTCTGCTATACCATACAAGCATAAAAACAAAACAACAACAACAAAAAACTCTCTCTTGAAGTATGAGAACAGGAAGACCTAATAATATTTGATAAAGTGAAATGAAATAAAAGAAAAATAAAAAAAGATACCAGGTCTTCTCTGGGGGTAAGAAATGGACTCAATAAAATAGATCAATCCAGCTGGGTTTGAAATAGCCTGTATTTCTAGGGAAAACCCAGAGGAGTTTCAAAACATTTTAAAATGAAATTTAAAAAATAATATGCTTACATTTCTCAAAAGACATAATATAAATATTTAAAGTGAGAAGTCTCACTTTCAGCTTTGCTACCCGCTGAACAGTCCTGACCCTGACCGCTGCTTTCCAGAGACAGCTATCCTTTTGGTATCCTTTCAGAGCTGCCGTCTTCTCTGCACAGATGAGCGTATCTATGGATAGACAGATACTGAGCAGGGTGAAGAGGTTTTTGCTGTTGCTCAGTCACTGAGGCGTGTCTGACTCTTGGTGACCCCACGGACTGCAGCATGCCAGGCTTCCGTTCCTTCACTGTCTCCCGGAGTTTGCTCAAATTCATATCCACTGAGCTGGTGATGCTATCTAACCATCTCATCCTCTGTCTCCCCTTTCTTCTCTTGCCTTCAATCTTTCCCAGCATCAGGGTCTTTTCCAATGAGTCGGTTCTTCACATCAGGTAGCCAAAGTGTTGGAGCTTCAGCTTCAGCATCAGTTCTTCCAGTAAGTATTCAGGGTTGATTTCCTTTAGAATTGACTGGTTTGATCTCCTTGTTGTCCAGGGGACTCCTAAGAGTTTTCTCCAGAATCACAATTTGAAAGCATCAGTTCTTCAGTGCTCAGCTTTCTTTACGCTCCAACTCTCACATCCGTATGTGACTACCAGGAAAACCATAGCTATGCTCTACAGACTTCTCTCATTGGCAAAGTGATGTCTTTGCTTTTTAATATGCTGTCTAGGTTTGTTATAGCTTTCCTTCCAAAGAGCAAGTGTCTTTCAATTTCATGGTTGCAGTCACTGTCCACAGTGATTTTTGAATCCAAAAAAATAAAGTCTGTCACTGCTTCCACTTTTTCCCCTTCTATTTGCCATGAAGTGATGGGACCAAATCCCATGATCTTAGTTTTCTGAATGCTGAGTTTTAAGCCAGCTTTGTCACTCTCCTCTTTCACCCTCATCAAGAGGCATTAAGAAGTCTTACAGGTTTGTAATTCTTATTAATGCTATTTTTGAGTGATGAGAGGCTAAACTGAGTAATTTCAATTTATGAAATTCTGTAATTCCTTGCACGACTAGGACATAAAATGGTGGGATGCCCGAGGCACATGGCTGTTATCTTTATTCCCATTCATGGGATAGCAGTAAGAGTCCTTCAGTGAGTGGTGGGAAAGTAGCAAGGTTGAAACAGAGGTCTTTCCTTAACTGGGGCAGGGGGAGGTTATGATTAGAGAAGCTGTACAGTTTATCATCCTAATGGGATCCCTCTGCAAAGGGTACTGTTAGCATTACGCTCTGACAACAACTCTGTGCCTCTTCCAGAAGGTAAATGTAAGTGGTCGCTAAAGACTACGTAAGTACTGAAGCGCTAAAGGCGCTCAAGACTAAATAAGAAAGGGTCAAAAGTCAGGGTTGCCCAAATATTTAGGACCTGAGAATTTCTTGGGAGCCCCACATGAGCACTAGCCAGCTTTTATTCTGAATTATGTTAAAAACAAAAACCCAATTCTTCAAGAAGTTAAGAGTCTTAAGCGAGGGGTGAGAGCTAATTCCCTCTAGCTAGGTAAGTTTGGGAAACAGTGTATATGAGGGACAAGGGTCCCCTTTGAGTTGCAAAAAAAGGACTAATAATATTAAAGGTCTTGAGGATTAGTGGAGTAAAGGAACATTTTAACTTTACTTACTCAGGTTTTTCAAACTACACAGATGACCCATTAACAAATTTGTAGGCTAAGATCAGTGAAAATTATTGGCTGACAAATGAACTTGAGTTCTTGCTATTCCTCTGGAATGGATTCATAATTGTCTCCTGTAAATAGGGGAGGGCAGGACAGGCAGTCAGGCAAAAAGACAAGCAAGGGGGTGACCGTGAGCCTGGGCTTCAGAGGCTCACTGTTTGGGTCAGAAGCCTAGTTTGGCTGTTGAGTGCTGGGTCTCTGGGGCGAGTTACCTAACCTCTCTGTGCCTTAGTTTCCCCACACGCAAATGAGGATACCGGAGGTTTTTATGATGATTAAATGGGAATAATCCATACAAAGTGCTTAGGGGAGCGCCAGGTGTTAACAAATAACATCAATTAATGTGAACTATTATTACTATTGTCATTAATGTTGTTATCCCTATTGTTAAGGTAGGTAGGTATTGTTGACATTCAGCTGGTGTGGGATGATAAGAGTCTTGTAATCATGACTTGAGAAACAGGAGTGAGGAGAGATGACAGGACATTAACCCAAAGACATGAATCATTCAACAAAACTTCTGAGTGTTCATAATGTATCAGATACTGCAGTTTCGGAGATAAACAACCTATCCTTTCTGTCCAGACACTCAAGTCTAAGGTGGAGTGGAGGCATGAAGCAGATGGTTACACAGCTCAACAGAATCTTGAAACCAATGGTAGCAAAGAGAAGGAATGATAATTTTGCTGGAATGGAAGAAATTAGGTTTGAGGAAGGTGTCGCAAGTAGAGACTGACCCAAGAGGCAGCCTTGGAAGAAAAAGATGATTCTGCCTTAACAGAAATAAATGTGACTGCATCCCAGAGCTGGCCTACAGAATTTCAACAAGAGAGTTAGGAATGAAAAGCTCTGCCCAGCAGTGTACCCATATGTGAGAAACTTAAGGAGGCATGTGGGTCCTATGGGTTTTAGAGAAACTTTTTTATTTTTAACTGAAGGATTATTGCTTTACAATGTTATGTTGGTTTCTGTTGAACAACAATGTGAATCAGCTATAAGTATATATATACCCCCTCTGTCTTGAGCCTCCCTCTCACCTTGTGCCCCCCACCACCCTCTCACCCCACTAGGTAATCACTTTAAAGAAACCTTAAACACAAACTATGTATAATTTGTTGTCAAGGCCAGGAAAATTTACTACAATGGTACTCAGTTTCTGAGAAAGCTTTGGTAGGGAAAGAACAGATACAGCAGGAAATGGGGAGCAATCTATTTGGCAAGGGCTATGAATATCAGAAAGTCTGAAGCTTTCCAGAAATGCATTGTTGGACTTACTGAATCAGAATCCTCAGGACTGCAGTCTAAGCAGCTGTACTTGGAGGAAGCACCCTGATGGATGGTTCTGATGGAGGGTAATGGTGGAAGATCCCTATTCTGAGGTGTACTTCTACAACATAATACTTTATAATTTTCAACAGACATACTTTGGCCATTAAGGCATGCTGTAAATAGCCTATGAACAGATGTCAGTGAAAGTGAGAAAGTTAGTCCCTCAGTCATGTCTGACTCTTTGCAACCCCAAGGATTGTAGCTCGCCAGGCTCCTCTGTCCATGGGATTCTCCAGGCAAGAATACTGCAGTGGGTTGCCATGCCCTTCTCCAGAAGGATCTTCCTGACCCACGGATCAAACTCTGGTCTTCCGCATTACAGGCAGATTCTTTACCATCTGAGATAGTCCCTCAGTCATGTCTGACTCTTTGCAACCCCAAGGATTGTAGCTCGCCAGGCTCCTCTGTCCATGGGATTCTCCAGGCAAGAATACTGCAGTGGGTTGCCATGCCCTTCTCCAGAAGGATCTTCCTGACCCACGGATCAAACTCTGGTCTTCCGCATTACAGGCAGATTCTTTACCATCTGAGCCACTACGGAAGCATATGAACAGATGTAACTCCTCAAATTTTTTTTCACCCAAAGCTAGATGTGAATTTACACACAGAATCCAGAGAAAATATTTTCACAATAGAGGTTATTCTATTCAGGCCTCAAAGAGAATAGAAAAGTTATCCTCTTTATATGATACTTTAATCAAAACTTGAACAGGACCTAACTCTATCACTAGGCTTCACATGAGTTTGAAATTAAATAAAAATATCCTACAAGTGTTTATACCAAACTGACTTTAGTGAGCTATTCTTTTTCTTTTTAAATTAAATGAAACCTTCCTTATTTATTATATGGGATTAGGATACTTTATGTTTTTCTTAAAGATTTTTCAATTAAGCTGGGTTTATTTACATACCTTCTTGAGGACATGAAGCCTTTCCATTGTTGATATAAGCCAAGTTTCTACCAGAAAAGTCCTCTAAACAAGCCCCATGATGTTCTATACTTTTCCACCCTCTAAGTTCTCCCATCCTGCCAGAGGCCCTGGCTCCTCATGAATATTTATATTCACTCCTGTGAAAACCAGTAACAGACTTAAAATGCCAACACACTAGAGTGCAGTTTAGCTACTGAGCCACCCCTAAAACTGGAATTGGTGATCAGCACACCCTTTCAGGTCTCCTCAGGCTGGTCCTGGCTATATAACACAGCCAACCAGACAACCAAATTACAGCTGACATTTGCGTGGCTCTCCATAGTCTGCAAGATATTTTTAGGATAACACCTGCATGTGTTTATGAAAGGCTTTGTTCTGGTTTGGTCCTCTTACTATTATATAACCCTGAGGGAGCAGATGAGAGAATTGAGGCTCTACAGTCAAGGGACTTGTCCAAGGGCATTTAGCGAGGGGCAGAGCTAGGGTCCACGGCAGTCAATTATGGTGCATAGCTGCTCTGTAAGAAAAGTGAAATTAAGAGAAGGTATACTCTTCATGAGTTTTCTATCAAAAGCTATGATGCAGCTGAGCCAGTTATATACTCTCACTTCTTAGAGCTTATCTATTCCCCAAGATAAAGCAACTCCTCAAACTAAAAAAAAAAAAAAAAAAAAAAAAAGA
>SJYX01001630.1:0-16061 GCA_006410675.1 Oreotragus oreotragus | reverse complement strand
TCCCATCTCTTTCAGAATTTTCCACAGTTTATTGTGATCCACACATTCAAAGGCTTTAACATAGTCAATAATGCAGAAATAGATGTTGTTCTTGAACTCTCTTGCTTTTTCAATGATCCAGCGCATGTTGGCAATTTGATCTCTGGTTCCTCTGCCTGTTCTAAAACCAGCTTGAACATCTGGAATTTCACAGTTCACGTATTGCTGAAGCCTGGCTTGGAGAATTTTGAGCATTACTTTACTAGCATGTGAGATGAGTGCAATTGTGCAGAAGTTTGAGCATTCTCTGGCATTGCCTTTCTTTGGGATTGGAATGAAAACTGACCTTTTCCAGTCCTGTGGCCACTGCTGAGTTTTCCAAATTTGCTGGCATACTGAGCGCAGCACTTTCACAGCATCATCCTTTAGGATTTGAATAGCTCAACTGGAATTCTATCACTCCACTAGCTTTGTTCATAGTGATGCTTCCTAAGGCCCACTTGATTTCACATTCCAGGATGTCTAGCTCTAGGTGACTTGTCACACCATTGTGATTATCTGGGTCATGAAGATCTTTTTGTACAGTTCTTCTGTATATTCTTGCTACCTCTTCTTAATATCTTCTGCTTCTGTTAGGTCCATATCATTTCTGTCCTTTATCGAGTCCATCTTTGCATGAAATGTTCCCTTGGTATCTCTAATTTTCTTGACGAGATCTCTAGTCTTTCCCATTCTATTGTTTTCCTCTATTTCTTTGCATTGATCGCTGAGAAAGGCTTTCTTATCTCTCCTTGCTATTTCTTGGAACTCTGCATTCAAATGGGTATATCTTTTTTTTTTTCTCCTTTGCTTTTCGCTTCTCTTCTTTTCACAGCTTTTGTAAGGCCTCCTCAGATAGCCATTTTGCTTTTTTGCATTTCTTTCGCATGGGGATGGTCTTGATCCCTGTTTCCTGTACCATGTCACGAACCTCATTCCATAGTTCATCAGGCACTCTATCAGGTCTAGTCCCTTAAATCTATTTCACACTTCCACTGTATAGTCATAAGGGATTTTATTTAGGACATAGCTGAGTGGTCTAGTGGTTTTTTCCACTTTCTTCAACTTCAGTCTGAATTTGGCAATAAGGAGTGCCTGATCTGAGCCACAGCCACCTCCTGGTCTTGTTTTTGCTGACTGTATAGAGCCCCTCCCTCTCTGGCTGCAAAGAATATAATCAATCTGATTTCAATGTCAACCATCTGGTGATGTCCATGTGTAGAGTCTTCTTTTGTGTCTAGAGCTTAACAAATGGATTTTCTTATACTCCATGGACAAAAATGTAGTCCCAACTGTGGGATGTTAAATACCTTTTGTTTTAAAGAAGAATAATCTATATAAAAGATATGCATTTTCATTTCTTTTCTCTCTCTCTCTCTCTTTTTTTTTTTTTTGGTCTACTGCTTTTCTCTTTTTTTTGCCAAAACATACAGAATAATCAGCCACTTTTATTTGGCGAAGTGACCATATTTAGCTAACTGAATCCGTACTGCAAATGTTCTGGCATCTTCCATGAAAATATCCCAAACCCATCTGTTTGAGTATTTTAGGAGCAGTAACCTCTTGCCCTCAGCTTGGGCATCTCTCAACTATGCCTCTTGGCACAGCCTCCCAACATTCTTGTCAAAACCTTTCCCCAATAACTGTTTGATAAGGTTAAGCTAGTCAAGCATTTTAGAGCCATGTTAAGTCCTAAGAGGCTAGATTCCATTAAAGGTAAGCAAATGGTAAGACGAGATTTGCTGGGTCTTAAAGAAAATTATCTCATTCCAAATATCAAGATATATCGAAGCCCTAAAATTACAGGGTAAAACCTTGGGGAAAAAAAAAACACCCTAGTGGTTTACAGAAGCAATGTGCTTACTTGGCTACCTCCAGAGTGGCACTTGGTTCTCTGTGAAGTGATTTCTACCCCTCTTTCTAATCCTTCCCCTGCTCCTAATGCTCAGGTATCCTCCATTGTTTCTTTATTTAGATTAGGATGCCTTATAGAGGTTGCAACCTAGACACCCTGTTGTTTGGCCCATATAGTATCGTATTCTTTTTTCTTCTTAATTAATTAATTTACTTAATTGGAGGTTAATTACTTTACAATACTGTGGTGGTTTTTGCCATACATCGACATGAATCAGCCACGGGTGTACGTGTGTCCCCCCTGTCCTGAACCCCTCTTCCACCTCCCTCCCCACCCCATCTCTCTGGGCTGTTCCAAAGCACCAGCTTTGAGTGCCCTGCTTCATGCATTGAACTTGCACTGGTCATCTATTTCACATACGATAATTGTATTCTTAGAATTAGTGGGTCATTTAAAAACTTGAAAAATGTAGCTTCAAATTCTGTGTTTCTGATTTTTCTTTTGGCTAATCATAAGGTCTGACCAAAACAGGCCCACATTCCCACATGGCAAGCATGTGGGTCTTGAGGTAAACTGTGGCTGTCCGCCTTTAGAAGTAGATATCCTTCCTGGTTTACCACAGGCCTGCCCTGCCCATCTTCACATAGGTACGTTCAGTTTCCAGGCTCTGGAGCCATTTTGAAATATGAATAGGGACTTCTCTGGTTAAGGTAAGTGGTTAAGACACAGTGCTTCCACTGCAAGGGGCATGGGTTTGATCTCACCAGTGAAACAAGATCATGCATGCTTCATGGTGTGGTCAAAAAATAGGGGAAAAAGAAAGAAAGAAATGTGACTACATTTCAGAGCCAACCTATAGAATTCCTACTGGCTTTTCAGAAATTAGAATTCTGCCCAGCAGAGTCTGTACGTCTGAAACCAAAGGACATGTGAGAGTTTAAATTAGAAATAATTTAACCCTAAATTATGAGTAGTTAGTGAATGTTTATGGAAAGTTTGCTTGGGAAAAAGGTAGGAAGTTTAAGAGTAATAAGAATTTGTTTTCATAACACTTGCTATTTAGTTACAGGCATCAACATCTCTCCCTAATTTCTACAGAATGTGTTCGCTGGGTCTCAGAGAGGTGGCGAATGTGCCAAATTTATAAATATCCTGGGAAAAAGTTGAACTTGGATTTTCCATACAGTTTGGAGCTCTAACAGTAAACAGACTTTTAGCAGAAAAGCCTTCTCCCAGCCAGTTACTCATTCATTCACTCAACACATGTTTTACTGAGCACCCAAGTGCCTGCTCTCAAGAAGCACAGACTCTAGCAGAGGGAGACCCTAAGACACAAATCAACAAATGCGCATATACACATGTCACAGTGACAGGGGTTAGACAAAAGTAAGGGATTGTGTGTGTTGGTGGGGGTGGGGAGGATGAGGAAACAGTAGGGGTGGCAGAGAGATTGTGTTATTTTCTCCAGGGTAGTTGGGGAAGGCCTTTATGGAAAGGTGGCATTGGAGCAGAAACTTGATGGAAACAAGGGAGAGCCACCTTGGGGGAACTTCTATCCATTCCTCAATGATGCTTCCCAAATATCATCTCTTCCTTGAAGTGCTTATTGACTAATCCTGTCAAAACTTTCTTTTTGCAAACTGCTTTGTATCATAATTATTTGCTTCCATTTTCCCTGAAAGTGAAATCTTTGGGGTTGGTTATAATTATTTATTCCTATCCATAATAAATGTTCAATTAATCTTTAAAATGCATCTGCTGGGTCAAAAGAAATTCCTAGGTTGTTCTGGGGGAAAAGAAAGCCAAGGGAGGAATGCGAAAACAGTAATGGTTTTTAAAATAAGATAAAACATGAGAAACTATAAATTAATTATATTATTTTAATTAGGTATTATACCTAAAATGTCACATCTCAAATTTACCTAAGAAACAAATATTGCAATATAGTCCTTTGGGAAAAGTTTATTCTAAACAAGTTAATTCATAACTAGAGATAGGCATCCGGAAAAAAAAATCATCTTTTGATAACATTTGAAACTGGTAAAAATTACTG
Organism: Oreotragus oreotragus; assembly: GCA_006410675.1. Lineage (NCBI taxonomy): Eukaryota > Metazoa > Chordata > Mammalia > Artiodactyla > Bovidae > Oreotragus > Oreotragus oreotragus. Next base: position 12,135 of record SJYX01001630.1, on the reverse strand, counting down.
AATAACCCACACTCTGCAGAGATAAGACAATTCTGTTTTAAGGACAGATGCTGCTTTTTTTAAGACTAAAAAAGGCATTTTTTAAGGAAGAATAAGAAACTGGAAATTTAAAAAGGTGGAAACTCCACCTTTCTTTGCTAGTTTGTTAAGAAAGAAAAAGTTGAAAATTAAGTTAGGGTTATAACATAAAAATCTTTTCTATTTTGTCCTTATTGAAGCTGTCTAACTTAAGAGTTAAAAATAATAAAGCCAAATAGTTTTGTTAAAATAATCATAATCCTTTTATGTTGAGTCATACTTGGTATATTAAACTCATTTTTCAGTTAAGAAAATAACTAAAAAAGGCCATTATAGTCGATCTCTTTTAAGAACTAAAAAACGTTTCCCTAAATACATTAACTTGCTGTCTGAGAGATGGATTACTTCCCTAATGGTAGATATTTGGGTAACACAAACTTTGGCAAATAAAATAACCGATCAATTTTACCACTAGCTGCCAAATAACAACAAAATAAATCACTTATCTGAAACACTCTGGCAGCCTCCACCTTTCTGAAGCTTTCCCTCTCCACCCACTCACTCAGTCCTTCAGAACTTAAGCCATCTCACCTCTCCCCATGTCTACTGCCAGCCCTACTTTTAGGGATGGAAGAAGCCATGAGACCACAGGCACAGAAAGAGACCCAGAGGCTAACGCAAATTTACAATGGGACCTTCTACCTCCTGGTTTCTGGCTCCCCTGTGAGAAGGTACTTTATATTGGGATTCTAAATTGTGCTAAAAGTAGCAGAGAGTAATTCCTTCATTTAAAAAAAACAGAGCTTACAAACTTTGGGCTCGCAACATGTTTTGGTTGGACCCCCATAACTTTTTTTTTTAATTGAGACAAAATTCATATCACATAAAAATGACCCTTGTAACCATCTAAAAAGGGTAAAGCGCCGTGACATTTTTTTTAAAAATTATATTCACAACAGGTGACAATCACTGCTATCTAATTCCAGAACCCTTTCATCAACCCCAAAATGGGCCCTCATAATGCTTTAATTTTGTTTTTTAATTAGTAAAAAGACGTAAAAACTGGGAGCACTGACCTAAAAATTTACACTTCCCATTTCTCAAGAAAAATCCGACCTTCTTGTAACATCTGGGGGCAGAGGGTGCAAGGGGGTAAGAAACAGGTTTTGTTCAGTTTACCATCCGTCACAGGCCCACAGGGGCCAGGAAATTAGCTAAGACATGTGAGTTAACCACCCTGCTTCAGAGGTTCAGGGACTCAAACCTTTCTGAGTCACTTTTCAGATCTGGGAGTGACTCCAAGAGTGAGTGCAGTCTCAGCCCTCTGTTCCCCTGGCTGGCAATCTGGTTGAGTAAGAAGGCTTCCTAGTTCTGACTTGCCAACACATCTCCAGGCTTCCACCACCTTCTAGACTCACCTTTCCTTCAAAATGCCTTGCATTTTCCACCTCAGCATACTTGCTGAAAATCTCTCTCTTCACCCTAGAAGCTATCCTGTATTTACCTGAGCAACAATTTAAATGCTCATTCTTTGAGCACCACCAACACAACTTGCCTTTGTTTTTTTTTTAATATTTAAAATAATTTTTATACTATTTAAAAGGTTACTTCCCATTTACAGTTGTTATAAAATATTGGCTATATTCTCCATGTTGTACAATAAATCCCTGGACTTGTTTATATCCCACAGTTTGTGCCTCCCACTTCCCCACCACTGTACTGTCCCCTCAATTAGTGACCACGAGTTTGTGGCCTATATCTATAAACCTGCTTCTTTTGCATTATATACACTATTTGTTGTGCTTTTTAGATTCTATGTATAAGTGATGTCATATAGTATTTGTCTTTCTCTGATCTATTTCACTTAGCAAAATGGCCTCCAAGTCCAGCCATGTTAATGCTTGCCTTTATTTTCCACTTACTATCTGTGTTTTTGTTTCTCTCTGGTTACTTAAAATGTTATTTTTAAAAAATTATTTTAAAAGGAACCAATAAAAGCAATGTGAATGAAAAGTGGTATTCTTCCCCTAAATGTACCATAAGCATAAAAATCATTCAAATTTTTTTAAATCATAAGAATTATTTCAAGGAGAAGAAAATCCCCAGTACTATTCATTTCTAGCCAGATATTGCTGACTGCCAAAGGCCATGAGCCCCAAGTCTACCTGCATAGTACAAAAGGTATGAGTCAGTGTGAGTAAGGTGGCAAAGGTCACACAACCCCAAACATAGGCATTCTCTGGGAATGATGCAATGGATTCCAAAGGAGTTGAAAGGGACTAATGGTCTTGTAAAGTTACTGAAGACTATCTGGCTCTGTGCCTCAGGCCTCCTAAAATCATGTACTGTACCACCACCAATGGTCCAGGCACCGTAGTTCCAGAAATCCTATCCAGTCCTGTCCAAACCTTCCTATCAATGCTACTCATCTCAACAATGGTGCCTCAGGTATCCCAGCCACAGACAGCCCCTCCTGAACCTCTCTAACCCGAATGTGGCATCCCCTTGCATGTACTTCTTCATACACATGTCTGATATCTCCTCTGGACTGAAAGCTCCTCAAGGGCAGAGATGGGTCTTCTCTGGTGAGAGCTACTGGCATTAACTTACACCTGGTCAGATTCCTAGCAGACGCCTGTCTTGACAACCCCTGTGAGAGAGCTGTGAAGGAACTCTCAGAAATGGCAAACCAGTTTCTAAATGAACTGAAACATGTTCTAACAGGTAAAGTGTCCAATATGGTGAAAGACACAGGGACACATAACTGTATACTGTTGCTCTTTCTTAAATTTGAGGATATTATAAAGAACTTAAAACAGTGACTATGGGTGTATTAAGTAAGACCTATCCTATTTAGGTCAGTTCTGTTCAGTTCAGTAGCTCAGTCATGTCCAAGTCTTTGAGACCCCATGAACCAGAGCACGCCAGGCCTCCCTGTCCATCACCAACTCCCGAGTCCACTCAAACCCATGTCCATTAAGTCAGTGATGCCATCCAACCATCTTATCCTCTGCCGTCCCCTTCTTCTCCTGCCCTCATTCTTTCCCAGCATCAGGGTCATTTAGGTCAGGTTTGGTTTTAAAGAGAAGTGAGTATGCCTAGCAAGTTGGGAAGGGGGAGGCTATAAGTGTCTAGGCTTTGTTTCTGGGGTGGACAAAGGGGCTGAGCACCTTCTGGGATGACTCCAGATGTCACACATGCCCAGGAAGAGCCAGTTCACACTGCTTGGCTCAACTTGGTAAAGAGACACAGGACAAGGATTTCCATAGGCATATAGAGGCAGTGTTTTATATATTTTTAATATTAGTTTAGTAAACACTGCTTTTATATGTTTGTGGCAATCTACCTTTATTGATTTTTTTCTTCATATGATTTTTAATATTCTCATTGCTGCAAAAATAGAACATATCTTAGAAAAAATATGTTGAATTTATCTCTAAGACACGAGACAATGTATATTGTAAAGTGAAAAGTGAAAGTGAAGCCACTCAGTCATGTCCAACTCTTTGCGACCCCATGAACTATAGCCTGCTAGGCTCCTCCGTCCATGGGATTCTCCAGGCAAGAATACTAGAGTGGGTTGCCATTTCCTTCTCTAGGAGATCTTCCCAACCCATGGATTGAACCCAGGTCTCCTGCATTGTAGGCAGATGCTTTACCATCTGAGCTACCAGGGAAGATGTCTGTAAAGATAACACGATTAGAAAAAAGATGAATCAAATCTTTAGAGAATATGATTTGAGTCAGTTTCTAAATCTGAAAATTAAATTTGCCCTACCTGAACAGTTTTCCCCTTGAACTGATCTCATGTTAATTTGCAGTTGATGTCATTCAATCTACTTTTGCCTTGAAAAGGATGGTGAGGGGAGTGAACAAATTTGGCAAAAAGAAAGGCCTTTCCTCTTTTCAGCATCCATCTTTAATGTCATCTGTTAATCTCAGAATTAAGGAAACAGATGCCACTGTTGGACATGAAATGTCATCCCATACAGTATTTTTAAGCTGTCAGCTGAATAGTTAGTCTTTATATAGGCAACTGACAAATGCTTCTCTGTACCTTTAATTCCCTGAAACATACAAATATAAAAATACCAGAACTCCACCCACATTCCAATGCTGGGCACATTCTGTAGCAAACACCCAAAATGGATACTACCACATTTTTTCTGTTGATGAATTAAAATGAAATCTTTTCACACTATATCATACAGAATAATAATAATAAACATATGTCATACTGACCCCCCTCCTCCTGAAACTTAGAAACCATGTTTAAATGAATGTTTATACCATGTTTAGAGACTCAAGCTAACAAAAAGAAAGTTAATTCTTGAATAGCAAGTGTCTAGCATCTTGAATATTTTTCTTCCATTAAGTTGGTATTATCACAAAATAGAGCAACCTTAGATACAGGCCAAGGAGGGGGAAAATAAAGAGGATGTTTTAGAACTCTTGGATTAAGATTCCAAATGTTGTCCTTAATAATGCCTGGGGTCTTCAAGGTTTTAATGGCATCTTCTAAAGTGCCAAGGGGTCAGGGGTTGGGTCATCTTTTCTTGAGCTGACTTACAGCTCATTGTATTCTTATGGAGGAAAAAGAATCTGAAATATTTTAATACAGTATTTTTTTTCATCATGGAGGATCGCTGCGAAGATGTCTGTAACATTAGTTGGAGGCTGGTGTAGGGTCAGTAGAAGTCTTAGTAACAGCTATTCCTTTGTCTTTGGGCTCAAGGCAAAGTGGTGGCCATTTTGGGGGCCCTTCTGGTTTTAGAGACAAGATTTTCTTTTTAGGCACAGTTCACATCTTTCTGGTTAGCAGTTTACTTTTATCATCCATTAGTTGATAGAACTTCTGAGCATGTATGTGCACGATTAAAGAGAGGGCTGAGGCCTTTAATTTGCTGTTAAAGTCTGATTCATTTCTTATCTGCGGGTATAAACCAAACAAGTGAGAGCTAAGATTTCAGTTGTTAAAAGGCTTTATGGAGCCCCAAACAGTTTTACATCTGGGTCTACCCACTGTTTCTCTGTCCCTCAATCAACATCTTTTCCTTCTCTAATCTTTCTTCTAAAATTTCTTTTTGTTTTAAATAAAATCTAAGTAGTAATAAGCTACAATGGCTGGAACTCAGGAAGAACTCCACAGATCAACAATTCCAGTGAGCTGAAATGGAGAGATGCTTTTGTGGCACAACAAACAACAACAACTAAAACTAGTTTAAGAAAAAAAAGGAAGGCACTTCAAACACAAGAGTTGCCTGAAGCACTCCCTTTTCCATCGCCCCACAAGATGTGCCAAAAAACGCTCTGACAGTAGAGCCTTACTGACCCAAATTTGAATGACAACTCTCCAGTTTCCATTTTTTGATAAAGTAGTGAGTTATCCTGTAACATCCGCCATCAACCTGGACAGATCTGAGCTGGTTAAAGTCCATCAAGCAAGATATTCAAGTTAAAAAAAAACCTCAGGGAATCATTTTATTCAGTGAAAGTTTAGCTTGTATACACAGTTCCCTCTTTCCCCTGAAAACATCTTGCTGGAACCGGTGTAGGTTATTTGGAGCACAAGATGCCTATATTTTCAATAAACTTGATTTTTATCCAGTTCTAATCCAAGCCGTAGCAGGGACTACCTTACTCTTTCCTGCCTTGCTCTTGAAAACAGAGGAGGCGGTAAGGGGGAGCACAGGAGAAGCATCATTTCAGGGTCACAGCCAGCCACATTCAGCTCAAATATAGTAACTATATCCCCATTCTTTATACATTTATGATTTATTTCTAAATTTGGCAAATAAATCTGAGTTGTCCCAAAGAGTCATTACTGACCTCACCCTAACCCAAACTAAAAATATTTGCATGCATTTTGTATTTTAAATCATCATTCTCTGGCACAGTTTCTTATATGAAAAACAAATAGAAGCTCAGAGACAAAAACACTTGGACAGAGTTAAGAGAAACACCTTGCTGTTGTTATAGACACTCTCATCTAATAAATGTTGTATCTAATAAAACATCTAACCATGTTTTATTTCCATAAAACATGGTTTTTACACTTAAATCCCTAAGACCCTCCCCCCCAAAAAACACACACAAACAAACTAAACAGCTGTTTAGAATAAGAAAGGAGAGAAAAACTTGTATTATGAGGGAAAATGACATTATTTAGGGAGATTGCAAGGTAAAATAAAACAGAAAGTTTATCTTTGAAGTCCTAAAACAATAACTGTAGGTAGAGAGATGCTGAAAAACCTTTGGGGATCTGTGAAAACAGTATAAATTCTTCCTGACAAATCTTAAGAATCGCTAAAATGATTGGAAGTAACTTTTGGGGGAAAAGTACTGTTTCAAATGATCCTTATATTCAAGAAGACAAGTGTTGATACAGCGTTGTGGCATATATCCTTGACGCTTTGAGTTTAAGCTGCTACCTAGGCAAATGAAGGTTATTTTTCCCCATCACCTGTCTCAGGAGGGTGATGATTTAAAAGAAGCTAAAAATAAAAGAAGTAACAAGGAGAGAATACTGACTGTAGCTGATTCTCACAACTCTTCAAATGTCCTCTTACTTCGTTTAACACAAAACAAAACCCACCAGACTCCATAAAGTAAGTTTCAATCTGTATAACAGAAAATGTCAGGTGAAGTGCTGGCCTGGAAAAAGTGAGAAAGCAAAGCCATTGCTGTGAGCTTCAGATTTGTCAGGCATGTTGAACTGGGTGACAAAGACTTATTCTGTCCAGAAATCCCCCACTTTATTTTTAAGCCTGGAAACTGGCTAGTCATATCTATACTGAACACTTCCTGTCCAGGGGCATGACGATGGCAACAAACTGCCAAGTTTAGTAGCTGCTACGTTCAGTCAATTGAGTCATTCATGGAATAAAAAAACAGCATCAAATATATATATATTTTTAAATCTGGCTGACTGAAGCTGTAAAAGATATGCAGTGAAAACAGGTTTGACTATTTCACTGAATAAGGACAGATGGGGGCATGAAAACAGAACAGAAAGCCAACAGACAATGTTACTCTAAGGGACTATTTTCTGGTAATTTCTGGGATATTCCAGTATTCCTACCAAATATAACTGTTCTCTCACTCCCCCTCTGAATTAAACAGTCAAAATGACATTCCACATCTCCATTTACAGAAAAACCTGAAGACACAGAAGGCCTCAAGAACTAAGCAACAACAGAATCAATTTGTTCTTTCTTTCTTTTAATTATATTTTAAATGAAGGGTCGCCTGATAATTTTAAAGAAAAAGACACAAAGGACTGAACTATATAGATCAGGGATGTCTCTATGCACTGGTGTAACACCATGTCATTGAAAGTGTTACTTGCTCAGTCGGGTTTGACTCTTTGCAACCACATGGACCATAGGCCTCCAGGCTCCTCTGTCCCTGGGATTCTAATACCATGAAAGTGAAAGTCACTCAGTCGTGTTCGATTCTTTGTGACCCCGTGGACTGTAGCCCACCGGGTTCCTTTGTCCATGGAATTCTCCAGGCAAGAACTCTGGAATGGGTTCCCATGCCCTCCGCCAGGAGATCTTCCCAACCCAGGGATTGAACCCCGGTCTCCCACATTGCAGGCAGACTCTTTACTGACTGAGTCCCAGGGAAGATCTGTCCATGGGATTCTAATATCATAATGTTACATTGAAAATCCATGTTTGAGAAAGAGAGGAAAACAACTGAGGACTGTAAGAATGACTCTTCCCCTAGCAACTCTGAGGACTATGTCAGGCTTCAGCTAGGCTGCCTCTCTCAGCAGCAATTACATTTACCCGATTAACCCTTAAACATGTTGAGACAAGCACACTGAAGTTCCACCCGAGAAGCAGGAGGAGCACCTCCCCTCCCCCACGCCCCAAGAGCTGGCACAGAAGGGCAGCCCCAGAGCATGCTGGGATGGGCAGCGTCAACAGGAATGCCAGGGAACCGCCCACACACTTCTGGGGTTCTCACCTTGATCAAGTCAGACCAATGGTCGAGTGAGCCAAATAATTTATAGCGGCTCAGCTCATAAAAACCCCCGTCCTGAAATTCTTCAGTGAGCCTGCTAACCATCAGACTTTTTAATGAGTGACCCCCCCAAAAAAATTGGGTGCAGCTTCACTGAGAGACAGGGTGAAGCTGTCCGCTCCTCCAACAGCCATTTACCAAACGTCCCACTGGCCTTCCACCCAATGGATGGCACAGTACAGCTCACAGCTTTGACATGCCTTCCCAGGGCTGGCATTACTGCTTTTCTAATTCATCATCTGCCACTGGCAAGCTTTTTGAGGAAATCATTTTTATAACCCAGTAAGAAAGTCCGTAGGAATCCAAGCCAGCACAACACAGCCCTTGATTCTAACAGGCCCCCATTTGGCTGGTGTATAAGCATCAGCATTCCTCAACGTCACGTCCTTGTTTATGGGCCCCAGCGTTAATCCTGCCTGAGAAGAACTGGGGCGCTTGTATGTCCTCTGAACACCACTATTTCCGGGGCTCCAAATCTGCACCGTGCTTTGAAGAACAGCACCCTTTCATACCCCCTGTCAACTGCACTAGGAAACAAAATAAACAGACTGCCGAAATGCCTCCCCTCAGTCATAGTGGTCTCTTCTTGCCTAAACTGCTGATCACCTCTCTGCTTTTGCATAAAGTACCTTTTCCCACCCCCCATTTTAAAGTTATTTCCTTACTCCTCCCTTCCTCTCTCTCCCCTTGAAGGCTCTGCCTCAGGCCTGGGTCCCACCCCATGCTTGCCACTGCCTGCCGCTCCCCTTCGCTCCCACTCACTATTTCTTCCTCATTGTTCCCTTGCAATGTTAAAACCTGCCAGAACGCCACTCCCGTGACTTCCTTCACTGCTCTGGTTTCCCAGTGGTTCTTCTCCTTCCCTTTTATTGGTGATACTGGCCCCTGAATTCTACCTTCCCAGAAACTCTCTGGAGAAAGGGTCTTTTTCTTTTTAAATTTTTAATTAAAAGATTAAAAAAAAAAAACAAAACAGAGACTCCTTCTTTAATTATCTCCTTTCTCTGAATAACTTGAGTCCAACTTTTACACTTGTGATATTGGGGAGGGGTGCATTTTCATTCTAGCTGTTTCGTAACTGACTTAATTGTGATATTAAACCCCAAAGTGAAAATGGTTTTGTATGTGCTTTACAGTAAGGAGAACCGTCAGTGCACTTTTATCAGATAACTTTACAAAAGGAAAATGCTCCTTGGCGCAAGCCCATCCGTGACTGCTTTTCACAGAATGGGAATAGTACTTCTCAGTCAGGTAGATATCACAGGCAGGCCCCAGCTGGTTTTGTCTCTGTGATCATGTGCTGTGCTTGGTCACTCAGTCGTGTCCGACTCTGTGCGACCCTGCCAGGTTCCTCTGTCCATGGGATTCTCCAGGAAAGAATACTGGAGTGGGTTGTCATTCCCTTCTCCAGGGCATCTTCCTGACCCAGGGATCGAACCCAGGGCTCCCGCATTGCAGGAAGCCACCAGGGAAATCTTCTTTATCCAGCACCTCCTGGGTAAAGCTGTCTAATCACTGACAAAAGCCTTACCTCACTGGTTCTGACCTCAGGGGAAATTAAAAATTAGTCAGGATGGCTCAGTTTATTAGCAGGGCCCAAATTCTATTTAACATGTATAAGACCAAAATCCTCAGAGCTTCATATCACATGTCAGATCTAGGGTATCCCTGGCAGAAGCATCAGTGGTTTTCCAAGACTTGTGTTCCTGTCACAGGAAGGAAACAGTTCGGCAGACAGGAAGTGAAGGTAGGTGAAGGGGAAGAGAGAAAAACTCTCTAATTCTCAGACTGGACCAAACGTTTTCCCAGTAGGTTGCTGTTGTTGTTGTCTAGTTGCTAAGTCATCTCCAGCTTTTTGCAGCCCCATGGACTGCAGCATGCCAAGCTCTCCTGTCCTTCACTAACACCAGGACTTTGCTCAAACTCATGTCCTTGGAGTCAGTGATGCTATCGAACCATCTCATCCTCTGTTGTCCCCTACTCATCCTGCCTTCAATATTGCCCAGCATCAGGGTCTTTTCCAATGAGCTGGCTCTTCGCATCAGGTGGCCAAAGGATTGGCGCTTCAGCTTTAGCATCAGTCCTTCCAATGAATATTCAGGGTCGACTTATTTTAGGATTGACTGATTTGATCTCTCTGCTGTCCAAAGGACTCTCAAAAGTTTTCTCCAGCACCACAATTCAAAAGCATCAATTCTTTAGTAATCAGCCTTCTTTATGGCCCAACTCTCACATCCATACATGACTACTGGAAAAACCACAGCTTTGACTATAGTCAAAGTCAGACCTTTCTTGGCAAAGCAATGTCTCTGCTTTTTAATATGCTATCTAGGTTTGTCATGGCTTTCCTTCCCAGAAGCAAGCATCTTTTAATTTCATGGCTGCAGTTACAGTCTGCAGTACAAAGACCTGGATTAAATTTTACACCTATATTCACTTCTTAGCCTCATGCACCAGGGCTGATTTTGTGCAGTGCCACAGGGAGAGATCAGGAGGGATCTCCAGGCAACTGGAAGGTCCTGGATAATCAAATTCTTCCTTCCTCAGGAGCTTGGGCACCTGCTCACAGCTGGGGCAGCCATCCCCTGGCCCCCAAATGTGTGTGTGTTCAGNGTGCAGTGCCACAGGGAGAGGTCAGAGGTGAAGGGGGTAGAGATCAGGAGGGATCTCCAGGCAACTGGAAGGTCCTGGATAATCAAATTCTTCCTTCCTCAGGAGCTTGGGCACCTGCTCACAGCTGGGGCAGCCATCCCCTGGCCCCCAAATGTGTGTGTGTTCAGTCATGACTGATTCTTTGTGATTCCATGGACTGTAGCCTGCCAGGCTTCTCTGTCTGTGGAATTTTCCAGGCAAGAATACTGGACTGGGTTGCCATTTCCTACTCCAGGGAATCTTTCCAACTCAGGATTGAACCCATGTCTCCTGCATCTCCTGCACTGGCAGGTGGATTTACTACTGTGCCACCCGGATTGCCCCCACTTCCCACCGTCTACTTAAAATGGTTAAGATGGTAAGTTTTGTGCTGTGTCTTTATACACTAAATATTGACTGAACACTTGTGAGGGGTTCTCAGCAGATGAACTCTTCAAACACAGGCTCCCAGCTTTTACTGAGGCCTAATGGCACCCACTCCAGTGCTCTTGCCTGGAGAATCCCATGAATGGAGGAGCCTGGTAGGCTGCAGTCCATGGGGTTGCTAAGAGTCGGACACGATTGAGCGACTTCACTTTCACTTTTCACTTTCATGCATTGGAGAAGGAAATGGCAGCCCACTCCAGTGTTCTTGCCTGGAGAATCCCAGGGACGGGGGAGCCTGGTGGGCTGCCATCTATGGGGTCGCACAGAGTTGGACACGACTGAAGCGACTTAGCAGCAGCAGCAAGGAGAAAACAGCCAAGCTATTTTCTACAGTACCTCTCCTCAGACATGGCTGACCACCAATGGCAGCCCACTCCAGTGTTCTTGCCTGGAGAATCCCAGGGACGGGGGAGCCTGGTGGGCTGCCATCTATGGGGTCGCACAGAGTTGGACACGACTGAAGCGACTTAGCAGCAGCAGCAAGGAGAAAACAGCCAAGCTATTTTCTACAGTACCTCTCCTCAGACATGGCTGACCACCGCCTCCATGGGGCTCTCATTCCCCTGGTTTCTAAAGCCCTGTTCTCTCTCTGGTTTCCTCCTACTTACCGAGTGTCTCCATTTCTATTTCCTTTACTGGATGCATCTACCGCTTTCCCTTATAAAAGTGGGTATTCTCAGAGACTAACTCCACAGACCAGCCCTCACCTCTCTCTTCAATCTCCCTCACAGCTCACATCAGGGAAAGCTATTCTCCTCTTCTGACTGAAGATGCACACACTTTTCTGCCTGGGCTCATTTACCCTGGGTCAGTTGGTCCTCCAGACCAATCTAGGGTTCTTGTCTGCTTCAGTTTAGTTCAACCGCTCAGTCATGTCCAACCCTTTGCGACCCCATGGACTGCAGCATGCCAGCCTTCCCTGTGCATCACCAACTCCTGAAGCTTACTCAAACTCACATCCATCAAGTCAGTGATGCCATCCAACCATCTCATCCTCTGTCATCCCCT
>SJYX01001629.1:135474-161577 GCA_006410675.1 Oreotragus oreotragus | reverse complement strand
TGCTTTACCCTGAAGTGAAAGTGTTAGTTGCTCAGTCATGTCCAACTCTTTGTGACCCTATGAACTATACAGCCTGCCAGGCCCTCTGTCCATGGAATTCTCTAGTCAAGAATACTGGAGTGGGTTGCCATTCGCTTCTCCAGGGGATCGTTCTAACCCAGAGATTGAACCCAAGTCTCCTGCATTGGCATTGTCTGAGCCACTAAAGCCCTGGGCATATGCCTATTCCCCAGACATATCCCACCTCCATCCGGGCCTGACAAAACCCTATTCATCTTTTGGGTCTATTCAGAATGTTTCCTCCTGATCACTCCAGTTGGCGTGTGGCAAATTATATTCAATAGAATATTGTTGCCATGGGATGCTGGTAGGTTTTAGTGGTCAAAGAAGTTTGAGAATCATTGGGTTTTTAATCATTATTGTGATTCACTGTAGGATATATTAATGCCTTTAGCATATTAATTTGTACTGTTAGGTCTTTTAAAATAGAGAGGGGTAACAGCATTTCCAAATTCTCAAGTCATTTGGCCCTGCAACCCTTTTTCCAGGCTATCTTTTTGATGTTCTAAAGAACAAGCTTGTGTCCCCTGCATTGGCAGGAGGATTCTTAACCATTGGACCACCAAGGAAGTCCTGCATTAATGCTTTAGAAATAAGAGTTCTAGATTAGCTTTCTTATTTCACAGATGGGCCAGTGATCTTGAGACAGGGCTGTGATGACATGAGAGAGAGGGCAGGGAGAAGAGGGCATCTGTGCTGAGGGTCAAGGGTAGTGGAATAGTCTCACCCACTGTCTGCAGTACTACACCTGACTCTCTGTACAAAAGCATCCTAGACACCAGGGTTCTCTTCCTTCCTACTCCATGACTTCCTGTCATACTCAGTAGCTCTGGCTATGGGTCCTGGGCAAGTGTTGGCTCACCTATCCACCTGCCCCGCTCTTGGTTTGAGTGACTTCCCTTGTAGAAAGTATGTGACCTGGGTAGGCTTCAGCTTCCTTTCTACTGCTAGAGCTCTGTGTTTTACATATGCATTGGGATTAGGAGCAGGTGGTCTCTCTGTGTTGTTGCTGTTCAGACGCCAAGCTGTGTCTGACCCTTTGTGACCCATGAACTGCAGCATGCCAGGCTCCTTGCCCCCCTCCCTCTCTCAGAGTTTGCTCAAATTGTGTCCATTGAGTCAGTGATGCTCTCTAACCATCTTATCCTCTGCCACCCCTTTCTCCCTTTGCTTTCACTCTTTCTCAGCATCAGGGTCTTTTCCAATGACTCAGCTCTTCACATCAGGTGGCCAAAGTATTGCAGCTTCATCAATCCTTCCAATAAATATTCAGGGTTGATTTCCTTTAGGATTGATTGGTTTGATCTCCTTGCTGTCCAAGGGACTCTCCAGAGTCTTCTCCAGCACCACAGTTCTCTCCCCATGGCCTTCTAAAATGCCAGAGGAAGAGGTTCTGGACTTGTTAACAAAAATCTTGGTTTCATTTCATGACCATCCTGTTGGACATGACAGGATGGACTGTGACAGAAACCATATGGACCTGTCGTTGACTTGAGAGTATTAAGCAGGAACCTAGTAGGTGGAGTTCCTACCTTCCAGGGAAATGCCACCCATAGCAGTAGCTGGACTCCCGGGATGTTGGAATGGTAAGCCTAGCGGGTAACAGTTAAGGGTGTGCTGCAGCAGTTTTTGGATGTAAACTGCTCTGCTGGTTTTTGTTGTGTGACTTGTCAAACTGCTTGCCCTCCCTGTGCACCACTTTCCCCCGGTACATGCTCTCTTAAAGTCTTCTGGGAACAGAAAGTTCCATGACTGACTTCCTTCCTGTTAGCAGGGAAGGGGCAGAAGAGCACCTCGTTTCATATAGTGGCCATCCAGGAGGTGATTCTGTCACATGTAAGGGTTTTCCAAACACTGGTAAGAATTCACCCAAGCCCAGCCCTTTCAGGCACATGCGAGGCCAGAGCTGCAGCCAAGCCTACAGGGGCAGGATGACTGCCTTCTGCCCAGTGACACTGGATGCTTGACCTGTGAGCCAGGTGCTAGGCGGCTCCCATGAGGACTTCTCACCGAGGAGAACAGCCACTGTCCTAGGCTTCAAACCTTGCAGTTGAGGAAAGTACTTGATTTGTTGCTGTTGAAGACCACACAACGCACAGATCTGCAATTTCACAGAAAGCTCAAAGCTGTTCTCCACAGGAGGTCATATTCCCCGAATCCCATGCCAAGAGGTGTTCGGAAACAGACATGGTTGTTCTGGATTGTCGTTTATGACTGGAATGTGCTGCCTGCATGTAGTGGCTACATTCTAGGGGTGCTCTATGTCCAACATTGAGGAAAACAGCCCCTTATCGTAAAGAGTGGTCCCGCCCAACATGCCAGTAGGGCCCTGGTTGAAAACCATTCAAGCAGTCCAGCGGCAGACTCTTTGGGGACCCTGTTCTGATCATAGACGCAATAGCCGTGCAATTCAGCATCTCTGTGGTGATGACATGACCCGCTGTGACTCTGCAGCAGTCAACGAGCCCCTGGTGGCTTTCTGCGCTTCTCGAGTCCCTGGGCAGTGCTGTGTCTGGAAAGGGCTCGTCCAAGTTGGGTTTTCTGATCGTTTTCCTTCTCTGCTCTCTTTTCATCTCCTCATCCGCTGCCAGACCACACACTGTATCACAGGAATTATGGAGCATTTACCAAGATTTTGAAGCTCCTTGGAAAGAGCTAATTTGGAATAGTACATGGAAACCTAGAAAATGAACTCTCAGAGGGATACACTGTATTTTTAAATTCTCTGAGTCTCTGGATGGCGTTCCTCTTCCTCCCCGCAGCCTTCTTTCCCTTTCTTGTGGAAAGTTGTTATTTTTAAATGGCTTGGACTCCCTCCCCACTCTAGCTTTTAAGGTCCAGAGCCAAAAATTCGGATTTCTTGCTATGGAGAATGAATCCCAGGTGTGTTGTGTTCTTGCCTTCGTAAGATGGATCCTGGGTGGACCGCTGGAAAAAAAACCTCATTTCCAGGAACTTGGTAAGCAGTTTCTGATGCAGCGGAAGCCAGGGAGGCTAAGGAAAGAGAAAGAAACCTTAGGAAGCGTTTTGTTCGGGAGATGGAGAGAGATGCCGAGGAGTATGTATATGTGGAGGGGGGATGGGTAGGAAGAAAGTGAAAGTAGAGAGCTTGGATTTTTGCTTCTCTCATTCTGTCAAGGAATGGCGAAGAGAAACGAAGTGGGAGGCAGGTTTGAGAAAGGGTCGCTTTCCAAAGACCATTTTCTCTCACGTAATTCTGTTTCTCTTCATTGCGTGGCTTGGAAAGCGACCCATAGAAGCAGTGAGTGCCGCAGGGCTTAGCACTGTGTGGGGTTTGAGAGGATGAGCGATAAAGACACAGTCCTTGCTCTCACAGAACCAGCAGCCTGGTCTGGGAGATGAGACTTCCTCCTCTGCCTCTTGAAACCCGGGACGTGGCAGGACAGCTCCAGCCAAACTGTCTGAGCCAGGATGTTTTCAACGCTATAATAAACACGTTCAGATCAGTCTGCATATGTGAGACGATCAATGTGTTCGTCTGCTTACAGACAATCATTTAGTCTGTATAAGGATGCATATATTCATATACGCAGTCAACATAGTACACATTTTTTTTTAAATCTAGCAAAGATACTTTAGACTCTCTTTCAAGGACCATTCACATTTTCTGCCCTGCTGCTCCTGGGTTTTCATTAAAGCTCTTCCTTTTCCTTCCATGCTAATGCTGCTTCTGTCGTGTCTGACCCTTTGCAACCCACTGGACTGCATCCCACCAGGCTTCTCTGTCCATGGGATTTCCAAGGCAAGAACACTGGAGTGGGTTGCTGTGCCCTCTCCAGGGGATCTTCCCAACCCAGGGATCGAACCCGCGTCTCTTACATCTCCTGCATGGCAGGCGAGTTCTTCACCACCTAAGAAGGCTGCTCTTCCTTTCACCTGTTTCCATAATCGCTCCGTGACTCATTCCTAATGTCTTCCCAGGCAGAAACGAATCCAGCTCAGGCTGGTGGTAACCCTTAGCCCAGAGAGAAGGCTTCATGTCCCAGGGGTGTGACATCGATGCCCTCCCTGCACACGAGACACACTGACCAGATTCCCTCAGTTACCAGTTCACGTAGAGAAAAAAGTTGGAGCTACTCAGGAAGTCAGACAATTCTCGATACTACGTTTCATTTTTGTATTATTTCGTCTACGAAATTCTTGTCAGAAGGTTTTAGAGAAAAAGTAAGAAATGGAGTTCCTGACTGGATGACCTAGGGAGCAGGAGACACTAGTTGCCGACAGCTTCCGTTCTATTTCTGTTTGTACTGAATGGCTTCTGTCTGACATTCTCTCTTTTGGAAGCCACAGCAGCAAGCCCGGGCCGCATGCCTTCGGAGCTACCTACCGCTTGGTGGCAGTTTAGCTTCTGGAGGCCCCTGAGGTCTCCAGCTGCTTGTTTCACAGGAAAAGGTGGCTTTGGCCTTTGCTGCCTCAGTAAAGGTTTGGTCTGAGTTGCGAGGCTTCAGCAGTGGCTGC
The DNA here is from genome assembly GCA_006410675.1 of Oreotragus oreotragus. Lineage (NCBI taxonomy): Eukaryota > Metazoa > Chordata > Mammalia > Artiodactyla > Bovidae > Oreotragus > Oreotragus oreotragus. Next base: position 157,038 of record SJYX01001629.1, on the reverse strand, counting down.
TTTTTGTTGCGATCTTTCCCCTGCTTGTGTGCTGGATAACATGGACCCACCCCTGATTTCCCTGGCTTCCCCTTGATGTCTGTGAGCAGTGATGGCCTGGGCCTTGCCCCCTGGACTGGACTCGGATTCTGAAGTGGGGCTTGACATCCTGCGTCTTCACATGTTCCCCCCCCCCCGTGTTTGTCTATATCCTAATTACTTTTTCTCGTGAGAAGTTGTTCAGTTGCTAAGTTGTGTTCGACTCTGTGATCCCATGGACTACAGCACACCAGGCTTCCCTGTCCTTCACCATCTCCTAGAGTTTGCTCAAACTCATATCCACTGAGTCGATGATGCCATCCCCCCATCTCATCCTTTGTCACCTTCTCTTCCTGCCCTCAATCTTGGCCATCATCAGGACCTTTACCAATGAGCTGGCTCTTCACATTAGGTGGCAGAGTATTGGAGCTTCAGCATCACTCCTTCCAATTCAGGGTTGATTTCCTTTTGGATTAACTGATTTGATCACCTTGCTGTCCAAGGGACTCCCAGGAGTCTTCTCCAGTACCACAGTTCGAAAGCATCAGTTCTCCTAGATGCTCAGCCTTCTTTATGGTCCAACTCTCACGTCTGCACATGACTACTGGAAAAATCATAGCCTTATGGTTACATTGGATTAGGATTCACCCCAGCAGCTTCATTTTAAACTAGTCACCTCCTTAAAGAGACTGTATCTAAACACTCACATCCTGAGGTACTGGGAAATAGGACTTCAACAAATGAGTAGGGATGGCATATGATTCCGGCCATCATGCTAAGATTTCACGCAAAATGTCTAGGCTTTACACGTTCCCTTCTTAGGCCTGGCGCTGAGTGTCTGGAGACAGGAAATGGCACATTTCAAGCCTGTTATAAACTTACTTGATGGCTGAAAGGAACTGAGAGATGACTCAGGAACTGAGAGATGGTTCAGGGTTCCTGAACCCTGTCTCACCAAGACCTCACTCTGCCTTATTGTCCAGAAGAGACCACAAAGGCTGAGTCATCCCAAAGCACACCTGTTTTCTAGCTGTATGTTTGTCCCTAAACCCTGGTGGGGGCACCAATGCTGGGGTGTGGGACGAGAAACCAGGCAGAGCAGGGAGCAGCTGGACCAGCCCATGCTAGGATGTCTTGGTAGGTATTTTAATGATCACTTAACTACATACCAGATACTGTCCTGGTGATTTACATTCTTTAAAAAAAAAAAGAAAAAAAAATTTTTTTTTAAGATTTAGAAACCCGCCATTCACCAGTTTGTTAACACCCAAAATGCAGAAAGAATGTAATCCTAAGAGTAAACAGTCCTTGATATGGAAATAATTTCGCTTTACAAACATTACTCGCGCCTTGATTTTTTTCATTTTGCCGTGAACCAGGGACATCATTATCATTTGAGCTTAGTTTTGAAGGTGAATAGGAGGAGATTTGTTGTGGGAAAAAATTCCACAGAAAAGGCAGGGGTGTTATAGAAAGAACATAAAGTCTCAAAGAGGACACAGATGATTTGGAATCCTGACTCCAATATATACTGTGACCTCAAGAAATAAATATGAACTCATGGTGTAAGAGTTGTCTGGCTTCCACATCTGGATAATGAGGTGTTAATTTATCCTAGTGCTTGTGAGGACAGAATTAGGTAGCCCTTATTAATATTAGAAAACAGTAGCTGTCTCCCAAATTTGTGAAACAGCCTTGAAATTCAATTAGGAGTTCCCTTTCTTTTGACTAAAGGATCCAGAGATATACAAATGATTGTTATTAGAATGCTGCCAGTCTTAGGAAGCTGTGCTCATTATTATATCATTAGAGTGCATTTTGTGTAGCTTTCTACATCCCCAGTATGCATTCCAGGCAGTTAAAATCCAGCAGCAGCTGCATATCCGTGGATGTGATATGGATCCACTGATAGTCCTTTGAGATTACATTCAATGCTAGAGATTGGTCTCATTTCACAATGGTTAGAAATAAGCCTTCATCTTATTCTTGATTAGCTGAGATGAACTGATATCATAACTAGGGAAAGAGACTTACAGCAAACTAAAGAATTCTTTTCTTTTCCTTTTATAATTCTTTTCCATTTATTCTGCCCTTCCTCCCTAATAAACAACATATCACATTTTTGGAAGGGCTTTTTTTTCATCTTGGAAGGGAAAAGACTTCAGGCATGTTTGTGTGCTGAGCAGCAGAAGCTGCAAGAGGGAGGGTAACAGATGGAGTGAGACCTTGGCCTTGGCAGAAGAGGGATTTTGATGGGATCACCACTCCTGCTGTGTCACTGCCATATTCCCATCCGTTCCCTAAAGGGAAAATGTTGGCCTTCATGGTACATACAGTAAAACCATGCATGATCATAGATTTTGCTAACCAGAATCCCATTGATCTGGGCTCTCATTCCAGCTCTGCCGGGAGCAAGCCTGGTCACATTATAGAAATTCATTGCCTATTTGAGCCTCGGTGTCTTCACATCTTAGTAGGAAGTACTGGGCATGCTAAGCCCCTAATCATGTATACGGTAAATACTCATAAATAATAGCTCTCTTTACTATCAGCGCACTGATGTTGTGTGCTATAAATTCTCTTTCATCAGATGCAAAAGCAAAATTAATATGCTGAACAATTCATCCAAGTTGTTGTATGTATATATTTATGGTGATAATGCATCGCATGGGGACTCATACTTCACCCACAGTCTCAATGGCAGTTGGAAACTTGAATATTTCAGAGTCAGAATAGCTTAAGGTTGAGGAGCCTAGATTCTGGAGCCTCATTGCTCCAGTTCCAACCCCACATCCTGTTATCCACTTGGGCCTTGGGAAAGTTACTTGATCTCTCTCTGCCTCAGTTTCTTCTTCAAAAGAATGAGGATGATGAAATAGTATCTCTATCAAAGGATTGGTAATGAGGATTAAATGCATTAATATTTATCAAGTGTTTAGAATAGAGTCAGACATAGGATAATATTTGTTAAAAAAAAAAACAAACAAGTAATTTTGTTTGTTCCTTCATGTGATGTAATCTGTAGGGTTAGACACATTTTCTAGGACCTGCTAATTGGAATCACACCTTAAATATTTGGCACCTTCAGTTCAAAACTGAAGTAGAATTACACTGTATGTCTATTTCCAAGAAGTCTTCAATGAAAGGGATTTCTTAGGTAAACATTTGGAGCTGCTAATGGGTCTGCTCGGGTGGTCAGGACTCTCTTTGAAATTTTGATGACTTTCAGACATGCAGATCATGGAATCTGCTTTGAAGTTTTGGTGGCTCAGCCAGATATGCAAATCTAGAACTAGCTTTGAGCAAGAAATTTGAGGTTTATACCTGTTCTTGAATGAGGAGTGAGCCAGAAGTTGCAGCAGTGAGAAAACAAGTTAGTGACCTGGGAAAGGTTCTGCGTGGCCCCAGGCAGCTCTGTGTAAAACCTTTAGGTAGACTTTCCACCTATTAGTGCTGTGCCAAGGGTCAGGAGTGTTGGAGGCTGGATTGACACCCCTTTGGTACCTGCTCCACCCCCTGTCCTTTGATGGGATACTTGCTGTGCTATGCTAAGTCAGTCATGTCTGACTCTGCAACCCTGTGGACTATAGCCCACCAGGCTCCTCTGTCCATGGGGATTCTCCAGGCAAGAATACTAGAGTGGGTTGCCATGTCCTCCTCCAGGGGATTGTCCCAACCCAGGGATCGAACCCAGGTCTCCTGCATTGCAGGCAGATTCTTTACCATCTGAGCCACCAGGGAAGCCCAAGAGTATTGGAGTGGGTGGCCTATCCCTTCTGCAGGAGAACTTCCTGACCCAGGAATCAAACCGGGGTATCTCGCATTGCAGGCAGATTCTTTACCAGCTGAGCTATCAGGGAAGCCCAAAAAGGCCTGTTGTCTCCCCATCAGGGAATCAAACCCTGGTCTCCCACGTGACAGGTGGGGATACTCACCACTATACTAAAGAGGAAGGTGGTGGGCTACTTGCTAGTACAGCCCCAAATTGCCATTAGCAGTCTCTGCAAAACTAACGACCCTCCTTCTAGGACAAAGGATTCTCCTGGGTAGAGAGCTGCCATGCCAGCACTTCATAAGACTGAAGTAGTTGCCCAGTCTCCGAGGGTCTACAGTGAAAGCCTAACACCATGTGGCACGCATGAAGGGCACCAGCCAGGCAGCCTGCAGGGCCAGTGAGTGGGGTGGTCCCTGGGTTCCTAAGGCCTTCAGATTCATGGATGCGTAGCAGGTCCTAAACTAGTGACAAGGTGTTAGTCCTGAGGGTCAGGCTAGAGCTTTCTTCTAAGTAAAGATATGGAATCCCAACGGAAAACAGAGCTTGTGCATTTAATCCCATGCTTTGAACTAGGAAAAGTTTTAATCCCCAAAACTATGAAATCATATGTGTACATGTGTAAGTATAAAAATCCCAGATATAACCATAACCTTTTGTTCTCCAGCCCTCCTCTCTGCAAATATGACTATATACATGCACCCCATACACGGTCTAACTGAGAAGCATTGGCTGTGGGTTTTTTCGTTTTCCCTTTGCCAGTTATATATTCATGGAAAAGGAAATGACAACCCAATCTAGTATTCTTGCCTTGGAAATCCCATGGACAGAGTAGCCTGGCAGAGTACAGTCCATGGTGTTTCAAAGAGTCGGACATGACTGTAGCAACTAAACATGTGTGCGATTATATATTCACTTAAATGTCTTATGGCAGATAGCAGACTTTAAGGGTTTAACACAGAAACATTTTTCTCCTGTTAGTTGAGAAGAGGCCACGTTATGCCATTTTAGCAGAGGAATAAAACACTGGTATTGTGTAGAATCCTGGAGGCAACAGAAAATTCATAGCACATTTCTGGTACTTTTTTCCTTGGTGGAGAAACCCCCTAATTATTCCTAAAGGCATTACATGTAGTAACCTATCCAATCTTTTGTTAAATATAGGGAGGTTTTCTTTGCCTTCACATGGCATAGCTGCTTTGTAAATTATTCACAGCAAATGTGTATGTGGTCTTGGAATCAGACCTTCCTTCCTGTCTCCATCATGTGTCTGCACCTCTTCCTGGCCTCCCTCCCAACTTCCTCACCTGTAAAGCTGGCAAGACCAGAGTGCCTGCCTCAGAAGGCAAAACCACATGTTCATCTCAATAGATGCAGAAACAGCAAGAAGCATTTGACAAAGATCATGTATAAAGTGTTGAGAATAGCACTAGGCACACAGTAAGCTCTTGTTAAATGTTAATAATTACTATGAATAATATAAGCAGTAAGCTCACTCATTTGTTATTAAAATCTTTTTTGGAAGACAAAAATATTAAGAAATTACTGCCAAGTCCGAGTGCAAAGGGTGGAAGTCAGGCCCAGTTTTAGGCATCTGTGCCATAGTTTTCTCTCTAAGCTCAGAATGTGAAAGAGGTCTGGTTGGGCAGCTGTTAGTGAGGCAAATCCCTGCTTCCTCCTTCCTCCTTGCTCACATCTAACACCAAAATTCCTGTTTCAGGTGATCTGGGTGTACATAGTGGGGAAGAACTCCAGCTCACCACCACTATCACCCACGTGGACGGGCCCACCGAGATCTACAAGTTGACCCGCAAGGAGGCCCAGGAGTAGGAGGATTCAGCACCGACTGGGACTGTCCGCCACATCCCAGCCGTTTTTACGAGAACGGGGAGCATGCCAGAGAGCTCCACACGCCAACGAATGCTCTGTCTCTTAGCTGTGGTTTCTTGGACCAGTGGTGTGGACATTTGTCAGCTTGCCTTCTGACAAGTAGTTTTTGGAGAAAGACTCCTGCAGCCACTAATGTGTTGTGTATGATAACAAAAACTCTGGTATGACACATTTTCTGTGATCCTTGTTAATTAGTGACATAGTAACATCTGTAGCAGGTGGTTAGTAAACCTCATGTGTTGGGGGTGCACTCCTTGGGGAATGGTTTGGGCCAGATGGGGTCTATATGGAGTGGAATATTTGACTCCTTTTTTCTTGTTTTAGGTTCTAGGAGAGAATTCAACATTCTTTGCAGTCCAAGATGGGCTGGTGTCATAGTCTTCTCACTCCTAATCCATGACCACTTTTTTCCCTATTTATATCACCAGGTAGCCTATCGAGTTAATAGTTAAGTTGGCAATGGATATGTGTCCCTATTTTTTAAGGCATAATATAAAATAACCGAATTTCATGAGAAGATCTATTACACCAGGGGCATTTCAGCTTTGAAACCAAATCTGAGTATCCAATACTAACCAGTCTATTGGATGTGGGTTTTAAAAAAAAATGTTTGCTAAACTATCCAAGTAGGATTTATTGTATTAAATGGCCTTTGGGTCTAAAAAACTTTTTTAACCTCTTGCTTAAAATGTGTTTTCTTTTGATAAGATGCTTCAAACAGCCTCTAAAAGTGTAGATCTGATCATTTAAATAAACCTGTATGTATATGCATGTACGTATATGCACACCTCGTCCTCCTGCTCAGCCGGAGCACATGCACGCAGATTCTTTTTTCGAGTTGTGTCTATGGGGTGGGGGGAAATAGCTTTATGAAAAATTAAAATATTTTGCCATCAAAGTTTTGAGGGCAGTATATATTTCCGGAAATAGGGTAACATTTTCTGCACTGCATGGTTAACCTCCACTGGATGGCATGTGTGCCAAAAAGGGTGTGTGTGGGAGGGGAGTTAAATGATTTAGAAGTAGACTATGACTCCCCTACTATGCCCAGTTCCCCAAGTAGACTGTTTCATTGTACTTTAACTCTGCCATTGGAAAGGCAATGTAATACAGCAGAGAAAGAATAGTGGGTGGGAGGTTAAAAGTGTTTCCTAGCAGAGGTCTGACATTTATTACATAGTGTGACCTTGTTGAAACCACCTGACCTGGCTGTTCCCTCATGTACAAACTGCCATTCATGAACTTTTAACTGCTTCACAGGGTGGCAGTGCAAATTAGATCAGTTAATGTGTATGGAAATGCATTTTAAACGCTAAAACTGTGTAAATATGTTCTTTCTGGAGTCTAAAGACAATTTCATGAGTGTCCTGTTTTTCAGACATCGATGCATGGAGGTTTGGGACACAATCCACTTAATTTGCCTACTCAGCACTCCTCTATCCTTTCTTTTCCCTGATTTTGGCTAAAGCCATGGTAAATAGTGATGGGAGGAAATATTTTGGTTTTGGCTGATCTCTCAGGCCTTTTCCTCTCCTGGTAAACATTTGATGGTGTCTGATCCAGGGCACTCAGCATCCACTTCTGATTGATCACTGTGATGCCAGGCTTTAAATGTAGTCCATGTCTCAGTCTGAAAGGGAAGACGAACTTAAAACACGACAAGTAATCTTGTGCCCCAGAGGATGAAGGCAGAATTTCTCCTAGGAGATGAGAAAAGGGTCTGAAATAGGTCTTGAAGAAGAAGAAGTAAGATTTTACCAGGGCTGAAGGACAAAGGGAAGAGCAGGACAAATTCATAGAGGAAGTGAAGAATGGAGAATGTTTACATAAGGCTGGTCATCAGGCCTGGCTGGCATATAGAAGGAGTGGAAATAGCAGAAGATAAGCCCCATGCATCTGTGAGCCAAAATGAGAAGGGTCCCTAATGCTGCGGGAAGAGTTATCAGACTCTGCCTAGATTCTTACGTGGAGATGTGATATGATCAGAATTACTGCTGGAGCAAGAGAGAGACTGGACAAGCCCAGGGAAAAGATCACAAAGGCTGAAACCAGGGCAATAGCAGAGGACATGGGGTAGAGCAGCTTAGTTTTGGAGATAGAAGTGGCAAGGTTTGGGCATTCTGAATGTGGACATGAAAAGCAACAGCAGAGTCAGATGTCAAGCCCTTCAAGAGAGAATGGTTTGGCCCTTTAAGGATTCCTAGAGGGGCAGCATCAGTGAGTCTATCACCTAAGGGTCTGTATCAATACTAGAAGTCAAGTCTAGCAAGCTTACCTGAAAGAGAGACTTTAGCAGAACTTTCCAAGAGTACCAATACCAGTAATTCATAGACCTTTCCACTAAAACAGTACCATTTACTAGCTGTCTGTCTCTCTAGCTTCTGAAGTAGGGGAGGTACCTGAGTGGCTCAGTCTCAGGCAAGTGGCTGCCCCTTGCTGATCAACTGTGATCAGGAAACCAAGTCAGATGGCCACTAGCAGATTACCCTGTGGATTGGGGTCAGTTTCTGAAGAATGGAGAGTCCATTTTGAGCTGGCACACGGCTGGAAAAGATGTACGACAGTGGGCCAGATGAGAAGTTTGGATTTGCTTGGGCTGGGCTTTGAAAGCTGTCTTCTGGAAGAAATGACAAGCTAACAGAAGCAAGAGGAGAAGGAGACCAGTCAGGGCAGGCGGCTTTGCAGCCAGCACTGAGAATGAAGCTGAGCTTGGCAGAGCATCAAAACATCACATAACTATGGTGAACCAGGCATGGCCGCATTCAAGAGGCGACAGAAAGAAATCGAGGTAGGTGATCACAGCCATGCAATGTATCAGTGAAGCCAAAGAAAGAACCAGACTCAAGGGGGAAAGTTAAACACCCTGAGAAACTCAGCAGTGTTTAAAGATTTGGCACTGATAGACCTCATGGCAAGCGCAGAAATTAGATGTAGAATAAGGTCGGTGAGTGCTCGTGATGGGAAGATAGGAGGCAGGAGGGTGGCTCCAGGAGAAACCAGAGTCTGGGGAGAAAATGGGACTGGATTTGTAGACACTGAGGGTGAAAGTCAGCCATGAAGTCAAGATGATGATGAAGTAGCTTAAGCCCCAAGGAAGGTCAGAGACTTGGGATAAAGGACACAAGCTGATGAGTTAGTTTTGACAAAGTGAAAGGTCACTTTTATCCAAAGAAAGGAGAGAAATAACCAATGGATGCTGGAGGAGAAACTTGAGGTCAACAGAAGAGAAGTTGGCAACCTGTCCCTCTGTGTGTTCTGTTTTCTCTTTCTTCCTTGAACATGAAATGAGCTTGCAGTTGTCCTAATGAATTTCTCAGTTTCAACAACGCAGGTAGAATACAATTGTTTTCAATCAGCAGAAAGTTCAAGAAACACTTCAAGAGGTGAGAAAAAGCCTTTAATAAAGGACTATCAACCCAGAGCAAAAATTATTGGTCATGTATATGTTTTATGAATTGTCTTAAAATTTTTATGTAGTTTTGAAGAATATGATAATAAGTGTAATAAGTTTAAGATTCCCCAACTGTCTACTTTTTTAAAATAAAACTTGCCGTTATATGCAACAAACAGGTAAAATACAATCGATATTTCCCATAGAAAACAGTCAGTTTTATATTAACTAATTGGGTTCACCAGGTGTTAATCCTACATTTTCCCCTTAGGGGAAGAAAATGTCTATAATAATAAATAGTCTCTTTCACAACCTCTAGGTAATTCTAATCATTTCTCAGAACTGAGAGGATGCCTCAATTCTGATGCCTGAGAGCTGGTGAAGCTTTTGGAAGTCGCACCCCTGGGATCTCTGCAGGTACTTTGAGAAAATCTACAAAAATGTTAAAAGGCAGGTTATGGGTCCCATCCTCATCTTAGCAGTTCCAGAAACTCTATATTGTCAACTCTTTCAAACAGATCAAGTTCTGAGAGGCTGCCTGGCCACACTGGGGCGTCTCAAGAAATGACAATTCCTGTGCAATCTTTTATAGTGAAGAGTTCGCCATGTCCTGTGTCACCATCATTTCCAGCACATTCTACCTTGCTATTGTTGAGTAACCATGGAGGCTAAGAGAGGAAATACAAAGGTTTTTTTTTTTTTGGTGGACAAACGATAAAAGTACAGAGGAATGAGTGCACTTGAAAGAAGTAACATCTCAACCACGATAAAGCCTGAGGGATCATCCCTGTACTTTTCAAGACAATACACACAGCTCCCTGGAAAGTGCCTAACACAATGTGGGAATTCAGCTGGGGAGGGCTGGTGAGTGAACCAGTGAACGCACCTCACTCATCCTAGTCTCTCTGACTGTTGTGGACTCCTTCCTTTGATTCAATCAGACCCTGCTCCTTTCGCAGCCATTCAGCATCAGGATATGTCAACGCAGTAAATTAGGCTTAAGTGTGGATACAGCCTGACTCCCGTGCGTCTATGCCCCACTCATAGAAGGTCCCATCATCCTTTCATGCCGTGGGAATCCTTCTGACTTTGGCTGCTTGCTCTCACCCCATCACACTTTGCTTTGTGACTGATTAAGTTGTACAGGGATGACTTGGTTTCTGAGACTGTGTCAGCAAAGCCTTTCTTTTCTCCTGACATCAGAGTGATCTTCTGGGCATTCCTTGAACCACCTACTGTCTGGGAGCCTCCTGTCTCAATGACCAGGCTTTTGGCTTCAGAGGTTGAGAAGACCCTTGTGGATGGAGACCAGACCCTCTTTGTGACTTTGCCCTTTTGTTCTGACTGTACTTCCTCCCACAAGCCCTGTCCTGGCCAGGACTTTCCTCCTTCAGGCTCGTGTCTCGGTTCCTCAGTCCCTCCTCCAGATGTGTCTTCCAGACCCTTGCCTCAGTGCCTGGTTAACTGCCTTCTAGTTCCTCACTGTTCTAGAATATGATTATCAGACTGCAGCATTGCTCTAGCTGGCACAGATTAATGGAAAAATACTTCTACTAGGGTTCAACATCCTAAGAAAATGGCCCTAGATGTGAAAAAGTATCCACTTCTTTGCTTCTCGTGAACATTCAACCACTTAAACACAGTTTTAAAAAGTAATACAAGTATACCTTGTTTTATCGCACTTTGCAGATACTGCCTTTTTTTTTTTTTTTTTTACAAATTGAAGCTTCTGTCAGATGATGGTTAGCATTTTTAGCAATAAAATATTTTTTACTGAGGTATGTGCTTTGTTATTTAGACATGCTGCTATTGCACACTGAGTAGACTACAGTATGTGTAGACATTTAGATGCACTGGGAAACCGAAACGCCCATGTGACTCCTTTCATTGTGGTATTCACTCTATCCCAGTGGTCAGGAACCAAGCCTGCAGTATCTCCAAGGTGTGCCTATATCACCCAAAACACTGTATTCAGCTAAATGATAGGACTTTACACATGTGAATTTCACTTTTCCCACACACAGATTCAATGGGTAAAGCACATCTTTAACTTTTAAAATATGCACAATTTGATATATAAATAAAAGTAGTTAAGTCCTTTCTAGGTGCAGAGTGTGTTGGTTTCAACTGCTGGAGAATTGTCCCCCTCAGCTTGGTCCTCTTCTTTGTCCCACTCTCTGGCTACACACACTCATACACAAGTACAAACACACACATATGTACATCCCATTACTGTTAGACTCCTCTTTTCATGTGTTGGTGTTTTATAATATGGGACTTTATAATTTACGTGTGTTTCCTTTACTATCTCCTCTTCATAGTCATGGGGCTTCTCAGATGGCGCTAGTGGTAAAGAACCTGCCTGCCGATGCAGGAGACTTATAAGAGACCTGGGCTCGATCCCTGGGTCGGGAAGATCCCCTGGAGGAGGGCATGGCAACCCACTCCAGTGTTCTTGCCTGGAGAATCCCAGGGACAGAGGAGCCTGGTGGTCTGTGGTCCATAGGGTCGAACATGACTGAAGTGACTTAGCACACATGCATCCTCTTCACAGTCACACAGTGACTGCTTTACATAATAAAGAAGTGAGGTTCAGAGAGGGGAAATGACAAAATTGGAACCAAGGAGAGATCTTCAGTCTCTGAACCTGCCTCTTAAGTAGCTTACTTGCAGCAGAAGAGTCAAGAATTTTGTTTTGAGCTGCAGCTCTCATTAGAGCAGAATGACCTTATTGGGAAATGTTAATCCAGAGGAAGGAAATAGCTGCCTACTGTCCATTTTCATTGATGGCAAGTGTCTGCCCTCTTCTGGCCAAAGGGAGGATGACGGCTATCACTGAGCAAATTCTTAGGACAAAAGTCAAACCTTCGTAGGGGGGAGTTTGTAGTGGCTCCGTGATAATTATTGCTTTTTTAGTGAGTTCTTGTCATAACTTTGCATATGACTTTGCTCTGGGACCTTCCAGATGACTGCCTGTGCCCTATTCCCCTTGAACTTGGTGATCTCTCAAGTCCTCAGCAGCCCTGACTGTAAGAACTGTAAAGGAGGCTTGCGTTAATGACGTCTTACAGCAATGAAGGGCTAGGTCTGCTGTGGCTGGATACGAAGGCATGGCAGCATGGCAACCTGAGCAGGGGCCAGTGCAAATAGACCCCCTGCATTGATTGATTAGGAAGCCCCTTCGATCCCGTATCCCGCTCGTTACTCTCCTGAGCCCCTTCGAGGCTCTGAGCTCCCTCCAGTGGCTGCTATATCCAGCAGCCTTTTTCCTAAGTCAAGGTCAGGATGGTCTTCACTCCCGTGATGAACTCTTCTCAATCAGGGACACCAAGAGACTGAAAGCCATAAACGGGAGTGGCCAACACAACGAGGTGTTTCATTGCACGTGCTTGCCGGACGCTCCTCACATGCTGACTCGGAAACTTCATGGGCAGCACGAAAGGCCGGAAGCCAGTCAAGACACAGGAGAACTGGGAATCCGATGTAAAGACTCTTCCTTTGTTTTTTGAAATACTTCACAAAGGCAGTTGTTCCTAGGAATGAGCAAGAGTTTTAAATCACGTATGTGTGTCTTGGCTGGGTTACCCTAAAGGCAGCTTCTGAGTCAAGAACTCATGTGCAGGTTTGGAAGGCCACCAGAAGAGACGAAGAGAAGATGGGAGACTGGGAAGGCCCCGAGGGTGACAGGCAGCCCTACTGAGCGAGGAGGCAGAGTCTAGGCAGCACCTGCCCTCTGTTGGTGCAGGGTCACCCCTGAGCTGTTAGCTACCTGGAGCCAGGGTCAGCTTGAAGAATACGGGTGCTACACTGTGTGCTTAGCTGATCCCCAAAGCAAAACAGGCTTGTTTTAAAAACCTTGGGGAGATGTGTAAGAGTAAGGAATAAAAGGTAAACTTTTCATTGATCATGCCAAGGGTTAGAGATAAATACTAAGATGTCAGTGTTCTTACACAACTTGTGCTATGCGTGTATATATCATGTGTATGTGTATATATCAAATATATATGTGTATATAATATTTATCATGTATTTTGCATGTTATGATGGTATTATATATGGAAGATTTCTGGAGAATTTCTCTAGAAATTCTGTAGAAAACAGTATTATGTAGCCTGCCTTTTTTACAACTATATCTAGACACTCTTTTCCTTTTTTTCATTACCTACAGCATGATTTTAATGACTTTATTATTGTAGTCTCTGATAAGGATAGGTCATCATTTGTTTATTGAGCCCCTACTTTGGACATCTAAATGATTTGCGAAGTCTGACTATTATATGCTGAGATGAACATCCTTGGGTATAAGTCTTGTTGTAGATCTCTGATGGTGGCCTTAAGATCAGTTCCTAATGGTAGAGTTACTGGGCAGAAGTTCAGTTATTCATTCGTTAAGTGTATGTCAAACACCTTATTATGTGTCAATGCTCTCCTAAGTCCTTGGGACAGACCAGCAAACCATGTGTCTGTCACTAAGATGTGTATTGACTGGTAGGGGGAGGTGGTGAGGGAGCAATAGATAATAAATAAATACAGTGGTGCTGATAATATCAAGAAAAGCATTTATCATGGACACCTGAAGGCTTCCCATGGCTCCTAGAAACATGCCACCAGCAGAATGGGGCCTGTGGCTTCATGTCCTCACTGACACTATGCAGTTTTGACATTTGCCACTTCAAGATGCAAAAAAGTTGCATTTGATGTTTATTGCATGACCAGTGACATTGAACACATTGCTGTGAGTTTATACTTTTAGGTTGTCGGTTCAGATTCTTCATCTGTCTCCCTCTGATATTCTGCTTTAGGATATTCATCCTTTGTCTCTCATACACGTAACCAAACTTTCCCCAATTTACTACACTTGCTTTTAATTTTGTTTTTGATGTTTCTTGGGGGCATGGAGCTTTTAAATTTTATGTAATCAAATCTGTAAATCCTTTCCTTTATATAATCTACGTTTTCTGTAATGCTGAAGGAAATCTTCCTAATCTAATACATTAGGCCATCCATATTTGTTTCTATTTTTCTAAATTTTCTTTTGAAGTTTTCTTTAAATTCATGCAAAATTTGTTTTTCAGTAGGAATCTCAAATATTTTTTTCTGAAGTTTTTTGGAAAATGATTGGGAAAGACCCTCTTAAGCGAGCTGAGGGGAGATATGGGGGTGGAGCTGTGGTTTCGGGCCACCCCTGAGCTGAGGCTCTGGGGCAGCCCTGAGGCTGAAGTGTGGGAGCCCTTCCAGCCTCCAGTCATGCCAGAAGCTGCCTTGGAGAAGCAGAGCCCTCTGTGCTCTGCTGCGTAGGGGCTCCCCATGTCTTCACCTTGACTTTGCTGGTGTGGGCCCTGCCATATGGGGAAGGTAGACTCTCACAGGGTCATGGAGGAAATGGGAGAGCTGTGGGCAGGGGTCGAGTTTACTGAGGACCAAGTAGGTAGGGTTGCTGACTGACCCCGGTGCCTAGGCCTCCCAAGGGGTGCACTGGAAAGCCATTGGCTCCTCTGATGCAGAGCTCCGGGAAAGAGCATCCAGGGTCAGAAACTATTAGCCACATTGATTGGACCAATAAATGGCGACCACTTGAGCCTCCTCTGTGGGTAGAAGGGGAGGTGAGTGATGGCCTGGTGGGATAAACAGAGCAGAATGTCCTGGCTGGTGCTCTAACTTTGCAACTAATTGCTGTGTGTCCTTGACCAAGTTACAGCACCTCTCTGGTTCAAGTTTTATCAGATCAGATGTTCTATTATACTATATCTAGCAACACTAATTGGTTGGGAAGAATATCCACAGTAGACTTCTTGGTTTGGAGTGCTTGGTACAGTTGTACAGATAAAGTTGGGGAATGTGTACAGTACACTAACTTGATGCTTTGGAAAGAGTGAGAGAGAGAGAGAGAGTGTGTGTGTGTGTGTGTGAGTGAGAGAGAGATATAATTAGGGAAAGAGAAGGGAGGAGGGAAAGAAGGGAGGGAGAGAGGGAAGAAAGAATGAAAGTAAGAAGGAAATTGAAAATAAGTTGGTCCTGTGAAAAAAATTGAGCCAAGGTTTGTTGTGAGCTCGAATTTCTGAGCCAATCATCCTAACCTGCATAAAGGTAAGTGGGAGGGATAGGGATCAGTCATACAGGTGCAATAACAAACTTTCAACCCACCAACTGCCTCAGGAGGGGAGAGTCCTGTTAACCTTCAAAATTAACATTTAAAACCACCCTTGTCCAGAATTGTCACTCACAGCTGCTTGCTGCCCTCTGCTGGTTAAAATAAATAATGTCTGCATTACAAAATAAGGTGTTTTTTTGTTGTTGTTTTTTAAGTTTAAGGGTATAGTTGCTTTGCCAATGGCTCAGACGGTAAAGAATCCGCCTGCAATGCAGTAAACCCAGGTTCAATCCCTGGGTCAGGAGGATCCCCTGGAGAAGGGAATGACTACCCACTCCAGTACTCTTGCCTGGAGAACCACATGGACAGAGGAGCCTGGTGGGCGATAGGCCGTGGGGTCGCAAAAAGCTGGGCACAACTAAGCAATTAACACTTTCAGTTCATAGTTGCTTTACGGTGTTGTGATAGTTTCTACTGTACAGCAAAGCGAGTCAGCTGTGGATACATATATCCCTTCGCTTTTGGATTTTCTTCCCACTTAGGTCACCACAAGTATGAGTTGAGTTCCATTTGCTATACAGTAGGTTCTTATTAGTGATCTATTTTATACATGAAAGTGAAAGTGAGGTAGCTCAGTCGTGTCCGACTCTTTGTAAGTTGCTTTACGGTGTTGTGATAGTTTCTACTGTACAGCAAAGCGAGTCAGCTGTGGATACATATATCCCTTCGCTTTTGGATTTTCTTCCCACTTAGGTCACCACAAGTATGAGTTGAGTTCCATTTGCTATACAGTAGGTTCTTATTAGTGATCTATTTTATACATGAAAGTGAAACTGAGGTAGCTCAGTCGTGTCCGACTCTTTGTGACCCCATGGACTGTAGCCCACCAGGCTCCTCCCTCCATGGGCTTCTCCAGGCAAGAATACTGGAGTGGGTTGCCATTTCCTTCTCCAGGGGATCTTCTCAACTCAGGAATCGAACCTGGGTCTCCTGCATTGCAGGCAGATGCTTTAACCTCTGAGCCACCAGGGAAGCCCTGCTATTTTACACATAGCAGTGTATATGTGTTAATCCCAATCTCCCACTTCATCCCATCCTGTATTGCCTCCTTGGTATCCATGCGCATCTTCTCTACATCTGTGTGTCTATTTCTGCTTTGCAAAGAAGTTCATCTATATCATTTTTCTAGATGCCACATATAAACAATATTATACAATATTTTTCTCTTTCTGAGTTTTTCCCACTCTCTGAGTCTCTAGGTCCATCCACGACTCTAAATGGCACTATTTTGTTCCTTTTTATGACTGAGTAGTATTCCAGTGTATACATGTATTATGTCTTCTTTCTCCATTACTCTGTCCCTGGACATTTAGGTTGCTTCCATGTCCTGGCTATTGTAAATAATGCTGATGTGTCAATGAACATTTGGGTGCATGTATCTTTTTGAATTATGGTTTTCTCTGAATTTGTGCCCAGGAGTGAAATTGCTGGGTCATATGGTAGTTCTATTTTTAGTCTTTTAAGGAACCTCCATACTGTTCTCCATAGTGGCTGTCTCAATTTACACTCCCACCAACAGTGTAAGAAGGTTCCCTTTTCTCCACACCCTCTCCAGCATTTATTGTTTTTAGATTTCTTGATGTTGGCCATTTAACTGATCGTAATAATGATATTTATTTACTCCTCACCCCAAATATTTATAGAGCACCTAAGTACCAGCCACAGTTGATGTTCAGTTGCTAAGTTGTATCTAACTCTTTTGTGACCTCATGGACTATAGCCTGCCAGGCTCCTCTGTCTATGGGATTTCCCAGCAAGCATACTACAGTGGGTTGCCTTTTCCTTCTCCAGGGTCTTCTCAACCCAGGGATTGAACCTGCATTTGCTTCATTGCAGGTGAATTCTTTACCACTGAGCCACCTGGGAAGCCTGTTCTAAAGCAGACCAGTGACCAAAATGTACAGGTATTGCTACCTTCGTGGAAGTTAACTCAGTAACAACAATGATAACATGTAACATTTATAGAGTTCTTGCTGTGTGTGTGCCAGGTAGTATTTTAATTCTTTGATGTTTATCAATTCTTTTTAATCCTAAAATCAATCCTAAGAAATAAGTGTGTATTTCAATCATTTTAAAGCTGAATAAACTGATACGCAAGAGAGGTTAATGATGTCCCTGAGGTTAGACAGCTGGGACCCTGGGGAAGGGTATGGCAACCAATTCCAGTATTCTTGCCTGGAGAATCCCCTTGGACAGAGGCGCCTAGCAGGCTGCAGTCCGTGGGGTCACAAAGAGTCAGACACGACTGAGCAATTAAGCACAAACAGCTGGGAAATAACTGAGCCAGGTTTAATTAATTTTTTCTCTAGAGTCTGTTCTCAACCAAGTCCCTTCACTGCCTTTACTGTCATTTCTAGCAGATACATTTCCCTCCCTGTCCCAAATACTGTGCAGACACTGACATGAAATGTAAAGGCAAACTCTGACCTACTTGTTTGGTTCAGCCACTCATCCATCTTAGCCTCTGTGTGGCCCTGAGCCAGTCTCTTATCCCACATAGTTATAGGCAGATTAATACATGGTGAATGCATGCTCACAGCAGGCCGACAAATGTTGTCCTTGTCCTCCTCCGAAGCTGATCTTCAGATGAGAGGAAGCCACTGGAGGGGCGGAATCTCTGACCTGTTGCTCCAGGCTTCTGTCTCAAAGTGCTTGTGAGTCCTGCATCTCCAGTTCAGCACAAAGGGCAGGAGGCAACCTGGAGCTTAATGATGAAACTGAAAGCTCTTCCCTGCTTGGTCTGGATCTCTGGGGCACAGGGACAGCTTACAGCAAGAGGGCTTCAGGTCAGCTCCAGGGAAGAGCTGGCATCTCTTGACTGGAAGGTGGAGAGCCTGCCAGGCTCCAGGGAAAGCAGCAGTCAGATGCTGGAGGGAGGGTGGAGAGCAGCAGGGCCTGGAACAAGTGAGGCAGTCCTCACGTTTTATAAGCCCTAGATTTCTACTTGCTGATTTTCTTTTTATCATGTGTGCCCAACCTCATAACATGTCAACTTTATAGAGAAAGGACATATTGCTAAATTTCATTTTCTAAAAATATCTTCAGAAATTTGATGTTTTTAAAAGCAAACTTGAAAAGTATTCTGACATTGTATTCCCTAGAATCCTGTCTTATAACCATCTAGTTAACAGCATTATACTAGCTACTCTTCAGGAAGCACTCATGTGCCAGCACCCATGACACAGGTTCTTTATTCACATCACTTAGAGAGCAACACGCTGAAGCTCAGAGAAGTTAAGTCGTTTGTCCTGGGTCACACAGCCAACTCTCACAGCTGTGCCTGGATGGCTCCATTACCACCACCCTTTTCTGTGTCCTGAAGTGAGGAGAACATCATAAACTGACTGACTGACCTCTAGGTCCCAGTGTCATCCCAAAAAGCAGACAGTTTATCACTGAGTTTTATACGAACACAGAACAGAGGTTTCATCCTCATCTCTGGGCTTCTGTCACATGATCTGAAAGCAGCAGATCTGCATGTCCCTGAGAGAGAGGTGATGGGGCCAGCTCTCACGTGATCCAGATCCACCAGCCTGGAGCAGCCAAAAGCTCAAGGGAGCCCCAGAAAGGACCTCATGAGAAGCAGTCAGTGAGTTGAAACAGGAGCTGCCAGGAACTGTCATACATACTTGGTGAGAAATTCTCAGTAGCTTTATGTGGGAGTGGGAGGGGAGGGCTATCACTATGCTAAACACTGAAGAGAAGGGACTGAGGTCCAGGGGAAGAGGCCTGCCAGAGGCCAGGTGGTGGCTGGACGCCAGAGCCTTACAGAAGGAAGTTCAGTCCTACCTGTGGTCCAGCCGCGTGGCCCTGCCCTCCAGGTCGGCCACAGCAGCTTCGACACCACCTGGGACGTGACGCTAATACAGAATCAGGCAGACCAGCATTCTCTCCCAGCCCCGGCCCACCAGTGAGGCTGCTGCAGCCCGCACCTGCCGCTGAGGGCTGCCTCACACCTGAAGGGGCACCCGCAGATTGCAGACAGGAGAGACGTTTTCCCGAAGGAGATGCAACTTTCTTGGTGGATGCTCTTCCAGTAGGAAGACCATAGCGTGGTAGCTGGAAGTTTTACTGAGGCATGGATCTGAGTCGTGGCCACTGCCTGGCTGGTGGTCTGCGGAAGGAGCTCTGCTCTTGGGAGCTGACTGGGAGGATGGAGGGGACCCAAGGGCCACTTCATCCTCTGGCTGGTTTGGTCCTGTCACCTAGATCTCAGACAGTGCATCCAGCATAAAAGGGATTGAGGACCCCAGCTCCGTGCCTCTGTTTCCTCATGTGTAAAATGATTCATACTGTTTATCTCACTGCATTTTTGTAGGGAAAGGTGAGTTAGGTCAGGCTTGGCATGTCAGAAACACTCCATAAATGTTAGCTGTGATCATCAACATCATGGATTCTTGACATCTGTGNCTTTCATGCATTGGAGAAGGAAATGGCAACCCACTCCAGTATTCTTGGCTGGAGAGTCCCAGGGATGGGGGAGCCTGGTGGGCTGCCGTCTATGGGGTCACACAGAGTCGGACACGACTGAAGTGACTTAGCAGCAGCATTGTTACATCTTGCTCATTTCGGAATGTTACGAAAAGATCATACCTGAGTTGAGTTACATTTTTTAAAAAATTAAAAGCTATGTTTGTGAGATTTATTTGAGTTGATGCAAATAGCTGTATTCATTTTCACGTTCACACACAAGTCTCCCAGTGCACGTGGGCAAATGTCTTGAGGTATATATTTAGGAATGAAGTGGATAGGTCAGAGAGTCAGATTTTCAACTTCTATGCGGCACCAAATTGTTTTGCAAAGTGATTGTACAAATTTCCCTGCTACTGGCAGTATGCGAAAGTTCCTATTAAACCACATTCTCATAAACACCAGCTATTAGCTTAATTTTCTCAATCTAGTGTGTGTAATATAGTATCTTCTTGTTCTTAGTTTTCATTACCCTGGTTACTAATGAGATTAAACATAATTTCATGTTTATTTGTCATTTGTGCTTCCTCTTCTGTGAAATGCTTATTTGTTCCTGTTCTGTTCCCACTTTCATTAGGTTGTCCTAATTTGTAGAATTAAAAAAACATGCAATCTGAATATTAATTCCTTGTTAGTTATATCTCACAGTTATCTTAGTATTTTCACTTTATGTGTCTTTTGATAGTATGAATGTAGATGTATTATCAGTGTTTTCTTTTTTTAAAAATTTATTTCTTATATTTATTTGGTTATGCCAGGTCTTAGCTGTAGTATATGGGATCTAGTTCCCTGACCAGAAATCGAACCCAGGCCTCCTTCACTGGGAGCACAGAGTCTAACCACTAGACCACCAGGGAAGTCCTGTCAATATTTTCATTTTTGTTGGTAGTTTTTGTGTCTTTTTAAAGAAATCATTTTAATAAATTGCAAGGTTACAAAGGTATTTGAAATTTCTTCTAAAAAATTTTTGCATATTTAAAATTTTAATCTGTTGGAAGTTAACGTTTATATATGAAAATTCTTTTATGGAATGCCCTGCCCATGATTTTCAAGGTCACTCTCTTCACCTAGCAACTTACCATATGATAAATGTAGACCTATTTCCCTCTTTGTTCCATTGATAAGTTTGACTAGTCTGACCTCAAAACCACACTGTTTTAATTACATTCGCTTTCTAGTAAGCCTTGTAATCCAGAAAAGTTCCTTCATCCTGTTGCCTTCAAAATACCGGCTCTTCTTGTCTATTTGCTCTTCTGTATAGAGAGAGAATCATATGCTAATAAAGCCATTTAACCCTTTTCTTTGCAAAAACAGTTTGGATTACTCTTTCAGTCTATTTAATAATTATAAAGTTATTTAGATTTCCATTTCTTCTTCAATTACTTTCATAAGCAGTATATTTTTAGGAATGTTTTCGTTTCTTTTAGTGTGTAGGCATAAAGTAGTGTATTCTAGTACCACTTTTAAAAAAAGTTTTGTAGACATGTCCCTTTGTTCATATATATTCATTCCTCCTCGCTTCTTCTCAATCTCACCAGAGATTGATTAATCGAGTTGTCACGCGAGTGTATGTTCCTCGGTTCTTTGTCTTGCCACAACAAAGATTTGGAGCGACCTACAGTAAAGCCCACGGTTCGTCACAGCTCTCGGGTCTTGGACAAACCATACTATAGCTCTTAGGCAAATCAGTATTACAGCTCTATTTTATTTAGAAGACAGCAGGAGAATCCATCCTCGAAGCGTGAGGGCATGCCAACCCAAAGACTTGAAGAGAAGAGTGGAGGAGCGCGTGGGGGAGGGGGAGAGAGAGAGAGAGAGCACATGCACACGGGAGAGAGAGAGAGAGAGAGAGAGAGAGAGAGAGAGAGAGAG
>SJYX01001629.1:75967-117561 GCA_006410675.1 Oreotragus oreotragus | reverse complement strand
TTTGATATCCTATCATTTTGCCTTTTCATACTGTTCATGGGGTTCTCAAGGCAAGAATACTGAAGTGGCTTGCCATTCCCTTCTCCAGTGGACCACATTCTGTCAGACCTCTCCACCATGACCTGCCCACCTTACATCTCTTCATATCTAAAGTGAAGTGAAGTCATTCAGTCATGTCTGACTCTTTGTGACCCAGTGGACTGCAGCCTACCAGGCTCCTCCGTCCATGGGATTTTCCAGGCAAGAGTACTGGAGTAGGGTGCCATTGCCTTCTCCGCTTCATATCTAGAAAAGCACTTAAATCCCTTCATGGTGACATCAGCTCCATGAGACTAGCAGAAAACCTGTGAAGTAAGTGCTTGATTGCACTGAACTCTCCCTTCACCAAAATCTCATATACTCATATGTCTTATATACTGGCCATCCCCTACTCTTTGGAGCAGCCTCTCAGAGCGATCTGAGGTGCTGGCTCCCAGGCTGCAGTCCTCATTTTGCCCCAGTAAAACTTGCCTTGCAACCCTCATGTTGTGCATCTTTTTCAGTCAGCAGGAGTCAGCTTGTGCCCGTCTTCCTCCCCCTCCCTCACTTCTTCCTGGGGCGGGGGGCTGGGGGAGGACTTCTCTTTTTGGTGAGGCTGTGTGTTAAATGCAGACTTTTTTTTTTTTTTTTTTTTACTTCTGCTTTCCTGTAGGAAGGAAGAACAGTTGGATCCCAGTCCACAGTCGAGGGGGATGTGTCCTTCTCCAGAATTCACTGGTTCAAGGTAAGTTGCCCACTCTCGTGTGTTTAAGCTATATTCCCATTTCTACCCACGTGTAGGTCCAGACTCGGTCAGGGTCGTGCCATTTTGAAGGCCCCTTGACTGTAGGTCCAGCTGAAGTGCTCCAGCATGACTACCAATAAAGTCGCTCTTTTCATCTCTGTGCTATGCTTAGTCCCTCAGTCGTGTCCAGCTCTTTGAGACCCCATGGATGGGGAGGAAGAGGAGCTCCTCTGTCCATGGGATTCTCCAAGCAACAATACTAGGGTGGGTAGCTGTTACCTTTTCCAGGAGATCTTCCTAACCCAGGGATCGAACCCAGGTCTCCCACATTGCAGGTGGGTTCTTTACCATCTGAGCCACCAGAGAAACCCAAGGATTCTGGATTGGGTAGCCTATCCCTTCTCCAGGGGAACTTCCCCACTCAGGAACTGAGCTGGGATCTCCTCCATTGCAGGTGGATTCTTTACCAGCTGACTGACTATAAATATGACTATTTTAAAATTGTTCCATAACCAGATAAGTCCTCCTACCCAAAAGAGCTAGAAGGAGCCTCAAAAGTGATATGGCTCAAGACTCTACTATCCAGGTAAAAAAACTCTAGAACTGAAAGTCCTCCTGTCAGATTGCCCTCCCAGACCCCACTGAGGCTGGCAGCATAAAGATGTGTACTCAGTCCCTAGCTTGGCCCTGCCACCTGAAGCAGGCCTAACCCCTACGGGGCTGGGTGAGCCTACCCTGCATGGGACCTCACTGTGTCTCAGCATCCTTCACAAAATTGTCCTGTGCTTATTGTTTTCACTCACTCAGAGGCACTGTAGTCTTCCTTCTCTTGGCCCTGCTCAGACCCCTTTGTGTTGCTGTGAAACTGTCACCAGGGTCTCAGGGTGTGATTCTGTTCTGGATCTGACCCTTGTAAATTGGAACCTGCATGAAGGTCTCCTGCCCTGCTACCCAATGAACTTTCTGCCCACACCAGGTGAGTACTTGCTGTGAATTATAGTTGGACTTCTCCTATTAGTGGAATCTGTTAAATTGAACAATAGTTTTATCTTATTGTGTGATTCAGAGATGGTTGCTAGGGAAACCACTGGGAATATGTTTAATTTGTAAATCCTATAATTGCCCTAAATTAGAGTAATTCATCAGGGAAGGCAATGGCACCCCACCCCAGTACTCTTGCCTGGAAAATCCAATGGACGGAGTAGCCTGGTGGGCTGCAGTCCATGGGGTCGCTAACAGTTGGACAGACTGAGCGACTTCACTTTCACTTTTCTCTTTCATGCATTGAAGGAAATGGCAACCCACTCCAGTATTCTTGCCTGGAGAATCCCAGGATGGGGGAGCCCGGTGGGTTGCCGTCTATGGGGTCACACAGAGTCGGACACGACTGAAGTGACTTAGCAGCAGCTTTCTGAGTCCACTGGAAGGACACCTGCTGGCCTCCTCTCTAATCCCTGTAACTTTTTCAGCTGCTGCTGCTGCTGCTAAGTGGCTTCAGTCATGTTCGACTCTATGTGACCCCATAGATGGCAGCCCACCAGGCTCCCCCATCCCTGGGATTCTCCAGGCAAGAATACTGGAGTGGGTTGCCATTTCCTTCTCCAGTGCATGAAAGAGAAAAGTGAAAGTGAAGTCGCTCAGTCTGTCCGACTGTTAGCGACCCCATGGACTGCAGCCCACCAGGCTACTCCGTCCATTGGATTTTCCAGGCAAGAGTACTGGGGTGGGGTGCCATTGCCTTCCCTGATGAATTACTCTAATTTAGGGCAATTATAGGATTTACAAATTAAACATATTCCCAGTGGTTTCCCTAGCAACCATCTCTGAATCACACAATAAGATAAAACTATTGTTCAATTTAACAGATTCCACTAATAGGAGAAGTCCAACTATAATTCACAGCAAGTACTCACCTGGTGTGGGCAGAAAGTTCATTGGGTAGCAGGGCAGGAGACCTTCATGCAGGTTCCAATTTACAAGGGTCAGATCCAGAACAGGATCACACCCTGAGACCCTGGTGACAGTTTCACAGCAACACAAAGGGGTCTGAGCAGGGCCAAGAGAAGGAAGACTACAGTGCCTCTGAGTGAGTGAAAACAATAAGCACAGGACAATTTTGTGAAGGATGCTGAGACACAGTGAGGTCCCATGCAGGGTAGGCTCACCCAGCCCCGTAGGGGTTAGGCCTGCTTCAGGTGGCAGGGCCAAGCTAGGGACTGAGTACACATCTTTATGCTGCCAGCCTCAGTGGGG
This sequence comes from Oreotragus oreotragus, assembly GCA_006410675.1. NCBI lineage: Eukaryota > Metazoa > Chordata > Mammalia > Artiodactyla > Bovidae > Oreotragus > Oreotragus oreotragus. Next base: position 114,545 of record SJYX01001629.1, on the reverse strand, counting down.
TCTGGGAGGGCAATCTGACAGGAGGACTTTCAGTTCTAGAGTTTTTTTACCTGGATAGTAGAGTCTTGAGCCATATCACTTTTGAGGCTCCTTCTAGCTCTTTTGGGTAGGAGGACTTATCTGGTTATGGAACAATTTTAAAATAGTCATATTTATAGTCAGTCAGCTGGTAAAGAATCCACCTGCAATGGAGGAGATCCCAGCTCAGTTCCTGAGTGGGGAAGTTCCCCTGGAGAAGGGATAGGCTACCCAATCCAGAATCCTTGGGTTTCTCTGGTGGCTCAGATGGTAAAGAACCCACCTGCAATGTGGGAGACCTGGGTTCGATCCCTGGGTTAGGAAGATCTCCTGGAAAAGGTAACAGCTACCCACCCTAGTATTGTTGCTTGGAGAATCCCATGGACAGAGGAGCTCCTCTTCCTCCCCATCCATGGGGTCTCAAAGAGCTGGACACGACTGAGGGACTAAGCATAGCACAGAGATGAAAAGAGCGACTTTATTGGTAGTCATGCTGGAGCACTTCAGCTGGACCTACAGTCAAGGGGCCTTCAAAATGGCACGACCCTGACCGAGTCTGGACCTACACGTGGGTAGAAATGGGAATATAGCTTAAACACACGAGAGTGGGCAACTTACCTTGAACCAGTGAATTCTGGAGAAGGACACATCCCCCTCGACTGTGGACTGGGATCCAACTGTTCTTCCTTCCTACAGGAAAGCAGAAGTAAAAAAAAAAAAAAAAAAAAAAGTCTGCATTTAACACACAGCCTCACCAAAAAGAGAAGTCCTCCCCCAGCCCCCCGCCCCAGGAAGAAGTGAGGGAGGGGGAGGAAGACGGGCACAAGCTGACTCCTGCTGACTGAAAAAGATGCACAACATGAGGGTTGCAAGGCAAGTTTTACTGGGGCAAAATGAGGACTGCAGCCTGGGAGCCAGCACCTCAGATCGCTCTGAGAGGCTGCTCCAAAGAGTAGGGGATGGCCAGTATATAAGACATATGAGTATATGAGATTTTGGTGAAGGGAGAGTTCAGTGCAATCAAGCACTTACTTCACAGGTTTTCTGCTAGTCTCATGGAGCTGATGTCACCATGAAGGGATTTAAGTGCTTTTCTAGATATGAAGCGGAGAAGGCAATGGCACCCTACTCCAGTACTCTTGCCTGGAAAATCCCATGGACGGAGGAGCCTGGTAGGCTGCAGTCCACNGGGAAGGGGCTCTAGACGCCGAGCCCCGCACCCTATTCCTCTCTCGCTCCCGCTCTTCGGGACGCGGCTTCCCAGCGGACACCTTGAGACCTTACTACCAGTCTGCAAGGTGGGGGCGGGGCGAACCATCGGGGATGGTTACGACACCGCCCTTGGAAGACCAGCCCAGGCGCGGGGAGAAGCGGACGGGCATTTGTAAGGTTTTGAGGGTCCTTAACTCCTTCCGTCAGCAGTCGGAGCCGGTTTGAAACTTGATTCTCACGGAGGATCACCGTCGTTGGGGGGAAGGGAGGGCGACCAGATAAAAGACGTACATTACAACTGAGTAGGGTCATTACAACTGAGCAGGGTTCATCCTGTGGACCGAACCTGGCAAGATGCCTTGGCCCTTCATAGTGAGAGGGGAAAAGGCGGTTGAGTCTGATATGGAGTACCAGCTTCGCACATGGTTGCCAGGTCTGTGAGAGAGGTTATCATTCCGCCCCAGGTGGCCCAGGAGGACTGCCGGGAGGAAGTCTGTCTGGAACGGAGCTCTCCACCTTGAATAGGATAGACCAGCAAGCCAGGCCTAGGGTTCAGCATTAGCAAAATCTTTGAGGCACAAAGGATCTGACCTAAAAACTGCAGTTTCTCCACTCTACTGGCATTTAATCCATAGTACCTCTATTGTTACAGATGATTTGTTTGGTCAGCTGTCATTCTATTTAAATAGTTTTTATTTCTATTTCCTGTTTTCTGAATTTTTCCATATTTGCTTTTATCTCCCATAGTGATTTGCAATGCAGAAAGCCTGTTTTTAATTCTGGTTGTTGCCATTAGGTTTATCAAATAAAAATGCAGCTTATTTTCACGAATTATTAAAGTCAATGACAGATCATTCATTTTTATGTTCCTCCTGTGTAAAGAGAAATTTCCATCTCTTGGCCTGCTGCCCTCACACTACTTACATTTGTCCACTTAATCCAGGATGACAGACTCAGTTTTTATTTACACTTTTTAAAAAAGTCACAAAATCCTCTTTTTCAATAATTGTTTTGGCTTTTGCCAATGATTTGTTTAATTGGTAACATCACTGACAGTTTCTTATGCGCTAATTTTTCTATTCCTCCTTCAGACCCATCTCCCAACTTGACTAGTGATTTCAAAATGAACTCCAGGATGTTACATTTTTCTAAGTCTTTGCCCTAGGTGACGGAGAAGGCAATGGCACCCCACTCCAGTACTCTTGCCTGGGAAATCCATGGGCAGAGGAGCCTGGTAGGCTGCAGTCCATGGGGTCACTAAGAGACATGACTGAGCAACTTCACTTTCATGCATTGGAGAAGGAAATGGCAACCCACGCGTCTTCTTGCCTGGAGAATCCCAGGGACGGGGGAGCCTGGTGGGCTGCCACCTATGGGGTCGCACAGTGTCGAACACGACTGAAGTGATTTAGCAGCAGCAGCCCTAGGTGAGAGTGCCTTTCTGCTGTCCTCACACACAAGGTGGCTTAACTAGTTATAGAATTCTTGAATCTCAAACTTTCCCCCTCAAAATTCTCTTGTCCACATCCCATTGTCTTCGGCTCTTAAAATAGTAGCAAGTACATCTGAAACTAATATTATATGTCAATTATATTGTAGCTCCAAAAAAAAGGTAACAAAGCTGGATTGGTCTCTTTTAGGCGAGCAAATTGCCTGGTGCTTATTGGGATTTTTCTCTATCATATTATTTGTGATGGTAGGGTATTTCTTCCAGAAATGGAATTGTTGGGTTCAAGGATATAATGCATNATATTGTAGCTCCAAAAAAAAGGTAACAAAGCTGGATTGGTCTCTTTTAGGCGAGCAAATTGCCTGGTGCTTATTGGGATTTTTCTCTATCATATTATTTGTGATGGTAGGGTATTTCTTCCAGAAATGGAATTGTTGGGTTCAAGGATATAATGCATTTCTCATTTTAATAAATCATCCAATTGTCTTCCCAAAAGACTGTACCAGTTTATACTCTCAAAAATATTTTGCGAGTTCCTATTTTCCTACAGCCTCGCCAACATGGAGTTTTAATTTTTGTTAGTCTGATACACTCTTTTTTTCTTTTGGCCTTCCTCATGGTCTGCAGGATTCCCCAAACAGGAATTGAACCCAGTATAAATCTTAGTAGAGGCATTTTTCTATTAAATTTTCAGAAATAAAAAAAGTCTTCCTTTCAACTGAGAAAAGGTCTCTTCTAGTATGTTCTTGTTCATTCTATGAACAGATTGTTTTGGACTTTTTTTTTTCCTCTAAACTTATCACATTACCACTGTCAATTAAATCTCTTTGTCCCTTTTCTCTAAATTCTGGGGACAGTATCTCGAGTTTTTGGTTTTCACCATCACTGATTTAATTTTCACAGTTAAGGGTATTCTATTTTCTCTAATAAAACATTTCATTCTATTCATTTTAGTTTCCTTTCGTTTTTCCATCTACCTCTGTCTTGATCTCAACTTAATATCTTTTTATAGTTCTTTGTTCTTATGTCATTAAGAATGTGGTTTTGCATCTTAGGAACACCAGAAAAGAGAATACCATATCTGACTCTGTTCTAATGCATATGGAAACCTTGATATTTAATAATATGGATCCTTTTCTGGGAAATAAAATTACAAAAACAAGAAAGATGTTGAAAATACTATCCAAGAAAGATGTCTGAAGCAGGTTCGAGGCCCAGATGGTTTAATGGAAGAATTCTTTCAAACTTTCAGTGATCAGATAATCCTCACCTTAGAAATTTCTATCAGAGCCCAGAAAAGTAAAAATGGTATTTCATTTTATGAAGCCACCATTCCCTTTATACCAATTACCAATAAAGGAAGAAGGACAGAAAAAGAACCAGTCATACTGATCAGTTTGGAGTGGGGGGATCCTAAATACAAATCAAGGAAATAAAATTAGATATTATTGTATAAGAACTTAATCCATGACTGTCTTAAATGGAAAAAACAATCATCAAAATAGATGCCAAAAAGTCATTCAAAAGTAAAGTAAGAACTCTCATAATTACCTAGGAAAGGTTGACATTAAGGTTCAATATTTTGTGCTACCTTGACATCTGGTAAAATCCAGAGGGCTTCCAATGGCCTAAACCGAAAGTGGCCCTAGTCAAACAATCCTCCTTATCAAATAGATGAGGTACAGATTCTGCTTATTTCTGAGTACTGCAGTGGGTCTCAGATCTCTATCAGCCCTCAGATTTATTTTAAAAAGCCAATCATATCCCCTGCAGGAACCAGGGGGCACTCACCCTCTTGCTGCTACAAGGCTGGCCTCCCATAGTCTCTGGCTGTTCACTCTATTCCTTAGTGCAACACCTCTGTGACCCTGTGTAGCTTGTGGTATTCTCTCCTGAGCTGTGAGTATATGTGTTGTCAATCTCACCTGCTCAGTGCCAGGTATTGTGTTTGGCTATCCCCATAATCCTAAAGTGAGAATCTCTGCCTCACTAATAGGGTGAAGAGCAAGTGATCAAAACAAGAGTATATCAGACTAGCAGGAAAATTCCCTGACCAGTGGTTATGACTCCATTTTCACCGCAAAGGACCTGGGTTTGATTCCTGGTTGGGGAATCCTGCAGACCATGAGGAAGGCCAAAAAAAAAAAAAAAGGAATGTATCAGACTAACAAAAATTAAAACTTCATGTTGGTGAGGCTGTAGGAAAATAAGAACTCACAAAATATTTTTGAGAGTATAAACTGGTACAGTCTTTTGGGAAGACAACTGGGTGATTTATTAAAGTGAGAAATGCATTATATCCTTGAACCCAACAATTCCATTTCTGGAAGAAATACCATACCATCACAAATAATATGATAGATGTAAGAAGCCAGTCATTGACATAATGGTTGTAATATTTTTTAAAAAATGTTTTTCTATTAGTAGAAGATTGATCAAGTGAATAACAATGCAACAATGCAATGCAAGTCCAAAAAAGCAAGTGGCAGAATAACATGTATACACACTATACTCTTAATTTTTCTATTATTTTTAAGAGTATATACGTACATGCATAGGAAAGTCTGAACAGATACACACCAAAGTAATAACAGTGGCTACCTTGAGATGGTGGGATTTCTGGGAGCACGGCAGAATAGAGGACTCTAGGCACTTTGGTAACGTTTGCATTTTTACAAGCATGTGTTACTTTTGTTTAAAAAAAAAATCTTTATTTTAAGGTAAAGAAGTTTGCCTGGAAGAATAAACAGGTGAGTAAACTGAAAATTTAGAAAAACTATTAAAATATTACATATTTGCTCAAAAATCCCTGCCCTAATGGAGTTCGCACTCAAGTAGGAAGAGACGATAAGTAAAATATACAGTGAATTAGAAAGTGGTAAGTACTAAAGAGAAGTTGAGATTGCAGGGGATCCCAATTCAGAATAAGGTAGAAGGCCTTGCTGAAGAGGTGCACTCAAGATACAGACCTGGAGGGTGGAGAGCGAGCCTGAAGTAAAAAAAAGAGACTTCTAGGATGAAATCATTTTATCTATAATAAAATGAGCTTTTCTATTTCAATGTTTTTCTTTTTCTTTTCAAGCTTTTTCTTTTTCAATGTACTAACTAAAGCTTCCAGATAGAAAAATGGCTATTTAAACATTATTTTAATTGTAGTTTTTAATAAGATCAATAGCTACAAAAAGAATTGCATTGTTATAGATCTACCTTTTTTAGGAGGGCGTCCATGCCAAGTGTCATGTAGGAACTTAGTTCCTTGACCAGGGATCAAACCCATTCCTTCTGCAGTGGAAGTGCAGAACCACTGGACCACCAGGAAAGTCCCAAAGAAGATCTACTCTTTTAAATAGCACTAGCTCTAGACTGAATTTTACCAACCTATATAACAGGTCGCTCTAAACCACAGGAAAAGAAGGAAAGCTCTCTGCGGACCCAGAGATTATCACACTAAGCACAGTAAGTCAGAAAGACATTTATATATGAAATCTAAAATGCGACATGCATGGATATATCTATGAAACAGAAACAGACTCATAGAGAACAGATCTGTGGTTGCCAAGGGGAAGGGGAGGTGAAGGAGGGAAGGACTGAGAGTTTGGGATTAGCAGATGCAAGTATTATATACAGAATGAATAAACAACAAGGTCCTACTGTACATCAGAGGGACCTATATTCAATATCCTGTGATAAACTGTAATGGTCCAGCAATCCCACTCCAAGGAATATATCTGAAGAAACACATGATCCAAAAGGATACATACACCCCAGTGTCCACTGCAGCACCGTTTATAGTCAAGACATGCATGCAACCTAAATGACCATCAACAGAGCAATGGATAAAGATGTGGTACATATTACTCAGCCATTAAAATAGAAAGAAGTAATGCCATTTACGGCAACATGGATAGACCTAGAGAGTGTCATACTGAGAGAAGTAAGTCAGACAGAGGAGACATGTCATATGACATCCCTTATATGTAGAATCTAAAAACAAATGATACAGATGAGCTTACTTACAAAACAGAAAGAGACTCACACACTTAGAAAACAAACTTATGGTTGCCAGGGGGAAGGAATTGTTAGGGAGTAAGAGACTCACACACTTAGAAAACAAACTTATGGTTGCCAGGGGGAAGGAATTGTTAGGGAGTTTGGGAAGTTCGTGTATACCCTGCTACATTCAAAATGGATAACAAGGAATACTGTACAGCACATGGAACTCTATTCAACATTATTTGTCAGCCTGGATGGGAGAGGGATTTGGGGGAGAATGGACATGTGTATATGTATGGCTGAGTCCCTTCACTGTTCACCTGAAACTACCACCCATTGTTAATCGGCTATACCCCAATACAAAATAAAAAGTTTTAAGTTTGAAAAAAAAAAAAGAATATACATATCTATATATAGCTGAGTCACTTTGCTGTATAGCAGAAATTAACACAACATTGTAAATCAACTAATTGTAATCAACTAACATTGTAATCAACTAAAGCTAATTTATTTTATAAAGGTAGAATAGTCTTAATGCCAAAATCTGACAAATGAGATAAAAGAAGAAAATTATGTGATTGATAAACCACTTGTCTTCTCCACTAGTTTGTATTAATAGCATCTATGTAGACAGGATCCTTTATTTAAAATTCCATATTCCAATCTTGGGCTTCCCTAGTAGTTCAGCTGGTAAAGAATCTGCCTGCAATGCAGGAGACCCTGGTTCAATTCCTGGGTAAGGAAGACTCCCTGGAAAAGGGCTAGGCTACCCACTCCAGTATTCTCGGGCTTCCCTGGTGTCTCAGATATTAAAGAATCCTTCTGCAATATGGGAGACCAGGGTTCAATCCCTGTGTTGGGAAGATTCCCTGGAAGAGGGCATGGCAACCCACTTCAGTAATCTGGCCTGGAGAATCCCCATGGACAGAGGAGCCTGGGGGGCTACAGTCCATGGGGTCACAAAGATTCGGACATTCCCATCACACAGCACAGCATTCTACTCTGAGCTACTACAAATCTGAAGATGAGACAGAGTATGGCTGCAGAGGGTCCATCTGTCTTAGCAAGGCCGTCATCACGCCTCATGATTTTGATGAGTGCCAATTTGATATTAGTGTAAATGATAGCGTTTGGTATCTTCGTGCGCAAGATCCAGATCACAGACAGCAGTGGATAGATGCCATTGAACAGCACAAGGATTTGCTTCATAATGGCGCTTCCCTGGTGGCTGAGAGGTTAAAGCGTCTGCCTCCAATGCGGAAGAACCAGGTTCGATCCCTGGGTCGGGAAGATCCCCTGGAGAAGGAAATGGCAATCCACTCCAGTATTCTTGCCTGGAGAATCCCATGGACGGAGAAGCCTAGTAGGTTACAGTCCATGGGGTCGCAAAGAGTCGGACACGACTGAGCAACTTCACCTCACCAAGCAAAGATGTCTAAGTCCTAATTCCCAGGACCTCTGACTAAGTTAGGTTGCATGGCAAAAGTAAATTAAGGTCGCAGATAGAATGAAGTTTTCTAATAACTTTAAAATCAGATTATCCAGGTGAGTTGTATGTAATCACGGGTCCTTAAAAGTGGAATTAGTAGGTGGGTGATGGCGGGGGAGATGTGACTATGGAAGTATGGTTTGAGGGATAAAACATAGCTTGCTTTGCAGATGGAGGATGGAGGCCCTGGGAATGTGAGTGGCCTCTTAAAGATGGAAAAGAGCCTCCAGAAAGAAACATAGCCCTACCTTGATTTTAGCCCAGTAAGACCTGTGTTGGATTTCTACATAACTACAAGATGGTAAATCTGTATTATTTTACAACACTAAGTTTGTGGTAATTTGTTACAGCATCACTAGAAAACTAATGCAAGCATGTAACAGACATTCAACATTCATTTTTAAATGATGAATGAAGCCACAAAAATCCCTGAATCTATAGAAAAATGGGTAAAGATAGAAATATATCATCGGAACTTCCCTAGTGATCTAGTGGTTAAGATGCCACGCTCCCAAAGCAGGGGCCCAGTTTCAATCTTTGGTCAGGAAATGAGATCCTGCATGACATGACAAAAACCCAGCATATATTTTAAATATTTATATATATTATACACACACACATATCATTCACAGAATACAAATGGCCAATAAGCAGTTGTAAACATCTTCAGCTGATATTGAAGATATGTAAATAAAAACCTACCAAATTAGCAGTCGGTTGTGATCCTTTGGGATCACACCTACCCACCAAGTTATCCAGAAGGGAATTAGGGTCTTCTTCTCTGGAGTGATTGGGCAGTATCTCTAGATGCCAAAATGGGGAGCAAGTAATCAAATACATGCTAAAGTTTGGATGTTTGCACTAAAGCTTTTTCTAGCTGTGCTTGCTTCATAAAACAAATAAAAACCTCTGAATTTGTGCCAAAAATTCCTAGGAATGACCAGTGAAAGTCTTGGGGATTATCTAAACCAATACAAAACTACAACTGAAATGTTGATGACCCAAGTATGATGGGTCACTCCTGGTGATTACAACCTGATGATGTTTACACACATAAACACACACACACACCCTGGGCCCGTGAAAATGGAGAGCAAAAGAAAAATACAAAAACATTATTAGACTGTGTTCTCCTTTTTTACTACTATTCTTTACTAATTGCACATTTTACCAAAGATAGAAGATGGCTTATGCTTTTATGTTCTCCAGGAATTTTTTTTGGTAATATTTTTCTTGTTTTTACATAATTGATGCTTTGTTTATACTGACAAAGAGACTTATCTGTACTTATATGATATAAACCTCATTGCAAGTTATTTAGAAATAGGTAAAAAGGAATACAAGCACCACCCCACCCACCATTTCAAGTGAGTTTTATGTACTCACATCTATTTGTGAAACATGTTGGTCCTTCTTAAAGCCCCAAGAAAAACAGTATTTAAAATGATTATTGCATCACGGAAATTATGGTCATGTCCAAACCTCTAATCAGTTTTTATGGAAACCTGCAAACTCCAAAAATTTTACCAGAATAAATTTTTGTAAAATCGGGGGTAAATTTGTCCAGCAGAAAGTCTTCTCTGTAAACTCTGTACATTAACATTGCAGACAGGTACAGAGGTGGTTAAAAAAATGTTTTTATTACCTGCCTTCGGGGTCCACATTTCTCATATATCCAATATGCAAAAACTAAAAAGGCATCAAGACAATCGTCAAGCTAGATACCACCCCAGGACTCTTGCCTGGAAAATCCAATGGACGGAGGAGCCTGGTGGGCTGCAGTCCATGGGGTCGCTAACAGTTGGACAGACTGAGCGACTTCACTTTCACTTTTCTCTTTCATGCATTGGAGAAGGAAATGGCAACCCACTCCAGTGTTCTTGCCTGGAGAATCCCATGGACGGCGGAGCCTGGTGGGCTGGGGTCTATGGGGTCACACAGAGTCGGACACGACTGAAGTGACTTAGCAGCAGCATTAGCAGACCACACACCTACTATAGGGTATAGCACAATAAATAGTGACTTGATATACTGCACTGATGAGAAATAAAGAAAAATAGAACCACAGAAGTATTTATCTCAGTTACTCAATTATGATACAGTTGGAACACTACTGGTTTTAGTTTTGGTATGATGATGATGATGGATTTGTTTTTTCATATCATTTTAGAAATTTAGGTCAAATTATAAAATCATATAAGAAAGTTCAAATGACTACTTGGTCAAAGTAAATCTAGCAGGTTATATGCAAAGGGTTATATCTAAACAAGCTTAGCATTATGGTATCAGTATTTGGTAGGTTCTATTACAAGGTTCCCTTTCACATTCACCTTTAATGAGCAGTAAAATACTGCATTAACCAGTCAAAAATTATGTATGACTGTACATCAAGGCTGTATATTGTCACCCTGCTTATTTAACTTATATGCAAAGTACATCATGAGAAACGCTGGGCTGGAAGAAGCACAAACTGGAATCAAGATTGCTGGGAGAAATATCAGTCACCTCAGATATGCAGATGATACCACCCTTATGGCAGAAAGTGAAGAGGAACTAAAAAGCCTCTTGAAGAAAGTCAAAGTGGAGAGTGAAAAAGTTGGCTTAAAGCTCAACATTCAGAAAACGAAGATCATGGCATCTGGTCCCATCACTTCATGGGAATAGATGGGGAAACAGTGGAAACAGTGTCAGACTTTATTTTGGGGGGCTCCAAAATCACTGCAGATGGTGACTGCAGCCATGAAATTAAAAGACGCTTACTCCTTGGAAGGAAAGTTACGACCAACCTAGANAGGAAGATCATGGCATCTGGTCCCATCACTTCATGGGAATAGATGGGGAAACAGTGGAAACAGTGTCAGACTTTATTTTGGGGGCCTCCAAAATCACTGCAGATGGTGACTGCAGCCATGAAATTAAAAGACACTTACTCCTTGGAAGGAAAGTTATGACCAACCTAGATAGCATATTGAAAAGCAGAGGTATTACTTTGCCAACAAAGTTCCATCTAATCAAGGCTATGGTTTTTCCAGTGGTCATGTATGGATGTGGGAGTTGGATTGTGAAGAAAGCTGACTGCTGAAGAATTGACGCTTTTGAACTGTGGTGTTGGAAGACTCTTGAGAGTCCCTTGGACTGCAAGGAGATCCAACCAGTCTATCCTAAAGCAGATCAGTCCTGGGTGTTCTTTGGAAGGACTGATGCTAAAGCTGAAACTCCAGTACTTTGGCCACCTCATGAGAAGAGCTGATTCATTGGAAAAGACCCTGATGCTGAGAGGGATTGGGGGCAGGAGGAGAAGGGGATGACAGAGGATGAGACGGCTAGATGGCATCACTGACTCGATGAACGTGAGTCTGAATGAACTCCGGGAAATGGTGATGGACAGGGAGGCCTGGCATGCTGCGATTCATGGGGTCACAAAGAGTCAGACATGACTGAGCGACTGAACTGAACTGAATACAGGGCAAGTGGTGTTGAATGAAACATTAGAGGCACTAGCTGGCTCATGGTTGATGCCCCTTGTCTCTTTTTGCTTCTCAGACAATAGCCATCTGGCCACACACAACCCTGTGTGTGTGTGTAGAGACTGCAACTCTCAGCAACAGCCACCCACACACATATGGGTCACAGTACCTTTGAAAATTAAAATCTGGAATTAGACAAGCCTTTTCTGTCCCAATACCATGTGGTAGGTATTCTAGAATATTATTGTTGTTATCCTGTTTATAGGCAAGAGGGCTGAAACACATGGTGATTTACTCAAGGTCCCAAAGCTAGTAAGACCAGAGTCAAGTTGAATCTGAGAAGTCCAGCTCCAGAGTCCATATTCTTACTTTGTTTTTGCTTCCTGACCTGCATATAGGTTTCTCAAGAGGCAGGTCAGGTGGTCTGGTATTCCCATCTCTTTCAGAATTTTCCACCATTTATTGTGATCCACACAGTCAAAGTTTTGAGTAGAGTGGAGCTATCGAGTTATTAAATTTTTAAGGGTATAATTTTTTATTTTAGTTTTCCAATATTTCTTATTATGACTGAACTGTATAAACTTTTATAATGTTCCTTGTAAAAGGAGAATGTGTTTATAGGCATGCATCTTGCAGAGTCCTTTGCTGCCAGTCTTTCTGAACTATCACCAGTGGGAGATTCATCCTATCTTTCTAGATTTCTTGTTCAATTTTTCAGAGTTTCTTATTTAGTAGTCAGCACTCTAGCAATAGCAAACCCAGATGGGTATTACGTTCTGGACAGTGAACAGATATTAGTCTAAGGGTCAGAGAGGGAAGAGAACATGCTCAAGAATTTGCTGCTGAGTGACTGAGTTGGGTTCAATGCCACATCCAAGCTGCCTTGTGCTCCTTCTCATGGGCCTAGAGTGACAGTGACTGGGCTTTCAAACCCTTTGTTTCTAAGATCCCTGCCCGCTCTCCCTCCGCCCCCCATCCCCCCATTCCCCTCTGCTAGATAATTGGGTTCGTGGAGGAGAAAAACACCAAAATAAAATCTCTCTGGGGTAGAATAACACTTGGCCTCCTGTTTTTGGAGAGTAAAGGAAAAATCTCTCTCTTTTGGTAGGTTGCTGATCCTGCTCATGTTTATTGGCTCCTGACTGTGCCAGGCATGGTGCTGGACACTTTATGTTGTCTCATTTAGTCTTCACAGCAATCCCATGAGCAATGATTATCACCCTCATGGTACAGATGAGGAAAAAAGAGGCTTGGAGGCTCTTTAGCTTTCTGTGCAGTCTCACCAGAAAGTGGTGGAACTTTTCCAGCTCAGACAATTGCATTTTAAATCCTTCCCAAAGCCTTTATCCTCTGTCTAGCCATTCTTCCTCCTACCCAAAGTTAGAGATGTATTTAAAGGAAATCCATTTTGAATTTGCATGTTCCTTGAGTGTTTGAGTTTATGAAGCATTTTCACTTGATTTCCTTCATTCTTTGCTTTCTGTCCTTACAGAGAAACAGGTGTTTGGAAAGTAAGAAGACTGCTGGGGGAAGGCAGGATCTTGGAACCTGGAGACATGCTGGATGCAGAGACTAGGCCCATCCTTTGCATCTCCTCCCTAGGCCAGCCAGCTCTAGTCGTGGAGTGTTGGTAAGAGCAGCAGAGAGGAGCCCGTGACTTGGCTTAGCCATGCACATTTGGCCACTAGATTTCCACTCTCTGGTTACAGTCTCTTGCACTGTAGTACAAGCAGGTTGGGGTTAATGAATGCTGAATTTCCCCTGAGCTTGTAACCTATGAAACTCAATCCCACACTACTGAGAGACACTGGTAGGAAAAGCAGTGTTTTCTCTGAGCAACTGTTTCAGCCTGTCTGTTTGGCAAATGCTCATATAACATATACAGCTAGCTACAGTATACTGTCTTAGGCACTTTATAGACATCAACTTTTCTAATCCTCCCAATACCATGTGGTAGATATTCTAGAATATTATTGTTATTATCCTGTTTATAGGCAAGAGGTCTGAAACACATGGTGATTTACTCAAGGTCCCAAAGCTAGTAAGACCAGAGTCAAGTTGAATCTCAGAAGTCCAGCTCCAGAGCCCACGTTCTTACTTTGTTTTTGTCTCATGGACAGTGGAATTGATTGTGTAACTGATCAAATGTCTCTCTTTAAATTAACAACCTGGCTTCCATGTTGCCTCCCACATGTAGAAAGTGTGCAGACCTTGGAAATGTGTGCTTTAGGTATTAGCTTCGCCCCAAGCTTGTTTTCGTCTCACTTCACCACGCCAGATTTTCCCCCCTGTTTACGAGTATATCTCTTTTTGTTGTTGTTCACTCACAAAGTCCTGTCTGACTCTCTGTGACCCCATGAACTGCAGCATAGCAGGCTTCCCTGTCCTTCATTATCTCCTGAGTTTGCTCAAACTCATGTCCATTGAGTCAGTGATGCTATCCAACTATCTCATCCTCTGTCACCCCCTTCTTCTTTTGCCCTCAGTCTTTCTCCCAGCATCAGGGTCTTTTCCAGTACGTTGGCTCTCCACATCGGGTGGTCACACCACTCACCAAAACATCCTTTTGGGAAGATGGTAAGTAATTTTAAGAATAATAATAAAAATAAATATACAGGTGATTCAAGTATAAAATAAATATAAAGGTGGTGTAAGTTTGGAATCCTAAGAGGCTAACTGTATCCTGCAGGGTCTATGTGGTGCTTCCACAGAGTTTTGGAGAGACAGTGGGGTAAGAGGCAGCTGTACCTCAGAGGAACAGAGTACACGTTCTCGGAAAGGATGCATGCTTCCTGCTGGAGGCAGGGGCTATTGAAAATGTTGTTGGATGTGGGGGGATTAATTACAGATATTATTGGGAGGTGCTATTGGGATAAACTGGGCAACAGTAGACAGTCCCACACAAATTACACGTCTCATTAGAAATATATGGATATAAAAATCTCTTTGGTTACAAGAGCCTAGCACCTAACTCTATTTCACAATCATTTAAAAGAAAGTTTTACAGGGTTTTGACATATACTGAATTTTCCAGGAATGCAACTCTCATATAAATTAAGAGAAGACTGTACCAAGAATTGTCCCCCACTTTGGGCTTCTCTGGTGGTTCAGACAGTAAAGAATCTGCAATGCTAACAGTAAAGACTCTACAATGCAGGAGACCTGGGTTTGATCCCCGTGTGGGGAAGATCCCCTGGAGAAGGGAATGGCTATCCATTCCAGTATTCTTACGTGGAGTATTCTTTGGACAGACGAGCCTGGCAGGCTACAGTCCATAGGATCGTAAAGAGTTGGACATGACTGAGTAATACTTTCACTTTTAGACTATTCCATTATCAACAACAGTACTTCTGGTATCTGAGTTAGCAATGTAATACACCTGTATCAGTTTGCATTTACAGCTGTTGCATTCATACTGATGCTACTTATACACACACAGACACACACACGTATGCTCATTTAGTTTTAATCTCAAAATGTTAAATATACATAATAGTAATCATTATTTGAATGTTGTCGTCTCACAGGTACAGATTTGCTCATTATAACTAGGACCTAGGATCTGCCAACTTTATTGTGTTTCTAGTGTAGTCATGCCTGAACATCTCTAGGTAAAAATATGTATGCTTTTATTATAAATTACTTTTCATTTGTTGATTTTCTATTCAAGAGGATATTGTATTATTTTCTAAAACTTTAGACTATTTGTGAATTTCTTTCAAGATAGCAAAAGGGGACTTAACAAATGTATATTTAAGATGATGGTGTTATGTCTGATAGGTTTGACATATCTTATGTCTTTTGAGGCCTTAGCCTCAAAGACAGGCTCCCTGCATGTACAAGGTCTCTTTCAACTGTGTGCTTCCCAGCTCAACATGACAGTAAGTAGCAATCTCAAAAATGACAGAATGATCTCATTCATTTCCAAGGCAAACCATTCAATATCACAGTAATCCAAGCCTATGCCCTTACCAATAATGCTGAAGAAGTTGAAGATGAATGGTTCTATGAAGACCTACAAGACCTTCTAGAACTAACACCCAAAAAAAGATGTCCTTTTCATTATAGGGGACTGGAATGCAAAGTAGGAAGTCAAGAAACACCTGGAGTAACAGGCAAATTTGGCCTTGGAATACAGAATGAAGCAGGGTAAAGGCTAATAGAGTTTTGCCAAGAGAACGCATGGGTCATAGTAAACACCCTCTTTCAACAACATAAGGGAAGAATCTACACGTGGACACCACCAGATGGTCAATACTGAAATCAGATTGATTATAATCTGTGCAGCCAAAGATGGAGAAGCTCTATACAGTCAGCAAAAACAAGACCAAGAGCTGACTGTGGCTCAGATCATGAACTCATTATTGCAAAATTCAGATTTAAATTGAAGAAAGTGTGGAAAACTACAAGACCATTCAATTATGACCTAAGTCAAATCCCTTACAATTATACAGTGGAAATGACAAATAGATTCAAGGGATTAGATCTGATAGACAGAGTTCCTGAAGAACTATGGATAGAGGTTCATGACATTGTACAGGAGGCAGTGATCAAGACCATCCCCAAGAAAAAGAAATGGAAAAAGGCAAAATGGTTGCCTGAGGAGGCCTTACAAATAGCTGTGAAAAGAAGAGAATAGAGAGGCAAAGGAGAAAAGGAAAGATATACCCATTTGAATGCAGAGTTCCAAAGAATAGCAAGTAGAGGTAAGAAAGCCTTCCTCAGTGATCAATGCAAAGAAAAAGAGGAAAAATAATAGATCCCTGGTGGCTCAGATGGTAAAGTGTCTGCCTGCAGTGCGGGAGACCCGGGTTCGATTCCTGAGTCAGGAAGTGATTGGGCTGTCTCTTATACACATCTAGATGTGTATAAGAGACAGTCACTGTATAATAAATCCTGCTTATTTAACCTCTATGGAGAATGCTGCACTATAATGCCAGCAAATTTGGAAAACTCAGCAGTGGCCACAGGACTGGAAAAGGTCAGTTTTCATTCCAATCCCAAAGAAAGGCAATGCCAAAGAATTCTCAAACTACTACACAATTGCACTCATCTAACACACTAGCAAAGTAATGCTCAAAATTCTCCAAGCCAGGCTTCAACAGTACGTGAACTGTGAACTTAAGATGTTCAAGCTGGATTTAGAAAAGGCAGAGGAACCAGAGATCAAATTGCCAACATCTGCTGGATCATCGAAAAAGTAAGAGAGTTCTAGAAAAACATCTGCTTTATTGACTATGCCAAAACCTTTGACTATGTGGATCATAGGAAACTGTGGAAGGTTCTTCAAGAGATGGAATACCAGACCACTTGATCTGCCTCCTGAGAAATCTGTATGCAGGTCAAGAAGCAACATTTAGAACTGGATATGGAACGACAGACTGGTTCCAAATAGGGAAAGGAGTACATCAAGGCTGAATATTGTCACTCTGCTTATTTAACTTACATTCAGAGTACATCATGCAAAATGCTGGGCTGGACGAAGCACAAGCTGGAGTTAAGATTGCCGGGAGAAATATCAGTAACCTCGGATGTGCAGATGACACCACCCTTATGGCAGAAAGTGAAGAGGAACTAAAAAGCCTCTTGATGAAAGTGAAAGAGGAGAGTGAAAAAGTTGGCTTAAAGCTCAACATTCAGAAAACGAAGATCATGGCATCCGGTCCCATCACTTCATGGCAAAAAGATGGGGAAACAGTGGAAACAGGGACAGACTATTTTCTTGAGCTCCAGAATCACTGTGGATTGTGACTGTAGCCATGAAATGAAAAGATGCTTGCTCCTTGGAAGAAAGCTATGACCAACCTAGATAGCATATTAAAAAGCAGAGACATTACTTTGCCAACAGAGGTCCATCTAGGCAAAGCTTTGATTTTTCCAGTAGTCATGTATGGATGTGAGAGTTGGATTATAAAGAAAGCTGGGCATCGAAGAATTGGTACTTTTGAACTGTGGTATTGGAGAAGACTCTTGAGAGTCCCTCGGACTGCATGGAGATCCAACCAGTGAATCCTAAAGGAAATCAGTCCTGAATATTTGTTGCAAGGACTGATGCTGAAGCTGAAACTCCAATATTTTGGCCACCTGATTCCTTGGAAAAGACCCTGATGCTGGGACAAATTGAAGACAGGAGGAGAAGGGGATGACAGAGGATGAGATGGCTGGATGGCATCACCGACTCAATTGACGTGAGTTTGAGTGAACTCTGGGAGTTGGTGATGGACAGGGAGGCCTGGTGTGCTGCAATTCAGGGGTCGCAAAGAGCTGGACACAACTGAGTAACTGAACTGAACTGATAAATTCCTTAAAATCGACCCAAGAAGATATAGAATATATGAATTTTCCTATAGATATTTTTAAAAAATCTAATTCCACATGTCTTTCCCATAAAGAACAGTTCAGCTTCACTAGTGAATTATACCAAACATGTAAGAAAGAATAATTCTAATTCCATGAAAAATATTACAGAGAGTAAAGAGGAAAAACTTCTCAATTTCCTTTATGAGATCATATAACCTTGATACCATAAACTTGATGTCAAAAATCATAGGCAAATATTATTCATGAACATAGGTGTGAGCATTCTAAAGAAAATATTAGCGAACTCAATCCAACAATATATAAAAAGTGCAATTCATCAAAATCAAGTTGCATATTTTGTAGAAATGCAAGAGTAGTTTAACATTTAAAAAAATAGTCAGTATAGTTCACTGTATTAAGAGTAAGAAAGCTATAAATCTTTTGGACACTTCAATAGATGAAATATTTAATTAAATTCAACATCTATTCATGAGAAAAAAACTTATAAACTAGAAATAGAAAAGAATTGCCTTAGTTTCATAAGGGTTAGTTTAAAAAAAGCATGCCATATAGTGAAATGTTGAAAGGTTTATCTTTGAGACTAGAGAGAAGACTAGTGTGCCCAGTATCACCACTTCTGTGAAGCATTTTACAGAAATCCTAGCAAGTGCAACAAGAACAGAAAATAAAAGATATAGTGAGAATAGAGTAAGAAATAAAACTATTATTATTTACAAATATTGTTGTATGAAGTAAAAATTAATTTACAATTAAATTACCAGTGAATTTAGCATAGTTTGTGAATACAAAGTCAAAGTACAAAATCAATTACAGCAGTAAAAATTAGAAAATAACAATTTTAAACACATGCCATTACAGTAGCAACAAAATCATCAAATACCTATGAATAAATCTTACAAAATACATGTAAGAACTCTGCTCAGATGATAATACAATATTGAGAGAAATTAATGAGGACCTAGATAAGTAGAGAAATAGCCAATGTTTATACATTGAAAAACCCTATAAGACATTAACTCCGTGATTTACAATCCTGATCAAAATCACAGTAGTATTAAGAAAAAAAAAAAAAAACAACTCACGAGCTGCTCCTGAAATATATATAGAAATAAAAAGGGCTACTATGAAAGAATAAGGCCAAAGATGCTGCACTCTAGATGTCAATACTTATTATAATGCTGCAATAATTAAGAAAGTGTGATATGAGTGTGAAGGTAGGCAAATAGACTAAGAGTCCTCAAATAGATCCACACATACTTAGACATGTACTCTTACAAGTCTACACTACAAAAGCAATGAGGAGAGGATAGTCCAATCAGTGTTGCTGTCTTTTGGATAACTGTGTGGGAAAAAGAAAAGAAACTTTATTATTATGTCACAACATACATAAAAATCAATTTTCAATTGATAGTAGCTCTAAATGTGAAATTTCTATAAGACAAAATTTTAAAAACTTCATGATGTGAAGGGAGAGAAAAGTATTTATTAAATGAAATATACTCATCAACAACAAAGGAAATATTGATAAATTGGATTACATTAACATGAAGAACTTTCGTTTTTAAATGACATCACTAAAAGAGTGAAAAAGTAAGCCACGAAGTAGGAGAAGATACATGTGACATATTTCACAAAGGACTTGTGTTCAGT
Organism: Oreotragus oreotragus; assembly: GCA_006410675.1. Classification (NCBI taxonomy): domain Eukaryota; kingdom Metazoa; phylum Chordata; class Mammalia; order Artiodactyla; family Bovidae; genus Oreotragus; species Oreotragus oreotragus. Next base: position 94,945 of record SJYX01001629.1, on the reverse strand, counting down.
ATATGTGAAAACCTTTTTCCAAATCAGTAAGTAATATATTCAATATATCCTCTCTAAGAAAGAAGATATCCAAATAGCTGATACATCTATCAAAGGTGCTCAACCTTATCAGTAATCAAGGAAATACACACTAAAACAGATACCTATCCTGTGACCAGCAGCTCTCCTCCTAGGCACGTACACAACAGAAGGGCAAACATTGGTGTACAAAGCCATTTATGAGAATGTTTATTGCAGCATTATTTGAAACAGCCCCAAGTTGGAAGCAACCCAAAAGCCCATTCATAATAGAAATTATAGTATACTCATTCAGTAAAATCGTCTTCAGCAATTCTGATGGAAAAAACCATGGAGACATACAACACGAACAAATCTCACAAACATTGTTTTAAGCACAGAAATCCAGTGCAAAAGAATATATATACTGCATGATTTCATTTATATAAGGTCAAAAACAAAACTATAGCTTTGGAAGTCTGTGTAGTAAATAGGAAGAAAGCAGTTTTGGAAACCAGGCCTGTTTTTGGCTTTGGGAGGTGCTGAAAATGTCCTATTGATTATGGTGATAGATTATATCAAGTTGTATACTTATGATTTGTACATTGTTTTTAGTGAGGTATATTTCAACTTAAAAAAAAATCACCTGTGCCCTAATCAGACTGATCTTATGGAATTGTTTGTTTATACTATCAATTATAATAAAATAATAGTTACTGTGACAATTTATACATAACACTGATGAAACAAAAGTAAGAAATTTTCTATGACTAATGATTGTTAATAAAAGTTGAACTCATGGAAGAAAAGCTACACATAGAATGTAAACTTAAGATTTTGTGGAAGGAGGTTCAACAAAGATCAAACACTTTTTGGCTGTTTGCCTGACTTAAGACTTTGGGCCCTGCTGGTGTTCAAGCACACTCTGTGCTGGCCTCTGAGTCTCCAGTGGTTCATGCCCAACCAACACCTCCTCTGGTGCCCGCAAGTCTTTTCTCTTAATCTTGGACCAAATGAAGGCAGAATTCTTTGAGCACTGACTGGCTCATAGAACTGAAATGTCTCCAACAACACAGAGCTGGAAATTGCTGTGATTCATCCTGAGAGCGGCAGCCCTTGAAGAGCTTTGTTGTAAGAGAAAGACACTTGCGAGAACCCGTCTGTGTGCCACAGCCTCCTCCATCTACACGTGGGATGAGGAGACCTGGGTTTTAAATTTTAATCTGAGAGCACAGATTAGTACCTTTTGAGGTTTTTGTCTTTGCTGTTGCCACTGCTATTATTGTTGTAAGAGAAAGAGAAGGAGGGAGGGAGAAATCTCATATTCCCTTGCCTGGATTTCAAGACCCTTTTAGTCATTCCCCAAGCTACCTTTTAAACCTGTCTCCCACTGATCCCCTGAGTGGTGCCTGTATTAACTGTACAAAAGTCACTACCACAAAATACCATGTGCTTCGTGCTTTTAAGCATTTGTCCATACTTCACCCATTCATTTCTACTTGGATGAACCAGTTCCACCTTCAAGGCTGAATTCAATGCAACTTCTACCAGAAGGGTTTACTGACCATTTGCAGCCCCCATGAGCACTCTTTCCTGCCTACTCCAGTGACTATTTACTGACTATTTTCCACACCCTAAATCAAAATGCATAGTCTTCAGGGGATTTATCTACCACATATGAGTCTGAACAGCCATCTGTGAGCTGCTTAAATCTTGGAATAATAGAATTTCACATCCATAATTTTTCCTCCTGTTAAAATACATATCATGTGCCAGGCACTATAATAAATACTTCGCCTATATTATTTCATTGACTCCTCATGATAATTCTGATAGGTAGATATGATTAAATACCCAATAAAGGTTATTCTGGAGACAACAGACTGCAGATCCAGAACTCACAACCAACTCGCTACTCTTCACGTCATGCTCCCTGCTCTGTCACAGAGCTGCTCACGGACAAGAGGTGTAGGTGAGCTAAGGCAGGTGGTACGGAGAGAAGAGATGAAGCTGGGCCTGACCACAGGGTTTCGCCCGTGTCAAATCAGCACATGCTGATCTGGAACCCTGTCCAGCAGGCAGAGGAAATGCACTGTGTGTGAGAAAGAAGACCTCAGTGAACCTTCTGGAAATACAGATCAGCAGGTCCTACACCACCTTCAGAGTTAGCACAGTGACGGCAGGCATAGACTCTAGAGCCAGCCTGCAGGGATTTGAATCCTGGCTGCCTCACTTATCAGACAGAATGCTTTAGGTAAGTTACTCACCTCCTCTGAAGTCATTTGTCCACTCTGTGCCTGCTTTTTTAATCTGCAAGATGGAGATGATAGGATTTACCTCATATGCTGTTGTGAAATAAGTTAACACATGGGAAAATTTCTGCAGGGCACCATGGACACAGTAGGTCCATGGGAGAGTGGGCTCTTCATCTCCTTCTCTGTTTGGGCCTCAGTGTTCCATCTGTAAATGAGAGTGGGACCAGCTCATCCATAGTGTAGGCACTATAACATACATTTCAGCTCTCCTCTTAGATTTTCTAGGAAAGTCAAGACCCTGCTTCTACTTTGCTATGTCAGCTGACAAACCATTTAAATGGAGAAGCACTTATATGACCTTGAACTTTTTGTCTCCAGGCCTCAGTGTCTCCACCCATCCTTTCTGCTTCACTATTCTAGGACTCCAGACAGAACAGTGCACACCTCTGAGATGCAAAGCATTTCTGGAGCCCCCGGAGCGGTAGGAGGAGTACACGGAGTGTTAGAAGTGGGAGTCTTTTCCTCTCTCAGGCCCTGGGCCCCAGATCCAGAACTGTGACCTCCCAACTCGTGGTCACGTTGTCCTTGAAGGTAAGGTCCAGGTGAGGCATTTTTGAGGTTAGCTCTGTGAAGGGGGAGTGGGTGGAAAGCTAAGAAGATACATCCACAGGCATGTGGGCCACAGCAAATGCTTTCTCAGGTGCACTCTGCTACTGCTACTGCTAAGTCGCTTCAGTCATGTCCGACTCTGTGTGACCCCGTAGATGGCAGCCCACCAGGCTCCCCCGTCTAGTGCCCTCCTAATTCTGCCTCCTTCCCCATCCCATTCTTGGATAAAGATAACTGGTATTTTCAGCATCTGATATAAAGGACTGTATGGATGTAGCTTAGGCCTTACTCCAACCTAGTTGCTCCACTTTAACCCCTTAAATCAGGGGTTCAGAAGACACTGATGCATGTAGCCTTCCCATGCAGGTTGGCCCCAGTCCCTTTCACAGTGATTCAGGTGACAGTTTTATCAAATATTTTGCCCCAGCAAAACAGGACTCGCCAGTCTGCTTGTCTCCAATACTTCTTTCTTCACACAGCCAATGTCGCATGCTTTAGTTTTCTGTTATGGGAGCACCAACCTCAAAGTACCAATTTCCAGTATGGTTAGGGTAGCCTGAGCTATGCTGTGATTGCAAACAGGCCCAAGCACGTAATGGCTCAACAGGAAAACTGTACTTCGCCCTTGTCTCAAGGTCTAGTGGGCTGGAAGATCCTCTGGAAGCAGGGATTCAGGAAACACAGCTCCACCTGTCCTGTGGTTCTACAACCTTCAGTGCGTGGCACCCAGAGTGAAGTTGGGGGTTCTCTCCCTTCCAATCCAGAAGAGAGAGACAGTGAGATAGAGCTGGAAGTGTCATCCCTGACTTTCATGCATGACGTTCTGCCTGGAACTCAGTCATGCAGTGCAGCTAATATAATGGAGGCCAGGGAGTGGAGTCCTGCTGTGTGGACAGGAAGAAGAGGTCCTCTAGTCCCTGCTACTTGTTAGCTATGGTGTTGGCACAATTCCTATCTATTCTGCCTCTAAAAATTTTCCTCTCTTCTCTATTTATAGTATCACCCTTTAAAATTTCTATCCTTTCATAAGCCTTTTGACTTCTTTTTTCTCTGTTTTTATCTTCCTAACTTCCTTTAAATAGCTGCCATGTCTAATATAACTTAGACATGATCATATTACTCTTCTTATCCTAAAATAGCCATATCCTCTACACCTATGCTCATAGAATAAAGCACAAACTCTTTAGCCTGGTACAAATGTTCTGCCCACCATGTGAACACATACGACTCACAGAATTCCCTGTTTATTACGCCCTTTCCCTTTCCATGTAGTGCTTGTGATGGTCCTTCTCTTAAAACCATACTCACACATCCTACCCTCCATGAAACTGTCCTCAAGTTGCCTGGTTGAAATTCTTTCTTCCAGTGTTCTCACGCATGCTGCATGCTCAGTCGCTTCAGTGATATCCAATTCTTTTGCAACCTTATGTTCTGTCCAAGGGATTCTCCATGCAAGAATGCTAGAGTGGGTTGCTCTGCCTTCCTCTAGGGGGCTTCCCAACCCAGGGATCGAACCTGCATCTCCCGTGTCTCCTGCATTGCTGGTGGATTCTTTACCCACTGAGCCACCTGGGAAGCCCAGACTTATGTTATATAACAGTATTCTCGCATTTTGTGGTCAAGGACATATGTGTATCAGCAAAGAGCAGAATCAATTGGAAATTCACAAATATTCACATGTCTCCATGTTATACAGCAAAACAAAAGTAGCATTCTTTGAGTCTTATCAATTTAAAACTTTATCAAATCAGTTTCTTCTTGTAGTCTTTATGCGTCAGAAGGAAGCATCACTCCCACTGTTGGTACAAGTGAAGGGAAACCTCGTCTCACTCTTTTCTAAGAAGATTTTGATTAATTGTAAAGACTTCATGTTTTAATAATGACTTAGTGACTGAACAACAATGACTCGTTTTAAGGCCAGTCTCTGCAATTTCATTAATTAATCTTAAAATGTAAAAGCAGGCTTGTAAGTATAGGATGGAAAGGGAGAAAGATAAGAATAACTTGATGGTGAAGAAAGCTGACAAACACCTCCACCAGGTGATCAAAGATAATATCCACAGTGGTGAGTCTTGCTGATGGTGTGTCCCTTGATGTGGTATGATGAGAATGATACTGTGCCTCTGTGGTCCTCCCAAAACATTACCCAGTCTAATTAGGAGAAAAACATCAGACAAGCCCCACTTGAGAGACATTCTATGAAATATCTCACCAGTAATCTTCAAAACTGTCAAGGTCATCATAAACAGGGAAAATCTGAGAAACTTTGTCACAACCAAGAGTAAACTAAGGAGACATGATAACTAAATATAATGTAAATGGAACAGGATCCTGAGATACAGAAAGGGCATTAGGAAAGAAAATGAGACCATCTTCATTTAAAAATGAACTTCAGCTAATAATCATGTCTCAATATCAGTTCTTTATTGTGACCGATGTACCATGATAATGTAAGATGGTGATAATAGAGGAAACTGGCTGTGGGATATATGGGAACTGTTCACACTGTCTATGATGATTAATCTTGTGTCAACCTGTCTAAACCATGGCACCCAGTTATTTGGTCAAACACAACTCTAGATGCTTCTATAAAGATTTTATTTTAGATGAAATTAACATTAAATCAGTAGACTTTGAGCAAAGCATATTACTCTTGATCACGTGGGAAGGCCTTTCCAATCAGCTGAAGTTGTTAAAAGACTGAAGTCCTCTTAGTTGAAATCAGGATGAAGTATGGTCTTGAGTTCATAGTCATGTATTAACATTGGTTCATTAATTGTGACAAATGTACCATACAAATATGTTAATAACAGGGGAAACTGTCTGTGGACTGTATGGGAACTCTCTTTACTATCCTTGTGATAATTCTGTGAGCCTAAAACTGTTATAATATTAAAAAAAAAATTTTTTTTAATCAGACTTGCAGAATTCAACTTAACTGGCAGAAGTATGATTTTGTTTTAAAAGTGAAACAAGGAGCATATATCATTCAGTTCCACAACAGCATTCTGAGTCCTGCCAAATTGACACAATGGGGTAAAAACTTATTTCTCTTTATTAACTTGTACAAAGAAATGCTTTTGTTCAGCCAATGAGTGTTTTACAGTTAAACACTGTACGTGGGAAAAAAATCAGAAGTTTAGTTGTAAAACTAAACTCCTTTACTTAAAAGGGGCCTAAAATGTGTTTCTTGCTTTTAATGGGGATAATTATTTTCAGTCTTTAATAATCATTCCTCTTTCTAGGCAGCTCTTGCTGCCACTTTAATAGAACACAGTGGCACAGAGCGAACTGGGAACAGGGGCAAGGGAGATGTTGGAGAGAGAGGTCTTTGCTCTGTCTGGCAGGTAATGCTCAGAACACTGGGGAAGTTGAAATGAAGCCATTCATTCAGAAATATGTTTTGTTTGCCTGCTATACACCAGAGTGTGAGGGCTTCTAAAATGAATCATTTATAGATGCTAGCCTCAGCACCTTATCACCTTATCATTGTTCAGGGTTATAACATATACATGATTTATATAAGGATATAAAACTATATATCCTTATATAAATCACATCTGTATAATAAATATAAATTATGTGTGTATATATATATATATATCTTGTATAGCTCACTGTCTTTCCTTGCCTCCCATAGGCAGCTGTTGTAATGTGTTTAATATGTATCATATGTATGTATGTGTTCCTGCAAAAATGTATATTATTGTTTGGTGAGCATATATCTTTAATTTATGTAAATAGTGAGGTGCTACATTATCTTATCCCATTTTATTACTTTTTTATAGTAAGCACTATGTTTTTAACCACTATCTTTGCTGTTAGCGAATACATAATCTTTAACCTGTAATTGCTACATAATATTATAAGAAAGAAGAAAAGACTGCGTTTGCTGGTCCCTGGCAGACCCTCTTTTCCCACCAACCCCCTCCTCAAGGAGCCTTCATTTGGTTGGTGCCTTCCCTTTGGTCTAGGGTATAAGTATTCGCTTATACAGACCTGATTGTCTAGGAAAGTTTCCAAAGAAGGATTATGGCTCATTTCATTAAGAAGACTATGCCGGCAGATTATTCAAAGTTGTAATTAATGAAATTGTACAGATACTCTCTCCCTCCTGAGAATATATAATTTCTGATTCATTATTTCACCCTTGACCCAGAAGACTATGTTAACTCCATCTCTAAAACCCCCATAGGGATTTGTTTTCCAGGATGTGCTCCTTTGGGAGAATAAAAGATGAGGGCCTGGAGACAGGGACTAAGATCTTGTCCTGGCTGAGCCACTTGGAGCAGATTCTAACATGCTTCTGCAGTTTGAATAGGTGCTGAAGTCATTCTTCCTGGGTTTGAATCCCAGCTCTGCAACTTCTGAGCTGTGTAACCTTGGGCAAATTATTCACCTAGGAAAGGAGGTAATTAACCACGGATGGTTTCTAGGGGGGAATTCCAATTCAACTATTGTTTCATCCATATGTGCTTTCTTGGCTCCATGCCCTTTTGGCATCATTCTTCCATCTGTTTTTTCCCCAGTAACCTCTTTTCCCTTCAAGGTTCTCTCCAGATGGCATGTTCTTTAAAGCTTTTCCTCAGATTTCAGGTTTAAGTAAAGAATAAAAGAGCACTAGAGATGAAATAAATAAAGGTAAAATTAAATCTTTTATTTTTCTTATTAACTGATCTAATAGATAAATGTTCAAAGTGATAATATTAATAGTAATAATGCATTAGGTGATTATAGCATATGGATGAGTGAAATGAATGACATAAGTTTGTAAGGAATGAGAGGGATTAATTGGGAATACTATATTATAAGGCACATGCATTGCATCTGAAGTGTTGAAAGTGGACTTAAATTTGTTATAAATGTATTTTGTAAATTGATAGACTAAGGAGAGAAAATGGCATTACATGAAATGCTTGGTTAAAAACAGAGAAGGCAGAAAAAGGGAGAAAAAATAAAGAACAAGTATAATGAAAGTGAAACACCTGAAAACATGGTAGACAGTAAACCAAATACACTGATAATCACACTAAATATGAATTGTCTAAATATATCAGTTAAAAGACAGAGGCTGTTAGAGTAGATAAAGAAGTAGTTCCAACTATATACATATATTTTTCCGCAATGAATCTATTTTAAATATAATGACACAAACCGATTAAAAGTAAAGGGATAGAGAAAGATATTCTATAGTAACACTAATCAAAGAAAGCTGATGTAGCTATATTAATTTCAGATAAATTAGACTGAAGAACAAGGGAAATTATCAGGGATAAAGAGGGTCATTACATAATGATAACAGAGTCAATTCTCCAAGAAGACATACAAGTCCTTAATGTGTATGTACTTAATGACAGAACCTCGAAACACATGAGGCAAAACTAACAGAACTGCAAAGGAGAAATAGACAAATCCATTAATATGGATTTGGAGACCTGAATACCTCTTTAGTAATTAATAGATCCAGCAGGCAGAAAATGAGTAATAACATAGTTCAACTGACACAGCACCATTAATCAACTAGACCTAATTGACATTTATAAAATACTTCATCCAACAATAGCAGAATACACAGGAACCATGCTATGTTGATCACTGTAGCTTTAGAGTAAGTCTTGAAGTTGGGTAATTACAGTCCTTCAACTTTGTTCTTCTTTGTATTGTGTTGGCTATTTTTGTTTTTTTTTTTTTACTTTCCATATAAACTTGTTAATACCCACAAAACAGCTGCTTAGATTTTGATTCAGATCATATTGCAACTACAAATCAAGTTGGGAAGAATTGACAACAATATTGAGTTTTCTAATCCATGAACACAGACTGTCTCTTTTTAGATGTTTCTTGACTTTTTTCATTAAACTTTATTTTTATGCATAGACCTTGAACATATTTGGAAAGTTTATAACTTAAGTGTTTCAAGTTTTTTTGGTGCTACTGTAAATGGTTCTGTGTTAATAATTTCAAATTCCAATGTCCATTGTTGGTATGAAGGAAAGTAATTGATTTTGTACATTTACCTTGTATCTTGTAACCTTGCTGTAGTCATTTACTCATTTAAGGTGGGTTTTTTTCATTTTGTCAGTCTTTGGGATTTTCTACATAGACAATCATGCAAACTTCAAACAAAGACAGTTTTATTTATTCCTTTCTAATCTGTATACCTTTTATTTTAAAAAAGTATTTAGCCCTATTGTTTACCTAAGTAGGAATAGCTAACATTTACTGAGTGATTACTATGTCCAAGCACTGCCGCAAGCATTTGTTATTTGTTTACTTGTGAAATACTTATTATTTACTCGCAGGAACTTTCTAGAATAGGTACCACTATTATCCCAGTGTTACAGAGGAGGAGACTGAGGGTAGAGAAGAAGCAAATTGCTTAAAACTTTGAAACATTGTCAACATTTTGGTATTAAAATTTTCTCTCTTTTCCCTGGGAGAAGCTTAAAAATCCATGCAAACCATGGTTCCCAGTTCTTGTTTCAGGAAATATAGTCATCAAATCTATCTAACTAGCCCCAACCTTTCCATGGAGCTTTATTCCTGTAATCCAACTGAGTACTAGAAATGGTCTACTGCGTGTCCCACAGGCATCTCCAGCTCACTATGATCAAAATCATATTCACAATTTTCTTCTCCAGTCTTGCTTTTCCTCTTGTGTTTCTTTTTTCTTATGATCTCTTCTTCCTTTTTTTCTTTTAACCCCCACTTTATTCATTCTGTTAGAGATAGGATAATTGATCAAGCAAGATTCTAAAGCAGTTTCAAGCTTTCTTCTGTATTAGAACCACCTGAGAGCCTTGTTAAAATGCAGCCTTCCCCTCAACCCCTGCCAGGTATCACCTATAGATTCTCATTTTGTAGATGTGGCTTGTGTATTTTTTAATTGAAAAATTTTGACATATAGGTCTTGTAAGTAGGGTTGAATACTTTTAGCAAGCATTGCAGGTGGTGTCAATACAGGTGATCCTAGAACCACAGGTTGAAAAATACTCCAAGGCTCAGATGAAGGCATCAGTCTTGGGTGGAGAAAACAGAAAATGCTGCAGGATACCTGTGGACTAGGGACTGCTGGAGTTTTATCTGAAATCCTCCTTTATGAGGTAGTAGCTGATATCTCTCTGAACAGGGAGCTGTTTATGACATCAGCTAGGAGAAAGCAGTCAGAAATGGAAGTCATAGGCATGGAAGAAGATCCTTGTGGAGGTAAGAAGGGAGTCTGAAGCAACGCGGATCAAAACCACAAAGAAGATATTTTATGGGGAAGAATGGGGAAGACAACTGCCAGTAGTTGTCTTCAGAGCTTAAAAGGGGGAAAGAGCTCAGAAAGAAATGGAAAGAAAACAGATTCACCAAGTCCTGATTGTGAGGGTCCTGAATATTACCACCTGTCTCTGCTAGAGAGGCAGGCTACACAAGTCCAAGAGCTGGGAAGTCCGGACTTCCTAGCCTCTACCACATCATCCCTCGATGCCTAGTCTCCTCATTTGTAAAATGGAGACAGTATAAGTTCCACTTCATGAACTCAAAGTATAAGTTCAAATGAATAAGTGCATGTAATATATTAGGCTCATAGCAAAGACTCTAATTGATGTTAGCTTATTCACATTCCATAAGCAATATTCTGCTTGAATTTTGTACAAATAAATCAATTAATCTTACTTCAAACAGAGGTCCTTTCAACTCCTTTTTACAAATGAAGAAACTTAATGCACCAGGAAAACGTGATTTGTCTACGTCTGAACAAGTAGTATGTGTATGAACAGGAACTAGAGAAAGCTCCAGCTGCATTTTGAGTGTCTACTTGTTGCCAGGTATTGAGGAAGATGCTTTTTAACATGTCAGCACTTGCCATGTATTTCCCTGCTTTGCTAATATTGAGGACAGAGTTAAGGGCCAAACTATAAAGGTAGTAGAACCAGGGCTGGAGAGAAGCCAGTTGGCTCCAGAGCTGGGAACCCCTACAGTGACTTCGGCCTCTCTTGATGGAACCCTACAGTACCCCACACCATCCGGGTTACCTCTGAGAGCCATGTGCTGGTGGTTACTAGCATCTGTGAGGAAGTCAGAGATAAATGAATCTCAGTTCTGTCTGAGAAAAGCTCATTGCTTTGTGAAGAGTATAAAACAAGTATTGATATGTACAAAATTCCCATACAAGGTGGAGCTTCCCAGGTGGCACAAGTGATGAAGAATCTGCTTGCCAGTGCATGAGACTTAACAGATGTGGGTTTGATCCCTGTGTCGGGAAGATCCTCTGGTGGAGGGCGTGGGAACCCACTCCTATATTCTTGCCTGGAGCATCGTGTGGACAGAGGATCATGGCGGGCACTGTCCATAGGGTCTCAAAGAGTTGGACACGATTGAAGTGACTAGCATGCACACACCATACAAGGTAAAAAAGTACGTGGGAACTCAGAGGGAGGAACTCTCTCCCTTTTGCCATTTGAAGGTGAGCTTGGAAGGAGGGTAAGACTGGGGCATATGAAGGAGGGGTTGGGACTGGAGGATGAACTGAGTGGAGAAGCAGACACAGCAACTCCCAAGAATATCCAAGTATTAAGCCAGTGTGTGCAGACTTCTGGAAGGTAAGATTTGGGATCTGTTTGCAAGTATCTAGAAATCTGAAACTAAATAGTTTGAACTTTAATTTTGTAGGCAACAGGGAGGCATAAGAGATCTATTGCTTTTGGCTTTATTTTAGGCAAATGCTTTTTAATAGTAATGGTTTTTACTTTGAGATAATTGAAGATTCACATGCAATTATAAGAAATAACAGAGAGAGATCCTGAGTAACTTAATCTTCCTAGATGATAACTTGTAAAATAGTAGTCAATATGACAACTAGGATATTTACACTGATATAATCAACTGCTCTTGTTCAGATTTCCTGTTTTACTTGCACTCATCTGTGTATGTATTTAAAGCTATAGAAGTTTACCACATGGGTAGGTTTGCAAATCAACGACCATAGTAAAGATACAGGACAGTTCCATCACTATGAGACTCTCTCCTGTTGTCCTTTTACAAGCATGTTCACCTTCCTTCCATGCCTCTTCCTCAATCTCTAATTCTTATTACTAGCATGGTTTCTGTGATTTTATTTAAGAATGTTTCATAAATGGAATCATATAGTATACCGTCCTTGGTAATTGGCTTTTTTTCACTCACCATAATTCTCTTGAGCTTCATCCAAATTATAACCTGTATCAATAATTCTCTCTCTCTCTCGAGAAATATTCCATGGTATGGGATGTACCATAGCTTAACCATTCACCTGCTAAAGGGTGACTGGGTTATTTTCAATATTTAACTACTATGAGTTAAGCTGCTGTAGATATTTGTGTACAAAATTCACACATAAAGTTGTGTGTATTTTGTGTGAATATGTTTTCATTTCTCTGTAATAAATACCCAAAAGCTCTGGGTATGTATACTAGCAGTAGGTATGTATGCTGCATTATATATTTAGTTGTGTAATTAGTTTTATAACAAGCAAGTATGTATATATATATGACCTTAGAGCTCTGTAGTTAAGATGGTAAAGTGTCTGCCTACAATGTGGGAGACCTGGGTTTGATCCCTGGGTTGGGAAGATCCCCTGGAGAAGGAAATGGCAACCCACTCCAGTATTCCTGCCTGGAAAATCCCATGGACTGAGGAGCCTGGTAGTGTCCTCAGTCCATGGGGTCACGAAGAGTCAGACACAGCTGAGCAACTTCACTTTCACTTTAGGGCTTCCCTGGTGGCTCAGAGGTTAAAGGTTATTGTATATTTAGTTGCATAATTAGTTTTATAACAGGCAAGTGTATATATATATATATATATATANGTACAAATAAATCAATTAATCTTACTTCAAACAGAGGTCCTTTCAACTCCTTTTTACAAATGAAGAAACTTAATGCACCAGGAAAACGTGATTTGTCTACGTCTGAACAAGTAGTATGTGTATGAACAGGAACTAGAGAAAGCTCCAGCTGCATTTTGAGTGTCTACTTGTTGCCAGGTATTGAGGAAGATGCTTTTTAACATGTCAGCACTTGCCATGTATTTCCCTGCTTTGCTAATATTGAGGACAGAGTTAAGGGCCAAACTATAAAGGTAGTAGAACCAGGGCTGGAGAGAAGCCAGTTGGCTCCAGAGCTGGGAACCCCTACAGTGACTTCGGCCTCTCTTGATGGAACCCTACAGTACCCCACACCATCCGGGTTACCTCTGAGAGCCATGTGCTGGTGGTTACTAGCATCTGTGAGGAAGTCAGAGATAAATGAATCTCAGTTCTGTCTGAGAAAAGCTCATTGCTTTGTGAAGAGTATAAAACAAGTATTGATATGTACAAAATTCCCATACAAGGTGGAGCTTCCCAGGTGGCACAAGTGATGAAGAATCTGCTTGCCAGTGCATGAGACTTAACAGATGTGGGTTTGATCCCTGTGTCGGGAAGATCCTCTGGTGGAGGGCGTGGGAACCCACTCCTATATTCTTGCCTGGAGCATCGTGTGGACAAAGGATCATGGCGGGCACTGTCCATAGGGTCGCAAAGAGTTGGACACGATTGAAGTGACTAGCATGCACACACCATACAAGGTAAAAAAGTACATGGGAACTCAGAGGGAGGAACTCTCTCCCTTTTGCCATTTGAAGGTGAGCTTGGAAGGAGGGTAAGACTGGGGCATATGAAGGAGGGGTTGGGACTGGAGGATGAACTGAGTGGAGAAGCAGACACAGCAACTCCCAAGAATATCCAAGTATTAAGCCAGTGTGTGCAGACTTCTGGAAGGTAAGATTTGGGATCTGTTTGCAAGTATCTAGAAATCTGAAACTAAATAGTTTGAACTTTAATTTTGTAGGCAACAGGGAGGCATAAGAGATCTATTGCTTTTGGCTTTATTTTAGGCAAATGCTTTTTAATAGTAATGGTTTTTACTTTGAGATAATTGAAGATTCACATGCAATTATAAGAAATAACAGAGAGAGATCCTGAGTAACTTAATCTTCCTAGATGATAACTTGTAAAATAGTAGTCAATATGACAACTAGGATATTTACACTGATATAATCAACTGCTCTTGTTCAGATTTCCTGTTTTACTTGCACTCATCTGTGTATGTATTTAAAGCTATAGAAGTTTACCACATGGGTAGGTTTGCAAATCAACGACCATAGTAAAGATACAGGACAGTTCCATCACTATGAGACTCTCTCCTGTTGTCCTTTTACAAGCATGTTCACCTTCCTTCCATGCCTCTTCCTCAATCTCTAATTCTTATTACTAGCATGGTTTCTGTGATTTTATTTAAGAATGTTTCATAAATGGAATCATATAGTATACCGTCCTTGGTAATTGGCTTTTTTTCACTCATCATAATTCTCTTGAGCTTCATCCAAATTATAACCTGTATCAATAATTCTCTCTCTCTCTCGAGAAATATTCCATGGTATGGGATGTACCATAGCTTAACCATTCACCTGCTAAAGGGTGACTGGGTTATTTTCAATATTTAACTACTATGAGTTAAGCTGCTGTAGATATTTGTGTACAAAATTCACACATAAAGTTGTGTGTATTTTGTGTGAATATGTTTTCATTTCTCTGTAATAAATACCCAAAAGCTCTGGGTATGTATACTAGCAGTAGGTATGTATGCTGCATTATATATTTAGTTGTGTAATTAGTTTTATAACAAGCAAGTATGTATATATATATGACCTTAGAGCTCTGTAGTTAAGATGGTAAAGTGTCTGCCTACAATGTGGGAGACCTGGGTTTGATCCCTGGGTTGGGAAGATCCCCTGGAGAAGGAAATGGCAACCCACTCCAGTATTCCTGCCTGGAAAATCCCATGGACTGAGGAGCCTGGTAGTGTCCTCAGTCCATGGGGTCACGAAGAGTCAGACACAGCTGAGCAACTTCACTTTCACTTTAGGGCTTCCCTGGTGGCTCAGAGGTTAAAGGTTATTGTATATTTAGTTGCATAATTAGTTTTATAACAGGCAAGTGTATATATATATATATATATATATAAAACATATATATTCTTTTTCAGGTTCTTTTCTATTTTAGGTTATTCAGTTCAGTTCAGTCACTCAGTCGTGTCCGACTCTTTGCGACCCCATGAATCACAGCACGCCAGGCCTCCCTGTCCATCACCAACTCCCGGAGTTCACTCAGATTCACTTCCATCGAGTCCGTGATGCCATCCAGCCATCTCATCCTCCGTCGTCCCCTTCTCCTCCTGCCCCCAATCCCTCCCAGCATCAGAGTCTTTTCCAATGAGTCAAGTCTTCGCATGAGGTGGCCAAAATACTGGAATTTCAGCTTTAGTCCCATTCCTTCCAAAGAAATCCCAGGGCTGATCTCCTCCAGAATGGACTGGTTGGATCTCCTTGCAGTCCAAGGGGCTCTCAAGAGTCTTCAACACCACAGTTCAAAAGCACAGTAAATACAGTTCCCTGTGCCATGCAGCAAGTTCTTGTTTATCTATCTTATATATAGTAGTATATTGTTAATCTCAAATTCTAAATTTATCCCTCTCTCCCTTTCCCTCTTTGGTAACCATCAGTTTGTTTTCTATATCTGTGAGTCTATTGCTGTTCAGTAAATAAGTAAATTTGTATCATTTTTTTTTTAGATTTTGCGTATATGTGCTATAATATAATGTTGGTCTTTTTCTGTCTGACTGACTTCACTTAATATGATAATCTCTAGGTCTATCCATGTTGCTACAAATGGCATTATATAATTCTTTTAAATGGCTGAATAATATTTCATTGTCTCACTGTGTTTTAAATTTGCATTTCTTTAGTAGCTAAAATGATGCTAAAATCTTTGGTTATTTGCTCAAATATGGTTATTTGCTCTTTGTGTGTCTTCAGCAAAATGTCTGTTCATATTGTTTGCCCATTTTCTAATTGAACTTTTTTATTACTGAGTTTTGAGNGTCTATCCATGTTGCTACAAATGGCATTATATAATTCTTTTAAATGGCTGAATAATATTTCATTGTCTCACTGTGTTTTAAATTTGCATTTCTTTAGTAGCTAAAATGATGCTAAAATCTTTGGTTATTTGCTCAAATATGGTTATTTGCTCTTTGTGTGTCTTCAGCAAAATGTCTGTTCATATTGTTTGCCCATTTTCTAATTGAACTTTTTTATTACTGAGTTTTGAGAGTTCTTTACATATTCTTATATTAGTCCAATACCAGATATGTGGCTTGGAAATATTTTCCCAATGCATACTCCTTTTCTTTCCATTACCTTTACAAGATCTTTCACAGAACAAAAGTTTTTAATTTTCATGAGCTCTAATTTATCAAGTTTTCCTTTTATAGATTATCTAATGGCATCAAGTCTAAGAATTCTTTCCTTAGAAATCCTGAAGGTGTTCTTTTAAAAAAAATTTTGTATTTTTACATATTATATTGAAGTCCATTATCCATTTTAAGTTACTTTTTATATAAGGTGTGAGATTTAGGTCAACTTTTTGTTTACTTGTAGGTTTTTGCCTTTGGATGTCCAGTTGTTCCAGTACCACTTATTGAAAGAACAACAACAATCTTCCTGCACTGAATTGTGTTTGCACCTTTATTGATAATCAGTTGGGCTTATTTGTGTAGGCTTACCCCTGGGTTCTCTGTTCTGTTCCATTGATCTTTATGTCTATCTCTCCACCAGTGTGACAACTCCATGATTACTTTAGCTATACAGTAAGCCTTAATATCAAGAAGAAGGATTTTTTTCACTGTACTCCTTTTTAAGAGTATTTTAGCTATACTAGATACTATGCCTTCCCATATAAATTTTAGGATAAACTTCTTTATGCTTATAAAATCTTTGCTGAGATTTTGACAAGAATTGCATTAAACCCATAGATCAACTTGGACAGATCTTTACTAAGCTGAATCTCCTAATTCATGAACACATTATGTCTTTCCATCGACTTAAGTCTTCTTTGATTTCTTTTATTAGCATTTTGTAATTTTCAGCATTCAGACTATGTGTTTTGTATATGTACAAAGTACTTTCTTTTCTATAGTGACTATGAATAATACTGTTTTTAATTTTGGTTTCCATATATTCTTTTTTATTATAAAAAATATACCTTTATTTTCAACCTACCTATGTCATTGAATATGAAGTGAATTTGTTCTTACTTCAAACATCATATAGTTGGCTTGTGTTTCTTTTTTGGTTTGTTTGTTTTATCCACCCTGCCAATCTGCCTTTTTATTTAGTGTATTTACACCATTTACATTTAAGGTGATTGTTGACATATATGAACTTGAGTACACAATTTTATTATTTCCTGGTTTTCCTCTGCTTCACTTTTATCACCTTTATGTGGGTTATTGGAATTTTTTTAATAGGATTCTCTCTTGATATATTTTTAGTGTGTTTGAGTATATCACTTTGTATAAAAAGTTATTCCTTTGGATATTACAATATGCATATATGACACATATATAATGTATACAATATATATATAATTTGCATATATACAATATATAATATATACAATATGCTTATATGACATATATTATAATCTATTATTGCATGAGTGAAGTATGGAAACCTTGCTTCTATTTAGGTCCCTTTGCCTTTCCCAACTTTTAGCACCATTGCCTTGAGTATCGGATATTATAATTTTTCTTTCAATCATCATGATTGTAGAAGTTTATGAGAATGATAGGTAGGTAAGTGTAAGTAAGTGTTAGTTGCTCAGTTGTGCCTGACTCTTTGCAACCCCATGGACTGCAGCCTGTCAGGCTCCTCTGTCCATGGAGTTCTCTAGGCAAGAAGACTGGAGCGGGTAGCTGTCCCCTTCTCCGGGGGAATCTTCCCGACCCAGGTGTCGAATCTGGATCTCCTGTACTGCAGGCAAGATTCCTTACCATCTGAGCCACCAGGGAAACCCACGAGAAGGACAGTCTATCATATTTACCCCATTTTTTAAATCTATCTTGATATTATGCTTTCCTTTATGAAGTTCTGAATTATCCTTTCCTTTCTGTTTATGAAACTTTCTCTGTTGCTTGTTGTTCAGTTGCTCAATCATGTCCGACTCTTTGCGATCCCATGGACTGCAGCACGCCAGGCTTCCCTGTTCTTTACCATCTCCCGGAGCTTGCTCAAACTCATGTCCATGTTGGTGATGCCATCCAACCATCTCATCCTCTGTTTCCCCCTTCTCCTCCTGCCTTCTATCTCTCCCAGCATCAGGGTCTTTTCCAGTGAGTTGGCTCTTACCTTTTCGAAAACCAGCTTGACCATCAGGAAGTTCATATATCTATTCTTTCTCAAATTCTTTTCCTATTTAGGTTATTAAAGAGTGTTGAACAAATTTCCCTGTGCTATACAGCAGGTCCTTGTTGATTGTCTGTTTTGAATACATCAGTGTGTACACTGTCAATTCCAAACTCCCAACGTATCCTTCCTACTTTCTCCCCTGCTAACCATAAGTTCATTCTCTAAGTCTTTGTGTCTGTTTCTGTTATGTAAATAAGTTCATTTGTATCATTTTAAAAAATTCTGAATATAAGCGATATTATATTGATATTTGTCTTTCTCTGCCTGACTACTTAACTTAGTATGATAACCCATGTTGCTACGAATGGCATTATTTCATTCTTTTTTATGGTTTGGTAGTCCATTGTAGACATATACCACATCTTCCTTATCTGTTCCTCTGTCAGTGGACATTTAGGTTGCTTCCATGTCTTGGCTTTTATAAATAGCATTGCAATGAACACTGGGGTGCATGTATCCTTTCAGATTTTGTTTTTCTCCAGATATAATCCCAAGTGCTTCCCTTTTAGCTCAGTTGGTAAAGAATCCACCTGCAATGCAGGAGACCCCAGTTTGATTCCTGGATCAGGAAGATCCACTGGAGAAGGGATAGGCTACCTGCTCCAGTATTCTTGGGTTTCCCTTGTGGCTCAGCTGGTAAAGAATCTGTCTGCAATGTGGGAGACCTGGATTTGATCCCTGGGTTGGAAGGATGCCCTGGAGAAGGGAAAGGTTACCCACTCCAGTATGGAGAGTTCCATGGACTGTATAGTCCATAGTGTCTCAAAGAGTCAGACGTAACTGCTGACTTTCTATATTCTATAAT
>SJYX01001629.1:9964-67087 GCA_006410675.1 Oreotragus oreotragus | reverse complement strand
CACATGCCCCCCCCCACCCCTTGTCCCCAGGGAGCAGCGGGCCAGGCAGGCGCTGCGACGAGACAGCATTCCGAGTTAGACTCCCACCCCTCACACATCCTCTCTTCTCTCCGTAGGCGTCCCTCACTGCTGGCCAAGTGCCTGAGAAGCAGTACACGCACCTCTCAGCTAATACCTGATCATGGGCAACTCCTGCTTCGGCCTCAAGGAACGGCTGATGAAGCGGCTGCGGCCTCTGCCGACTGTGATCGTCATCCGCACCTGCCTGCCCCAGAGAAGGAGCAGAGATTTCCGCGTGGTGGTGCTCGGCTCGGCCGGCGTGGGCAAGAGCGCGCTGGTGCAAAGGTGGGTGCGCGGCAACTTCCGTGAGGCGTACCTGCCGACCATCGAAGATACCTACCGCCAGGCGCTAGGCTGCAGCCACAAGGCGGGTGCGCTGCACATCACCGACACCACCGGTGGCCGCCGCTACCGGGGCCTGCAGCGCCTTGCCATTGCCAGGGGTCACGCCTTCATCCTGGTTTATTCTATCACCAGGAAGCAAACCCTGGAGGAGCTGAAGCCGCTCTATGAGCTGATCCGTCAACTCAAAGGTAACAACCCGCAAAAGTGCCCCGTCATCCTGGTGGGCAACAAGTGCGATGAGAGCCGTCGGGAGGTGAGTGAGAAGGAAGGTGCTGCCTATGCGTGCGAGTGGAATTGCGCCTTCTTGGAGACCTCGGCCAAGATGAATATCAACGTCCAGGAGCTGTTCCAGTTGCTGATAAATTTCGAGAAGAAGCCCGCCGCCGCCGCAACCCCCGCCGGCGCCCAGCCTCCGCAGAAGAAATCTCAGATCCCCAAGACCGCCGAGAAGCTGCTGGGCAAGTGCATCGTCATGTGAACCCTGAGCCTTAAAGATCGCGACCCTCTTCTCCTTCAGTGTGCCGAAAACATGGACCGACCCCATTGTGCTGTGTCACCTGTACATGACTGACTTTTGTGCTGTGGTTTGGGTTGTAACAATTAGATGTCAATAAATGTCCCTTGTGAGTTAATAACTTTCCTTTTCCCCAGGTGAGAGAACTCGAATTGTTAAAATAATGGACATTGGAGGAGGAGAGGAAAAAAGGAACAGGATGCATTTCAAGGATGGGACTTGGATGGACTTTAGAGATTAATGTTTGAAAAAGAGACTGGAAATAGCAAATGAATTGAAAGATACCACTGCCCTTCTTGTAATCCTATTATTGTGTATTATTCTTAAACATTTCAAGTCCTGTAAATGTCTAACCATATCTCCCCATTGTGTATTTAATTGTTAAAAAACACGTTTTTTGCAGCAAAAGTTCTGACAGATGGCTGTGAGATGGAAATACTAAACATGATAAATAAATGAATGTCCTATGGTTGAGCTTTGAGGGTGGGAGCAGAGAGAATTGTTAAAGTGGATCTTGCTTACTAAATATATGCCAGTTGTTTCGTAGGTCATTTAAAAATGTTTGAGTATTCTATATCCCTGTTTAAAAAGAATTATAATAGTTCTATGACTTAATAAAGCTTTTCCTGCATGCAGTCAGCTGTAATAATTTCTTTTTCACTCAACAACAACAAAAATTACCCATTGCCAGTCACAACTGGTGAAGATTTCTAATAAAAGTTTTACAGAAGCCCATGCCCTCTTGAAATTAGCTGGGTGGGGGTGGTTCATGGGTCCCTGCAATGCAGAGCTAGTTTATATCCATCACCTTTCCTGGACTGATTCAGGAAGAACTCCAGGCATCTTTGAAGAGGTTACTTGCTCATTTTGCTGCTGTCTTGGAGGTGGGTGGTGAAAAGCAAACTCTGCCTCAAAAGTCTTTCCTCAAGAACTACTGGATAGTGGATGAACCTAGAGTCTGTTATACAGAGTGAAGTAAGTCAGAAAGAGAAAAACAAATATTGTATATTAAGGCATATATGTGAAATCTAGAAAAATGGTACTGATGAACCTATTTGCCGGGCAGGAATAGAGATACAGACAGACAGGTCAGGTGGACACGGGGGTTGGGGAAGGGGATGGTGGGATGAATTGAAGACTGGGTTTGACATACATACACTACCATGTGTAAAATTGATAGCTAGTGGAAACCTGGTATATAGTGCAAGAAGCTTAGCTCGGTGATCTATGGTGACCTAGAGTGGTGGCATTGGGGAGGAGGGAGGTCTAAGAGGGAAGGGACATATGTATACATATAGCTGATTCACTTCTTTGTATAACAGAACTAGCACACCATTGTAAAGCAGTTATACCCCAATTTAAGAAAAAAAAGTACTGGAAATAGGAAAAAGTACTGGAAATGGAAGGTAAGGGGAGAAACAGGTGGGATTTGAAATCAGAAATTTCAAAGGAAGCTTTTTTTTTTTAAAGATTCATTTTATATTTGAACATAATTTTCTTTGAGTGAGGGAATATATATCTATACACATACTTGTTTTCAAGTGTTTATCTATACACCCTTGTTTTCAAGTGTTTTTCTTTTTTCAGTTAAAAAGCGAGGAGGCTCTAAGTCTGATGATTTTTCTCCATAAAATATCTCTTATTGGATAAATATTTATTGAACAACTTAAATGTTTACAAAATGCCTTCTTATAACTGGATTTTTAGGGGAGAAGCACATGATTGAAGAGGAATCATAAACATCTATCACACAGTAGAGTCAAAATTCTGAGCTTAGAAAATTCATTCAGTGGCTCCTTTTAAATAGACAATTATTTAAAATTTCTCTAATTCACTTTCAAATCAATTCTCAACCACCAGAAAATACCTAAGTGGTTCTGCCATATTGCTTTTTATGTATTCTATTTTTAAAATAATATTTCTTAGGTAACATCCCTAATGGAGTAATTCTATTTCTAAAAGAAAATATCTTGGCTATTTTCCAGGTGAATTCTCCTTGAAAAAATGTGTTGCACTCACTGTTTTTCTTTGTAGAGGAGCAAAGGGATTACTAAGTGACAAATGCTACACATTAGAAAGGGAAAGGAGGAGATTTAATGTTGCAAGAAATGCTTAGTAAAAATATTTTTAAATTATAGTAAATATTTATACAGTCTATCTATATGCCATTGTTTCTACATCACATTAGAGCAAGTATTTATTAAATGTTTGTACATGTCACTGTTTTACATTATACTACTTAATCCTCATGACAATCCAGTGAAGCAGATACTGTTATGCCCATTTTGCAGGTCGATGAATGTTACAAAACCAGTAAGCAGCAGAGCCAACATTTGAAGCCAGGTGTTCTGCAGCATAGTTGGGGCTCTTTAACCACCACAATGTACGTCCATTCTAAGATGACTAGTCCAAGGACAAGTGAGTTGACACCTCTGTTCTCTATTTAAAGGAAGCTTTCTCAGAGCCTCCCTAGAACCCTGGAGGAAGGCAAAGAAGCAAATTGACTATTACAAAGCTCACATGATGGTTTAGAAACAGAAGAGAGCATGAGGTGTTGGGTAACTTTTCCCTGAAAAGTTTACATGGTTGGAATATTTTATGCCTAGAGACTTAGTAGATCTCTCCCCAAAATAATTATAAGCTTGAAATAAGCTTTACATTGTTACCTTGGGGCAGGGAAGATGTAAACCAGTCTAACAGTTCTTCCAGCTAATAGTGTTATTCAAAGAAGCTGGAACCTATAGCTTCTAGTTTTTGTACTATCCAATATAGTGGCCTCTAGCTTTATGTAACTTCTGCATTTGAAATATGGCTAGTCCAAAATGAGGTGTATTGTAAATATACCATACATTATTATGAAAAGAATGGAAGTAGAATATCTCATAATTTTAATGTTTATTACATGTTGAGATAATATTTTAGATACAGTGGATGAAATGAAACATACTAATTTTATATTTCTTTTTGCTTTTTAAAGTGTGACTAGTGGAAAATTTTCAATCGTATTTGTGACTCATATTTGGCTCACTTTATATTCCTCTTGAGCAATGCTGATACATAGTAAGAGTGGCTAGCAGAACTCATTTCTAATTTGAATCTTATTGTGCCTATATTAGCTAGGATCAACAATCAAGTGTCGAAAAATGTTAGCATGTATTTAAAGTAATATGTGTTGTCATATAGCTACATAACTTCATGAAATTCAAGATTAACAGAAACGTAACAAAACCCACTGAGAGGTATGTTTGCATATAAATGAATGGGAATTGAACATCTATAAGCTACATCTATAAACCTGGACCCACAGGTCCAGAACTTAGAAAAATAAATATGTCAGCCAGTGAATTCAGGGAGTTGGAGAGGATTAAAATAAATGAAAACTGAAAATATGCCCACTGCACTGATATGCTGTTTTTTTAGGCTACTACTACTGACAAACCTGCCATCCATTATGATGCTGGAAAGTGAAAAGTGGAGAGAAACCTAGTATGGAGATGAATACAATTTTATAAACTGGGATTCAAAAAATTTAGCTGACACCAGTATCATGGGTCTACATGGGTGCATTCGTAGATGCTCTGTCCTGTCCCTCAGGGTAATGTCCCTCAAATAATCCCCCATGTCTGCCTCCAAGTTTCCTTTCCAGTCTTCTTTATGAGCATATCACACCATGTACTCTTTTCCCCAGACAGCCTGGGCAGTTTTCTGTTTTCTCAAACATCCTATGTGATTTTTCCTTTGTTATTTCTTCATACAGAGAAGAAAAATTTTCTTCCATTTTCTGACCATCAGAATTTTATTCACCCTTTAAAATCCTGCCCAAATACCAACTGTCATTACCTTTGAAGGCTTCCTTATTTTTTTAAATAATTATTCACACATGTTATTAAGGATCAGCAATATCCTTCCTCAGTGCCAATCCCTGGGGTACAGCATCCCTACCTTTAAGAAGCTCATAATCGAACAAGGGAGATGGTGGGGGGCAGGGAAATGCACAGCAGAGCGTGACAGGTGCTGTAAGATGAGTCCATTCTCCACCCTGCTATCATATTGATCTTTCAAAAGTGCAAGTTGATTACACTACTGCTCTTAAGAGCCATCATTTGCTAGCTATTCTGACAAAGATGCACAAAACTACGCAGACAAAGACATGTTACAGCATTGTTCATTCTACCCCTGCCATTCATTGCGTGTCTGAGGGGCCAGTCCTCTGGGCATCATTGTCCTCAGATGTGAAATGGGGATGATGATAATAGCTTCTATTCAGGGTGGCTATATTAAATGAGTTAATACACACAAAGTACTTAGAATAGTGCCTGGCACATTCCAAACAATCCATAAATATTAGCTATTACTATTATTAACAGAAGACTGGAAATTACCTAAATGACTATCAATATGGGCTTAGCTACATTAAAGTAATAATGAGGTGATATGGGCCAACACACAATATCTCCAAGGCTTATTTTAAGTCCGCTTCCATTTGAGGGTTAGAGTGTGTGTGTGTGTGATTGTATATGCATAGTACAAAACTCTTCTAGAAGGATATTCAAGTAAATGTTAATAGGTATTGCCTCCAAGAAAGGCAATGACTATTTAATGGGAAAGAAGACCCACTTTTCATTTTATAACCTTCAATACATTTTGAATTATATTGCCATGTACAATGTTTTTCTAATTATTGAAAAAAGCCAGATAATTTCCTTATGAATCTTAGCAGGAAAGGACAGAGTAGGAACTAGAATCCAAATTTTCGAATACCAGCCCCAGTGCTTTTTAAATGGTATTCAATGTTAGTAACCCCAGTGAGGAAACCACATAGTCTAACTGAAAGAAAAAGAACAAACAAACTATTACTGTGTACCTAGCATAGGGCATTTAACAGAGGAGAACCAGATGAAGCTCAGAACTGTTAAATAATTAACCTGAGGTCACACACTGGGATAACTGGGGCTGGGATTCTCCCCCATATCTACCTGATATCACCAAAATGAACCCAGAATCAAAAAATGTAGGTTTAATATTGTGTCTTTCCTTGCTTGCTTTTTTTTTTGTTTTCTGTTCACAACCTTGTGAGTTGTGCAAAGGAAATAAACTAAAACCTGTGACAGCATCGTACACAAACAACTAGGCACATAATAAGTCCTCTGCCACTCAAAGGAATTGGACTGATGTTTTCTTCCCTCTTTAATGCTCCTGAATATTTACTCCATGACTGATGTGAACGTCATCCTACCCAACACCCACGGCCTTGGAGATTATGTTCACCTGATATTTGTAGGAGAAGCACATCTAAAAAATTCCATTTCTAAAAGCTCTATATTCAGGCGTGGGAGGTAACCAGCTCGCCACCTTAATGCATGTCCTCCTGTTTACTCCTTTGGCTCTGAAAGCTCGTGTGGACTCTTTGTGAAGGCAATCATTAATCCAGAGTGAGAGAGAAAGAGAAGGATTCAGAGAAAAATTACTCGTAATTGCAGAGCTCTATTAGTATGTTTTTCTCTGCAACCTGGAGCTGAACATTGTGCAATGTATTTGTTCCCAGTGTAATTTAAATGTGAATTAAGCAGTGCTATGAGGCCAGGCTGCTTGAGGACAAGGCAGTTCATCACATGTTTGGAATTATTGCTTGAAAATGTCCACCTGAGTGAAAAATGCCTCCTATCCTGCTGGTAGAAGCAATCCTTAAGATACTAACTATGATATTAGCTCTGCTGTTCTTAACCTCTGGAAACTTTTGTGGACTGCGGTTCATCTTTGAAATGAGAGGACCTCAAACTCAAGGTCCACAGAGAGCAAGCAGGCAGTCTTGATGATAATATGTGGGAAGTTCCATAGGGAACTGCCTCTGTCCAGTTCTACTGGGAGATATGGACCCTAGTGTTATAAATTTTTTTTCTGATTTTTGTGGTGAATCTCAAAATTTTAAAATATTGACAATTAAAAATTGTTGGCACAAAACATACACATAGATCAATGAAATGGTATAGAGAGCCCAGAAATAAACTCACACACTTATGATCAATTAATCTATGACAAAGAAGGCAAAAATATACAAGGGAGAAAAGACAGTCTCTTTAATAAGCAGTACTGGGAAAACTGGACATCTACATGTAGGAGAATGAAATTAGAGCATTTTTCTCATACTATAAACAAAAATAAAATTGATTAAAGACCTAAATGTAAGACCAGAAACAACCTCCTAGAAGAAAAGATAAGCAGAACACTGACATAAATCTCAGCAATATTTTTTTTCGCTCTGTCTCCTCAGGCAAAGAAAACAAAAGCAAAAATAGACAAATCTTAAAGGTTTTGCACAGCAACTGCTAAGTCACTTCAGTCGTGTCCGACTCTGTGTGACCCCATAGACGGCAGCCCACCAGGCTCCCCCATCCCTGGGATTCTCCAGGCAAGAACACTGGAGTGGGTTGCCATTTCCTTCTCCAATGCATGAAAGAGAAAAGTGAAAGTGAAGTCGCTCAGTCTGTCCGACTGTAAAGGAAACCATTAATAAGAAAAAGCTAACCTACTGAGTGGAGGAAAGTACTTATAAATGGTAAGTCCAATGAGGGATTAATCTCCAAAATATATGAAGGTCCAAAATCAGATTCATATGATGCTGTTCCCAATGCTAGAAAACATCAAGATTTTATGCAGAGGTTGGGGTAATTGCCTTGTCTCAGATTCTGTGTACTTTGTCCCCAGAGTGGCATGACATTCCAAGAATCTCACCAAACCTCTTATGAAAGCAGAATCTTCATCTCTAGCTCTAAACCATAGCTCAATAAAACCTCAAACCTTTTCTTCTTTCTTTGCAACCCACTCACCACATCTTTTCTTTGCCTGACTCAGTTTAACCCTTTCTTTCTCAGTTAACCTTCTCTGACTGTCCTGGCTAGAATATATCCCCATTGTAGCTTCCCATCACACCGTATCCTTCCCCTTTCCATCGTTACTTGTTAAGTAGTTTTGCGACCAGAGAAAGTATAAGACTGTGAGTACGAGGCCATGTGTGAATTTTGCTCACTGGCAGTACTTCTAAAGTCTAGCACAACGCTTGGAACTTAATAGGTGCTGAATAAATGCACATTAAGGGAGGAAGAAATATTTTATAAAGGAAACTGAGGCTCATAAAGGTTAAGTTATTTTCCCAGGGCACAGAGCTAGTAAGGGGCAGAGCCAGGATTCAAGCCTAGATTTGCCAGATTCCAAAATCTCCTAATCACTATAGCCAAGAACATAGCTCCATGTTCTATTCCTAAGTTCATTCTCTCGAGGGAGAGCACCAGTCAAACAAATCTGAAGGTAGGGTTTTGTTCTTAAGTCAAAGTCATCAACCATCTTTTCTGTACAGATTGAAAACAAGAGCTAAATATATGCTTTGAAGTGCAATTACCCCATTGTTGCTGGGAAACTTGTCAGTTTGAGGTTGGCTTCATCAGGTATGAAGCTGAGAAACTTCTGGGATGTCAGGTTCTAGTAAGAAACAATTTCCTGGCAGAATAAGAAATAAAATTCTCAAGTAGACTTCTTGCCTCCCCAGAACACAGCGGGGAGGATGGTATCACCAAAAGGCCTTGGAACTGATGCATGATGTTAGGCCAGGAACTTGAGGAGCCCATGGCAGGTGCCACGGATGAAAAATGGAAGCAGGCTCACGACACAAGCAGGTACAAGTGGGCCACCAAATGGGGCTCCTAATCCAAAGGGAAGTAATTGAAAAAATATGAAATTAATAATAACCAACATTTATTGAGCTCTCCACATGCCTATCTAACCATCTCTTCATTTATCCAAGCATCAAATTTTATCTATCTATCCATCCATCCCTATACATCCACCTATCCATCCATCCCTATACATCCACCTGTTCATCCATCCCTATACATCCACCTGTTCATCCATCCATCAATCCACACCCATCAAATATTTACTGGAGGCCTGTTAGGTACTGAGGACTTTCTTGGTGCTGAAAATATAGAGATGATTGCAGCAGATTGAACCCTTGCCCTCATGAAACATACATTCTAGTGGAATGGAGAGTAGAGGGAGGAGATAATGAGCAAATACATAAATGTTATACAATATAACCTCAGTGATAAGTGTTATGAAGGAAAAAAAACCAGGATGAGGGGACCAAGACTGTCAGGGGAGTGTTTTAGATAACATGGCCAGGACATTTTGCTAAGCATAGGACAAAACATAACTGTATGTAATTTTCCTCTGCAGTGTATACTAGAGGACACTGGATGGTAGTAAATTAGTTTCCAAGAGTTAGATTCAGATTCAGGCCCACCTAATGCCACAGTCTACACCCTTGGCACTTCTGTTTTTCAGTCCCAGGGATCTGAGCTGGTCAAAGCTGAGCCAGGTAAATGCTGGTGTGTTGCCGTAATTTTTTTCTCTAGCACAAATATTTATGAAGTTTGTATGATGTATGACACACTGTACCAAACTCTGGGAATTAGACTGTCCCTGCTCTAAAAGAGCGCATAGTCTGATAGGAATGTAGACAACTTAGAATATAGCAGAGCAAACCCTGGGTCTTCTGTAAGGATTGGTGCTGGGATAGGAGCTCTAGAGAAGGCTGGAGCCCCTCAGCCTGACCGCCCCCGCCCACCTCTGTGTTCAGCCCTGCCTTCCTTGGGTCTCACCTCCTTTCACTCACCTCTTGCCCCAGTGCTCCACCCAGCCTGCCCCCCTCATGGCTCCTCAAGTCCACCCTACTTGCCCTTGCCTCAGACTTTTCACTACCCACTGCATCTGCATTGCTTTCCATTCCCTACCCAATTTTCTTCAAAGAGTTATTGCCATCTTCATGTACGGTGTATAATCTCTGCTCCTGTGTTTAGGCACCATCTCCTCCACTTGAATATCAACTCTTCAAGAGCAGAGATTTTTTTTTTTTGTTTATTCAGTTTTATCTTCCTGGCACCTTGAAACAGTGTCTGACACAATACAGGTCCCTAATGAAGGGAAGAATGTACAAATGACTCAGTAGGCTTGATGATAGCTGGGGGATTCAAATGTAAAAATGCAAAAGCCTGGGCCCCACCCTGGGGAGTTAGTAATTTTGGAGTAAAGCCTGAGCATCTGAAATTGTCAAATGCTGAAAGTTAATTCTATGGCACCAGAGCCAACTGTTAAATATTCAGGAATTCTGTGAGCTGGTTGCTAAATTCAGCCATTGTGAAAAATTAGATTATATAAAGCCACAATTATGTTTAATTATATTTAAAACAAATATACTCAAACTTGAAATACCCCAAATTCATCACTATCTGTCCTAGGTATTTTACTACAGATTACTATTATCTGTGCTCTTGGGTTATGTTGACTGTATTTGTACAGCAGAAATACTCTACAGCATGAGCTACTGAGTGGCCCTTCCCAACACTGTTCAGTGATGTCACGTTGATAGCTTGAAACTGGTCACCACAGAAGTATTTTCCATGGATGGTAGCCTGCCAGACTCCTCTGTCCATGGAATTCTCCAGGCAAGAATGTTGGAGTGGGTTGCCATTCCCTTCTTTAGCAGATCTTCCCAACCCAGGGATCGAACCCAGGTCTCCTGCATTGCAGGCAGGTTCTTCACCCTCTGAGCTATTGGGGAAGCCCATGGGAGTATTTACACCCTAGAAATTCCTAAATGCTACAGATTAGGTCTTGGTCTGTCTGAAGAACCAATTGTTGAAAATTTACCAGCACACCACTGGGCACCCTCAAGTTCAAGAACCACCGACAGATGGCAGAGAATGGATTCAAATCAACGGTGCCATTCGTTAGCTGAGGCTTTGGAATACTCTGGGTGGTTCCGCTGGGCTAGTGCTGTGGTTTTCAAGCTTTCAGGTGCTGGAAACCCTTTATGGTGTTAAAAACTATTCAGGACCCTCAAAAGATTTTGTTTATGTGGGTCATATCTCTGGATATTTATGGCAAAATACTGAGTTAAAATGAAAAAAATTTTAATGTGCTTATTAATTGAAAATAATAGTTTTAGTTTAAATAAACATAAATAGTATATCTTTTATGAATAATAAATGCATTTTCCAAAACAAAAAAAAAAACTTTAATGAGAAGCTGACATAGTTAACATTTTTGCAAACCCCTTGTCAAGCTTAACAGAAGACAGCTGGCTCCTTATACCTGTTTTTTCATTCAATCTGTTAGAATATGGCCCATTATGGAGCTTTGGGAAAACATCACTGAATTCTCATGAGAGAGTGAAAGTGAATAAAGCAAATACTGTCTTAGCATTATTATGAAAATAGCTTTGACCTCAGGCCCCTTGAAAGGGCCTTACGGACCCCATGGGTCCTTGAATCATGTTTTGAGAACCTCTCATGTAACATAAAAAGTCCAAAGTATGCAGGGGAGGAACTGATGGATTGGAGATAAAGCATGAGAGAGAAGCAGGGGCCAGATGGCATCTGATGGAGTTCATGGAGAGCCACTGAGGGCTTAAAAGCTGGAGAGTGACAAGGTCATTCTTTTATTTTGGAGAGATCATGGGTTATAGTGAGGAAACTAGACTAGAAAGGCCGAGAGGGGTTTGGGATGGGGGCCCAGCTGGGAGGTTGTTACCATAAAGCAGATAAGACATGAAAGAGGCCTGAACTGAAGTCATGGCTGTAAATCTGGAGGGCAAGTGTAGCATGGTAGAGTTGAAATGATTTTGCAATGAATTGTATGTGAGGGGAAAAGAAGGAAGGGGGGATGTACCCAGATTTCTGCATTGGGCAGCTGAGTGGGTGGTGAGTGGTACAGGGTAGGAAATAATTAACTCCACTTTGCACTTGTAAGCAGAGTTTTCTGGTAGGCAGTTGACAGGTCGGTCAGCAAATATGAGAGGTATCCAGGCAGGGCAGAAGTGGCCTGGGGAAATCAGCCAAGGCTTAGAGGGACAAACTGATTTGACCATGATCACGCAGCTTCTAAGTGCCTAGAACACTTTTCAGCAGGATAATGCATGAAACTGTTATCGCAGTGCCCAGTACACAATGGTTATGTAAATAAATTGGTTATATTTTGCCTCATTTATTTATTTTTCTCTAGCTTGCAAATGAATCGTGTAGGTGGTCCCCCTGCAGTCCACTCCACAGTTCCTGAGGTTAATTTGCGATAGTATGACATGTGGGCTAACGCGAGAGGCTTAATGCAATTTTCTTTAGGCTGTGGCCAGGAAAATTAGTAAGATTGAAAAATATTAGGTAGCTATTCTGCAACTTGCAATGGAAAAATCTGAACAGAGTAAAAACCTGGGAGCAGGGTATCAAGCATCAACCTCTCTGCCCCCAAATGCTTTAGGAGCAGAAGAAATCTGGTGCCGAGTTAAACAGCTACTGCACAGGATCTGTGCGTAATGAGCACTGATACTAACCACATGATTGATGAGGGACAATTTAATCACAAGGTGCCCAGAAGGGTGAGGGGTATGGTCAGAAAAGGCTCATATAACTGTCACTCAGTCACACATTTACCCAACAAATATTCGTTGGGTACCCAGCCAGAGACAAAGCAAGATGCTAAGTCCTGTGGGAGTTATAAAGTGGGATGAAATTAGGATCCTACCTTTAAGGAATTTACAGCCTCTAACATGAATAAGGAACATTGCTTGAACTCTTATATTATGCTAGACACTGCTCTAAGCCTTAGACATGTGTTAGGTCTTTCGATCTTGACAACCAATAGTATAGGTTGCATGTTATTATTATCAATACAGTTCTTATTATTCACATGGGAAAGCTAAAGCAAGGGGAAATTAAGGCACTTGCCTAAATCTCTAAAACACGTGCTCCCAACGGGGAGACAAGTGAAAATCTCAGAGAGTGAGATCAATGTAATCATCGGTCAGATCAACTAAACCTGTAACATCTCTTCACCAAGCAAGCTTGCTTTAACTGTTGCTACAAAAACCTTGCATGTTCTCCAAGCATCAGGTAGCTTAAACAAGTTGTCCAAGTTTTGTCAAGAACTTGAAGCCAGCTGTGTCCTGTTTAAGTTCAAGCCAGTTAAGACTGCTTAGGACCACCAGCCCTCCGATCCGGCTTGCACAAGTGTTTGCCCATGACCTTTTGACATCAGAGGGCCCAAAACTCCACCCTCAGAACGTGCTAATGCCTCCATTTCTTGAGTCTTCAGCCTATGAAGAAGCCTATAGCATAGTTCCACCTGCACAGAACAATGTTTACATCACTTTCTAATTTCCAATCACCTTTTCCCATGCTTCCCATGCCTCAGCTTTATTCCGTAAATAACCCCAGCCCCTTATTTCAGGGGAGGCCGGTTTGAGAGTTCTCCACCTTTCTGTTTGGCCGCCCTGTGGATGAGCCCTTTGGTGTAAAGTTTGGTATCTCAGCATTTGGTTTGCTGTATGTGGCAGAAAGCAACCTATTTAAGTAAGAAGAGGATGTTGGGCATGCACGCAGTCTTCTATAGTAGAGCGGGCCAAGAAGAAACTTGCAGGTAGGAGCATATGAGACTGCTCTGGGGCACAGGCAATATGTGGAATGTAATGGGAGGTGAAGGGGAAAGCATGGTGCCAACCTGGCACAGCTGCTGCTGCTGCTAAGTCGCTTCAGTCGTGTCCAACTCTGTGCGACCCCATAGACAGCAGCCCACCAGACTCCCCCGTCCCTGGGATTCTCCAGGCAAGAACATTGGGGTGGGGTGCCATTGCCTTCTCTAACCCGGCACAGAGATGGCACATATATATATATATACATATATATGTATGCAGTAAAGAGCTAGAGAATCTTTTAAAGCACAAGGGGTTATGTAATAAAAAGAATAGTTTAGAAAAAATGACACAGCAGAAGAGTTGAAGGAGAGGGAGAACGAAGGCAGGGAAATAAAGGTAGGACCCCAATGATTCTTTGATCTTCCTTGAAAGAAGAGTTAGGGCTAGCTTGTTTCTGCAACTGATATTCTTTATAACTCTCTTTCACATTTAAAGTAGCATGTACTCACTGTGGGTTTCCCAGGTGGCATAGTGGTAAAGATTATGACTGCCAGTGCAGGAAATACAAGAGACTTGGGTTTGATTCCTGGCTCAGGAAGATCCCTGGAGTAGGACATGGCAACCACTCCAGTATTCTTGCCTAGAAAATTCCATGGACAGAGAAGCCTAGTGGGTTGCAGTCCCTGGGGTCGGAAAGAGCAGCACTCAGCTGAGCACGCAGCAGGCATGCACATGCTCACTATAGAAAACAGAACATACAGAAAAGTGTAAGGGTGAAAAACACCCATGACACTAATGCTCCAAGGTAACTACCTAAATCTATTTACTGCCAGGCTTTTTTTCTAGGCATTGTTCTCTAGGTGGGTTGAGAGATGACGTCTGGTGGATAAATAGATAAATAGAACTGATTGAACAAATTGGAATTGTGTTGCTTAGAATCCTGCATTCCCCTCTCCTCCCCACCATGGTCACGGTGGGAATGTTTTTCCCCTTCTATTAAATATTTCTTTAAACAACCATGCATTTGGTTGATTGAAATATGGCATAATTTAAGTAATTTGCTGCTGCTGCTGCTAAGTCACTTCAGTCATGTCCGACTCTGTGTGACCCCATAGATGGCAGCCCACCAGGCTCCCCCATCCCTGGGATTCTCCAGGCAAGAATACTGGAGTGGATTGCCATTTCCTTCTCCAATGCATGAAAGAGAAAAGTGAAAGTGAGGTCGCTCAGTCTGTCCGACTGTTAGCGACCCCATGGACTGCAGCCCACTAGGCTACTCCGTCCATTGGATTTTCCAGGCAAGAGTACTGGGGTGGGGTGCCATTACCTTCCCCGAAGTAATTTGCTATTGTTGGATATTTTCTTTGGTTCCTACTTTGCTTTTGTAGTTGCAAATAGTGCTGTAGGTAACAACCTTGTACACTGATCTTACCCCTTGTCTCTGAATATTTCCTCAGGTTTAATTTCTATGACTGAAATTACTGGGTTAAGGGGTCTGAGCATTCTTAAAGTTCTTGATCTGTACTTCTAAATTGCTTTTTGGAAAGACTGCAACAATTTACATATCCACCAGCCCTGGGCAAATGTTCTGCCAGTGGATTGTACATTCTGCATCAGCTTTTAAATATCTAGCCCTGTATTGTGTCGATTATGCCAGACCACAGTTTCAAACTGGATTTCAAATATTTTGACTTGGATCACATGTCAGATCAGGACAGTTCTTTCTCGAAGCCAGTTTTGTGCAGTGGCCCGAGTGCTTGATAAGGAGCCGTTTATGTCGTCGGTGTAGAAATGAAATTGACGTCATCAACCACTGTTGGACAGAAAGGAATACAACTTGAAGAAAACTCTTTATAAAGAAATGGGAGGACTGGCTTTTCAGACCCCTTATTTTTAGGTCCACTTCAGCAGAGGCAATCCTGATGATTTGGGGCCTGATAATCACACATTTTTAGCCCTGGTCTGTCTCTTTCTGATGAGCTGGGATTTGACCAATTCATTTTTCATTAACCCCTCTGCCAGAAGACTGAAAGAAAGAACAAAAGAAAAAGAAAATCAGAGATGCCCAAGCTTTTCTGGTTTTCTTTTTTGATTGATGGGTGAATAAACTCAAAATGTAACTGAACATTCTAATAATCCTTGCTCTTTGACCCTCAAATCACAGAAAGTTGAGAGGTTGTCTTAGAAATGATTGGAAAGAATTTTTTTTTTCCGATCATAATGATGTCTGATTTTTCTAGCTTTGGATAGTACATGTCTAGTTTTTTTTAAACCTCTAACATACAGAAGTCCAAGGGACTCCCAGGGCTTTGTCCATTTCATCCTACTCATCCTCCTAGCATGCCCGTTTATCTGTGTGATGAAGAAGAGGGGGTGAATTAGGTCCATTCTAACCCCAGTGAATCTTTAATCCTAACATCTTAATCCAGGATGGATGCCTTATGGGGAAGATTGAAGGGAGCAGGGAATTCTGGTGTTTTGACATTTCCCACAGGCAAACTATACTTTCTTCCCATAACAGCTACACTATGCTAAGTGCTCTACAAATACTGTCACATTTATTCCAAATGATGACAGGTACTATTAATAGTGTCAGGGTTTACAGGTGAGGGAACTGAGTCACATAGGCATTAAGTATTGGGTTGACCAAAAAGTTCGTTCGGGTTTTTGTTGAAATGTTACAGGAAAAACCCAAAAGAACTTTTTGGCCAACCCAATTCCGTGAAGGTGTCACAGAGCTGGTGAGTTGTAGAGATGTGTTTCAAACCAAGCCAGTCTGGGCCCAAAGTGAGTGCTCTCAACCACTGTACTATGCTGTCTTCACAATTACAGCTTTTTCTCAATTAGCCTCTGAATGGTCCAAAGCCCACTGACTCTGCTTCCCATAATTGGCTCTGTCAACAGATTTATATGTCTTGCCAGCCTCAAACTGGGGCTTCCCAGGTGGCGCTAGTGGTAAAGAACCTGTCTACAATGCAGGAGATACAAGAAACACAATTTCAGTCCCTGGGTTAGGACTTTCTCCTGGAGGAGGGCATGTCAACCCACTCCAGTGTTCTTGCCTGGAGAATCCCATGGACAGAAAAGCCTGATAGGCTACAGTCCATGGGGTCTCAAAGAGTTGAACGCAACTAGAGAGACTTAGCATGCATGCCTGGCCTCAAACTGATGGTGGAAACACAAGCATACCTCATGGTGCTGGCTTGCAGTATGAATAAGATGTTGTTTGTAATCAAAAACTCTGTTCATTTATTGGCATTTGCTAGCTGGGCAAGTTGACTCTCTGTGCCTCAGTTTACCTATCTGTCAAAAGGATGTGATAGTATCCATTTCAGGGGATTGTTGTGAAACTCAAATGAATTAATACATGTGAAGTACTCAGAACAGGATGTAGCACAGTGACACTCTTTAAGTGTTGTTAATATCATTACATCACATTATAAGCTACAACTATTTACGAGGCACTGTGCAAAACATTGGAAAAATGAGGTTAAACAAGACAGGTGGGTCCCTTCGCTCAGGTCTAGTGGAGGAAATTTTTTTGAACAAATACTGACAAATGATAAGTGTTAGGAATGTCATAGAGAAGAACTATGGGTTGCTGTCAGAACGACCAGTAAAAAGCTCTAACCTGAAGCCTAACTGGAGATCAGGGAAGTCTTCCATAAGAAGGTAGCTTCGCATATCAGACACTGAAATCTTAATTTCTCCCCAAGTGTATTTCTCCTTATTTTCTGTGTTCTCACCTGTTTTCTTCACCCCCAATGTCCAATCCATGAACAAGATACACAGGCTCTTATTGCAAAATAAACCCCAGTCTTATTCATTTCCACCAGTATTACCCTTTCTTGAACCACCACGTCCACCTTGCCTTCTGCAGGAGTCTCCAAAGGTTTTCCTTCCATGCTTTCTCTCTGTCA
The DNA here is from genome assembly GCA_006410675.1 of Oreotragus oreotragus. NCBI lineage: Eukaryota > Metazoa > Chordata > Mammalia > Artiodactyla > Bovidae > Oreotragus > Oreotragus oreotragus. The sequence goes on along the minus strand of SJYX01001629.1, from coordinate 49,788 downwards.
TATCTGCTATCCATTCTCCATAGCATCAAGAGTAATCTTTTAAAAATGTGAATATAAAATGTCCCAGTGACTTACATTTAAACTGAAAATCTGAGGCCCTTCAGTTCAGTTGCTCAGTCGTGTCTGACTCTTTGCAACCCCATGAATCGCAGCACACCAGGCCTCCCTGTCCATCACCAACTCCGGGAGTTCACTCAGACTCACGTCCATCAAGTCGGTGATGCCATCCAGCCATCTCATCCTCTGTCATCCCCTTCTCCTCCTGCCCCCAATCCCTCCCAGCATCAGAGTCTTTTGCAATAAGTCAACTCTTTGCATGAGGTGGCCAAAAAAAAAAAAAAAAATCAGTGCCTGACACACAGGTACTAAATAAACATTTGTGATCCAAAGTTCTTTTCATTTGAATCCTAAAAGGAGGATAAGAGTTAACCAAGTGAAGATGAGGAGCAAGAATCTTCCAGGCAGAGGAACCATATGTTTAAAGACCTAGAACTTCAGGAAGAGTATGGTATCTTAAGGGAACTGAAAAGAAGGCTGTTGTTGCTGGAGTGCCAAGGACATGGAACAGGTTGAGGCTGGCAGACAAGTAGGGCCAGAGCATCCTGGGACCTGTAGCCATGCTGAAGATTGCAGACTTTTGTAAGGGCAGTAGAAGGCTGTTTTAAAGCTTAAGCCACAGACTCAGGTTAGTGTTTCGAAAAGAACTCTCTGAAGTCAATGGATTGGCTTAGGGTAGATTTTAACGTCAGGCCATAACTCCCTTTCCCTTTCCTCAATCTGAGCAAAACCCTGTAGGGTAGACAAGAAACATTTGATTACTTCCAAACTGCAGGTGTAAAATTAAAAAAGCAAAGATTCCGAGAGCGTAAACAAATTGCTGATGGTCAGCATGACTTGATCCTGGCCTTCCCTGGCTTCAAGCAGCAATGAACAAAGGACACGGAAGTGCGGATAGGGAGCACCCGGCTGAATGCCCTTGGTGTCTCTCCTCCTCTCTGTCCTAAGGAGGGAGGGCATCAGGTACAACATACATTAGGACCCATGCTTGTAATAAATCTTCTGCTTCCTTGTGAAAAGACCATCATGAATCTTGTCTATTAAAGAGCTTCTCTGCTCTGTGAATTTTAACAACCTTCTTTAGTGTAGAAATTCGGCCTCTTGTCCACGTTTGAAATTCAAATCTTGGGTGAGTAGATATATTACACCGCTGAGGTACAGGAGCGGGAAGGCCATCCATCCACCCACCTCCATTTAGGTCATTCCTTTTCACCTGTAACGGATGAATCCTCTGCCCTGGTTTGCTTCGACATCACTGCTCACCCGCCCTCCCACCCCAGGATGAGAGCCCAGACCACTGACTGCTGTGGTGGGAGGAAGAGAGGTAACTGCTACTGACCAAACGCCAGGCTCCAGGTGAGGTGCGGTATGAGGAAGATCCCATTTAATCCATCAGCAGAAATCCCTTCCTTGTTTTTGCTGATTGAGAGATCTAAATCGCATGTTTCAGGTAAAATGTACCAACACATTGGAATTAAAGTCAATATTCTCTATTCTGACTACCCCCACACCGAATCCACCCCCATCATCCCTTACATTGTCAGAACCACCTCCCCAGTGACTCAGCCTCACATTTTTCTCCCAACTATCTCATGCTCCATTACCATCAGTCATCTGATGGAAACACAAATCTGGTTAGGTTTCTGCCCGGCTCAGAAACATTCCCTGGCTTCCCACTGCCCACAGCTTACCATCTAATAAGGAACAAAACCAATCATGCTAGAAGAACAATAAGAGAAGAGGGCTGTTAGGGCAACGGGAGGTGTGGATGATTCATGACGCTTTTGCTGCAGGAGCAGCGGCTGAGGGGTGGGGGCTTGGGGGCTGTCTCTTATACACATCTAGATGTGTATAAGAGACAGGAATATGGTAAGNACTGCCCACAGCTTACCATCTAATAAGGAACAAAACCAATCATGCTAGAAGAACAATAAGAGAAGAGGGCTGTTAGGGCAACGGGAGGTGTGGATGATTCATGACGCTTTTGCTGCAGGAGCAGCGGCTGAGGGGTGGGGGCTTGGGGGCGGGGAGCAGGGAGACTCCACAGAAGGCTGCTGAGCTGGATTTGGTGATGGATAGAGGGGTCTCTTCTGAAAAGAAGGCAGCAGCATGAGCAAAGGCACTGAAAGGCTGAAGCCACGGCTTCGGCTGCCCCTGGGACACATAACTGGTTGTTACTGCGCCATGGAATCTTTCTCTCCGAGCTCTGAGGAGCAGCATAGCAACAAGCAATGATTTGTTACAGCTAGGTTGTCAGGCAGTTTATCTGATGTTAGCGTCCACGTGAACTGCATGATGATTTATGAAACTCAATTTCTCCACCAATACAGGCAAACAGATTCAGCTGTGCAGTTAGGAAGAGCTTGGGGAAAGGCGGCCTCTAGGGAGAGACTGAGGCTACCCTCCCCCCATAGCTCCAGCTCCACCTTCAGGCCCTGCTGATTGCGATCAAGGCTCTGGAACACAGAGCTACTGGGCTGGGGCCGAGCTTGCAGGCTAATGAGGAAAATGATTAAAAAATAAACCAAAAAACAATGCTGGAATTCAAATGCCATGGTGACGCTGTGGTTTTTCCCTTTTTGCCTTCTGGATTTGGCTTCGGAACTCTCTTTTCCTGTGGGGCTAAGGAAGGGATATCTGTGTCTTGGGAAGGTTAAATAGATACTGCAAGGGTCCCAGTAGAGGGGCTCAGGGGAAGGGAGGCTTCCTCTGTCTCTGAGACAGTCCTGTGCCTAGACTTAGAGGTAAAGGGGCAAAGAGTCCTGAATATTTTTTCAGTTCAGTTCATTGGTACCATAGGCTCCACAGAGGCACTGGGTCTAAATCATAGCTAATAAGAAAGAGGGTCCATTTGCCCAGGCTTGTTCTGTTTGTTGCTTTCATCAAACTTGGCAGCCTAAGGTCAATGGTATTTGGAGATTGTCCTTGAGGCTAGATTGGTCCCAAAGTTTAGAATTGCCAGGCCGCAGGGCCACAAGGAAGACTCAGATTCATGCTCTGTGAATTTTTTGTCTGGGGTTCTGGCAAGAACTCACAGTAAGAAACAAGGATATGATACAGTTAGTTCCAATTGCCTTCAGCCCAAATCAGAATTGCTACTGATAAAGGCACACTAACTTGTCCTAGGCTACCTGCCCCTTTGGCACTGCTTGTGCACAGCATTCCATGTCCTCTGTAGGCCTGTGTGTATATTAGCCAAGTGACTATCTAAGAGTCACCCAAAAGAGTCAAGTGATCTATAGACCTAATGCAATTTCTATTAAAATCCTAGCACGGTTTGGTAGACATAGACAAGCTTATTCTAAAATTTACATGAAAAAGGAAATGTGCTAGAAAGGCCAAAATAATTTTTAAGAAGAAGAGTAAAGTATGAATAAAGACTTTTCAATGTTAAGGCTTAATAGTTACAGTAATCAAGGCAGTGTGGTATTGGTAGAGAGCTGCTGCTGCTAAGTCACTTCAGTCGTGTCTGACTCTGTGCGACCCCATAGAGGGCAGCCCACCAGGCTCCCTCGTCCCTGGGATTCTCCAGGCAAGAATACTGGAGTGGGTTGCCATTTCCTTCTCCAATGCAGAAAAGTGAAAGTGAAGTCGCTCAGTCGTGCCCGACCCTCAGCGACCCCATGGATTGCAGCCTTCCAGGCTCCTCCGTCCATGGGATTTTCCAGGCAAGAGTACTGGAGTTGGTAGAGAGAGAGGCACACAAATCAAGGGGGCAGAACAGAGAGCCCAGAAGTTGACCTGCAACATATGCCCAAGTGATTTTTGACACAATTTAAGAATAACCTTTTTAACAAATGGTCCTGGAGTGATAGGATGTTATGAATGGTGTCTGTCCCACACTCCCACAAATGTATATGTTGAAACTCTAATCCCTAAGGTGACTATATTTGGAAGATAGGGCTTTGAGGAGGTATTTAAGGTTAAATGAGATCCTAAGGATAGAGTCCTAATGCATATTGGAAAAAGGAAGAGAGATATCTACATTCTCTCCCTTTCTCTCGCCCCTCCCTTCTCTATGTGAGTACACAGCAAGAAGGGAGCTCTCTGCAAGCCAGGGAGAGAGGGGCCTTCACCAAGAACCCAACCCTGATCTCATGCTTCTAGAGTTCAGAATTGTGAGAAAATAAATTTCTGTTGCTGAAACCTCCCAGCCTATGATAGTTTGCTGTGGCAAGCTGAGCTGATTAACAGACATCTATAGGCAAAAAGCCTAGACCCCACACCTTATAAAAACATATTAATGCAAAATGACTCAAATGGAAAATCAAAACTATAGAACTTTCAGAGAGAAACATAGAAAATCTTTGGAACCTAGGACCAGGTGAACAATTCTTAGACTTGAGAGTAAATGCATCATCTATAAAGGAACAATTCAAATATTTTCATCACCAAGAAAATTAAAATCATTTGCTTTGTGAACAACTCTATTAAAAAGATGAGATAAGTATGCAGACTGGAAGAAAGTATTTGTAAATCCCCTATTAGACAAAGTATTCCTATGAATAATATGTAAGGAATGCTAAAAACTCCACATGTAAAAAATCCCAATTAGAAAATGAACAAAAGATACAAATAGATATTTATCAAAGAAGATATACAGATGGCAGATAATCACATGAAAAGAGCTTCAGCATCATTAGCCACTGAGGAAATATAAAGCCATAATGAGATATCACACACTCCTACCAAAATTGCTGAAATTAAAAACAGGATATCAAATTCTGGGGAAGATGTGGAGAAACCAGCATACATTGCTGGTTTTTAAATGGCACAGCTACTCTAGAAAAAAGTTTTTAAAAACATTAAACATAAATTAATCATATAACCCGGAAATTATTTCCAGGTAAATATCCAAGAAACATGAAACACACATAAACACTTGTTCATGAATATTCATAGCCACTTTATAATAAATGAAGAAGCAAGGAATAAACAAGATAACTGTTAGTGAATGGATAATCAAACTGTGGTGGTTGTTGTTCACTCAGTTGTGTTCAACTCTCTGTGACCGTTGAACTGCAGCACGCCAGGCTTTCCTGTTCTTCACCATCTCCCTGAGCTTGCTCACACTCATGTCCATTGAGTTGGTGATGCCAGGCAATCATCTCATCCTCTGTCATCCCTGTCTCCTGCCTTCTATCTTGCCCAGCATCAGGATCTTTTCCAATGAGTCTGCTCTTTGCATCAGGTGGCCAAAGTATTGGAGCTTCAGCATCAGTCCTTCCAATGAATATTCAGGGTTCATCTCCTTTAGAATGGACTGGTTGAAGCTCCTTGCTGTCCAAGGGACTCTCAAGAGTCTTATCCAACACCACAGTTCAAAAGCATCAATTCTTCTGCGCTCATCTTTCTTTACAGTTCAACTCTCACAGCCATACATACATGACCACTGGAAAAACCATGTCTTTGACTAGATGGACCTTTGTCAGTAAAGTAATGTCTCTGCTTTTTAATACACTGTCTAGGTTTGTCATAGCTTTTCTTCAAACAGCAAGTGTCTTTTAATATCATGGCTGCAGTCACCATCCATAGTGATTCTGGAGCCCAAGAAAATAAAGTCTTTCACCATTTCCATTGTTTCCCAGCGCTCATCTTTCTTTACAGTTCAACTCTCACAGCCATACATACATGACCACTGGAAAAACCATGTCTTTGACTAGATGGACCTTTGTCAGTAAAGTAATGTCTCTGCTTTTTAATACACTGTCTAGGTTTGTCATAGCTTTTCTTCAAACAGCAAGTGTCTTTTAATATCATGGCTGCAGTCACCATCCATAGTGATTCTGGAGCCCAAGAAAATAAAGTCTTTCACCATTTCCATTGTTTCCCTGTGTATTTGCCCTGAAGTGATTGGTCTACATTCCATAATCTTTGGTTTTCGAATGTTGAGTTTTAAGCCAGCTCTTTCACTCTCTTCTTTCGCCTTCATCAAGAGGCTTTTTAGTTCCTCTTCACTTTCTGCCATTAGAGTGATGTCATCTGTATGTCTGAGATTATTGATATTTCTCCTGGCAATCTTGACTCCTGCTTGTGCTTCATCCAGCCAAGCATTTTACATGATGTACTCTGCATATAAATTAAATAATCCAGGTTACAGTATACAGCTTTGACATACTCCTTCTCAATTTTGAACTAGTCCGTTGTTTCATGGCTGGTTCTAATCATTGCTTCTTGACCTGCATACAGGTTTCTCAAGAGACAGGTAAGGTGGTCTAGTATATCCATCTCTTTGAGAATTTTCCATAATTTGTTGTGAGCACAAAAAACACAGTCAAAGGCTTTAGTGTAGTCAGTGAAGCAGACAGAATTCTGAAATTCCCTTGCTTTTCCTGTGATCAAACTGTGGTACACACATACAATGAAAATGTAATGATACTTTTTATAACATGGATGAATCTCAAAAACCTTATGCTGGTTGTCCCTGCCCCTTGCCTCTTAGAACATCCTTGATGTGCTCAGCTGAGTGTTCTGTGGGCTCAGAGTGTTTATGTTTTAAAAAAAGTATTCAAAGCCATTCCAAGCCCCTTGAAGAGCACAGTTATGAATAAGGAAATAGGACCACTGTTTTGTTGGTCTTCAGAATTGAAGCCATGGTTTGAGGAATAGCTAGGGGATATTTGTATTGTGCTGCTAGAGGTGAAATTCATGACCAGACAGAAGAAATATGTCTTTATCAAGAATGTTTGAGTTTCATCCTTGATTTAGGTAGGGACAAAGCAATACAAAATTAGACTGTGATAATGTAATTCCCATGACTTTTAGGACAGCTTCTGAGAAACCAATCTTTGACTTCTAGGGGCTGCATGGTTACAAAGCTTAAACTTAAGGGAATTGAGGAAGGGAACCCCCAGAAGTGGTACCCATGGTATAATTTGACTCAACTGGGGGATCCTTGGCCAGTCTAGACAGAAAAGATAGATACAGACAGTATACTGTCCATTCTAAGTTGGTAAAGCAATTTGTTTGGTTAATTCTGATAAGGAAGGAGATTCTGGCATGCTAAGTAGTTGCATGACCCTGAGCAGCCAGTGTCCCCCAGCTGCTTACAGGAACAAGTTGTGTTCAATCACTCCAGATGGAGTATTAACCAGTCCGTGATAACTTTGGATGGCCACGGATGCCTCAGCTATACTGACCAGCTCCAGGTATGCCTAACAGATGCCAGCAGGTTTGGGTAACTCATTGAACTCCATTCTCCTATCTGGAACTGCAGTTATTCCTCCTGAAGGAAGAGTTACCAGTAAGTGCAGGTCATAAACTTGCATTAAGTCCCTGCCCTTCATCCATTCAGCCAGTCTCTCTTAACAACTGTACAGTGCAGTGAAACACTGGGGTCAGCCCCTCTGCAAAGGCCATGACCCTGATGGAGCTCTGAGAAGATGGTTGAATTTAACTTTGTAAAAGAACTCAAAGTCGCCGCAAGGCTTCCTTAAAAGAACGTGGGAGTGTCAAGATCTGTTGTTCCTTTCTCTGTGCTGTTTAGAAGGATCTGAGGCTGTGGGGTGAGCTGATCACAGACAGAATCAAGGTGTGCTGAAGTTCTGTGCTTTGCCTCACTAGCTCCCTTGGGGAGTCCCAGAAGTAATCTAAGCCCAACTTTTAGTCGGACAGACTGACTTCCGAGGGAACATAAGAAGCCAGACATGGAAGACCATATATTGTGAAGTTCCATTTATATATCACATCCTGAAAAGGCAAATCTATGAGACAGAAAGTAGACTGGTGTTTGTTTAGGGCTGAAGTGGGAGCCAGGAGTGAAAGTAGATAGGATGTATCCTTTAGAGGTTATGGGAATGTTCTAAATTTTCACAGTGGTTATGGGTGCAACTCAGTAAATTCACTCAAAATTATTAAATTTGCATAAGTGAATTTTATGTTATGTAGGTTGCACCTCAAGAAAGCTAATAATTTTTAAAGATTGATTTTTAGTTTGAAAATTTAGTTACAGAAACACTAAGAAATGAATAGTATATTTAGTATGCAGCTATAGCTTTAAGGTAATAGAAATTGGGGAGACTCTTTGTTCTATACCCTCAAGTTCCATTCCAGCCCCTAGATTCCTTGATACTAAGATAATGAGTTGAAATAAAAATTTAATGTGTAGAATCACAAATACAGTGGGTCTGTCATCTCACGACATATTGTATATTCAGAAGTTCAGACCTTCCTTCACTAGAGCTAGCATTGTTAAAGAAATTACAGCTTTTTGGAGAAATCATTCCACAGTAGAACTTCCATGTCCAACTTGAAACCATTTCAGTAGCAAAAATCAAAATGATCCATCCCATACTCATGTGCTGAACTCGGAAGAAAAATTTGACCCAGTGCAAAATCGTAATTGCAGCTTTACAATTTTAAGTTGTTCTCTGGCATCCTTAAATTCATCGTCAGGCTTGGAAAGTGGGGGAAGTCATTCTTTCTTGCAAAGAAGTTCAGCTATACTTAGAGAACAAAATAAGCCAAACTGGAGAGTTCTAGTGAGAGATCAACATGTGAGTTGCCATTATTTGTTTGCTAAAAATATGTTTACTATAGTGAACATATTTTCAGACTGCCAAGATGTGGAATCCTCAACTCATTCTTTTAACTCTCTCCATCTGTTCAGTGCTCTGCCACTTTTATAGTGTGAAGATAACTTAGTCTCAATAGAATAAGGAACTAAAATTACAGCAAGGTCTGTGTTTATCTATATAGATATATTTAAACAAGGTATAAATATGAAGACATACATAGTCTAAGGGAAAATATATCATTGGTAGCTTCAGAGGTATTTTTAACAGCTAATTTTTTTTTTAATTCTAAAGAGGACATTCTTACCTTGAGTGGTCATGGATGATATTATATTAAAATGTTTGAAAACCATTCTTGACTAAAAAGCAAATTGATGTATAGGACCATTTGGATGAAGAAAAGAAGACTTGGGTTCTGGTCCCTCAGGTGAGCCAGTCACTCGTATCTTTAGGCCCCCCTTTTCTCTTATTTGAAGGACTATAAGAGATTTAGGGAAGAAAATCTCTAAAGGGGCTTTCCTGGTGACTCGGCCAATAAAGAATCTGCCTGCAATGTGAGAGATCCAAGTTCAGTCCCTGGGTCAGGAAGATCCCCTGGAGAAGGGAATGGCAACCCCCTCCAGTATTCTTGCCTGGAGAATTACATGGTCAGAGGAGCCCATAGTCCATGGGGTTACAAAGAGTTGCACAGGACTGAGGGACTAACACACTAATCTCTAAAATGCCTATAAACCTAAAATATGATCCAGAAACTTTTTTTTAATTTTAAATAGATTTGTTCAACAAACAATTGAACAACAGTCTTAAGATACTTTGTAACATTGTAGAAATACAAAGATCTTTAGAGTCAGAACTCTGCCTCTGTCACTTTCAAATTTCTTACCTTAGTCAAGTTATTTCATCATTTTGAGCCCTAACTCCATTACCATTAAACATGAGGTTAATAATGTATACTTCATAGGCATACAGTATGGTTAAAGTAACACTAACCAATATAAAATATAAATCCCCAGGCCTTGGTGGATTATATGCTAGATATTTATTTCTTCCTCTTAAAAGATTTTAGTAGTGAAAAGGGACCAAAGCTGTTTCTATTAATACACAGTTTTCCAGGTGTGTGTAGCAGAGAAAGGAAGAGTGAAGTAAGCAGACAAACTTGCTCACCACATTCAGTTCAGTTCAGTTGCTCAGTCGTGCCCGACTCTTTGCAAAGCCATGGACTGCAGCACACCAGGCCTCCCTGTCCATCAGCCACTCCCAGAGTTTGCTCAAACTCATGTCCATTAAGTTGGTGATGCCATCTCATCCTCTGTAGTCCCCTTCTCCTGCCTTCTATCTTTCCCAGCATCAGGGTCTTTTCCAATGAGTTGGCTCTTCACATTAAGTGGTCAAAGTATTGGAGTTTCAGCTTCAGCATCAGTCCTTCCAATGAATATTCAGATTGATTTCCTTTAGGCTTGACTGATTTGATCTTGAAGTTCAAGAGTCTACTCTTAACACCACAGTTCAAAAGAATTGCAATTCTTTGGAGTTCAGCTTACTTTATGGTCCAACTCTCACATCCACACATGACTACTGGAAAAACCATAGCTTTGACTAGACGGACCTTTGTTGGCAAAGTAATGCTGCTGCTTTTTAATATGCTCTCTAGGTTGGTCATAGCTTTTCTTCCAAGGAGCAAGTGTCTTTTAATTTTATGGCTGCAGTCACCATCCACAGTGATTTTGGAGCCCCCCAAAATAAAGTCTCTCACTGTTTCCATTGTTTCCCCATCTATTTGCCATGAAGTGATGGGACCAGATGCCATGATTTTTGTTTTTTGAATGTCGAATTTTAATCCTAACCACATTACCTCTGCTCAGATTTCACTAGCAAAATCTATCATGTGGCCATACTAAGATGAATGAAGTATTATAGGAAATATAGTCTCTTGTTGGACAACTAGTTTCTAAAAACAACTCTGCAAACATTTTGTACATGAATCTATCACTACAGCATGTTGTTAGAAAAATTAAATGACTATTTGTAAAGTGCCTGAATGGCACCACCGACTCGATGGATATGAGTCTGAGTGAACTCCGGGAGTTGGTGATGGACAGGGAGGCCTGGCGTGCTGTGATTCTTGGGGTTGCAAAGAGTCGGACAAGACTGAGCAATTGAACAGAACTGAAAGTGCCTATTATAGTGCTAGTATACTGTAAGCACTGGGAGAAGTTAAGATTTGTTAGTATAGAGGAATTATTTTGGTATGGTTCTTTAGTTGCTAAGTCGTGTCCAACCCTTTTGCAGTTCCATGGACTGTAGCCTGCCAGGCTCCTTTGTCCATGGGCTTTCCCAGACAAGAATTACCTTGTAATATATACATATTTTTGTATACTGTACTCTCTGATACCACTATTTACCTTGTATTATAGGTATATATGTGAATATTATGTATATTATGAGGTGAATAGTGATATCAGAGAGTAGTACAGTTAAAATACAGTGGGACTTTACGTTGGTTTCCTATGGAAGCTGTAACAAATACCAGAAACCTGAGAGCTTAAAGCCACACACATTTATTATTCTAAAGTTCTGGAAGTCAGAAGTTAAAAGTGCGTCTACAGGGCTGAGATCAAGGTGTCAGCAGGACTATGTCTCTTCTGGAGGCTCTAGGGGAGAATCCATTCCTTGACTCTCCCAGCCTCTAGAGGCTGCCCTTGTTCCTTGGCTCATGGTCTTATCTCTCCAACCTCTGCTTGAATAGTTTTATCTTCTCTGACTTTGATCTTCCCTGCCTCCCTCCTACAAGGACCCTTGTGATTACATTAGGCATATCTGGATAATCCTAGAAATAATTTCCCCATTCCAAGATTCTTTCCTTGACCACATCTGCCAAATTCATTTTGCCTTGTAAGGGAATATATTCTCAGGTTCTGGATATTGGGATGTGGACATCTTTGGCTGGGGGTAGGGAACTGGGAGGGCAGCATCATTTTGCCTATCATAAACATCTTAAAGTCCATAGACAAGGGCTTCCCCGGTGGCTCAGAGGGTAAAGAATCCACCTGCAATGCAGGAGACCTAGGTTCGATCCCTGGGTTGGGTAGATCCCCTGGAAAAGTCATGCAACCCACTCCAGTATTCTTGCCTGGGGAATCCCCATGGGCAGTGGAGCCTGGTGGACTACAGTCCATGGGGTCTCAAAGAGTCAGGCATAACTGAGGGACTAAGCACAGCAGCACAGCACAGACGTCTTAGGAAGAAGAGATCGTAGATTTTTTTTTTTTCACATATGGAGAGTGGCATGAACTTGAAAACTAGCTCTGTCTTTTGCTAGATAAATGACCTTGAAATGTGCCCCTTTTTCTTTTCTGTAAAATGGGGATGGCAAAATTAACCATCTCACAGATATAAGGATTTGTAAGAATTATGAGGTAATGTATATAAGTTACCTGGAACATAATAGATGCTCAAGATAGGAGATCCATCATTATTTTACCATTTCATGGTATACGGTGGCCCATAACACCCCATTTATCATCTTACACTCTCTAAGATCACAGCTGAAGCAGGAAAGAGTAGAATGGTTTCTTTGTACAGTGAGACTATCAATCATGTTCAGCATACTGACCTTCTCTTGGAAGAAAAACAGGTTAATGCATCTTAGGGGATTTTGCATCAGTAGAGATTGAACAATATGGTTCTTCTGCTAAGTCTGGTAACCCATATGTTCCAGAATATCATTATGGCCTGAGTTTTCAGAGCCTGTGGTTTTACTGTGATCACCCAAGAAATCATTGATGGGAACTAAGAGAGATGAAGCATTTTCTTCCCTGAGATAGATGGTCACACAAATCAATCACAAGGATTTGGCCACAGTGAGCAGGAGCAGGAATGATTTCCTAAGATAAGACCAGCTCCATTCACCCCACTTCTAGGTGGCTTAGAAGCTTTCTTCTTAATTCTTGTCACAACTATATAGTTTCCAGGCAGAGAAATTTCCCAGCTGGCAGCCCACCACACATCAAAAGATTTGTAGGCTCAAGCGGGAGTCGGGGATGGATGGATTGGGAGCTTTTGATTAGCAGATGCAAAGTATTATAGGAAGAATGGATAAACCATAAGGTCCCATTGTATAGCACAGGCAACTGTGTTCAATATTCTATAATAAGCCATAATTGGAAAGAATATTAAAAATACATGTGTATAACTGAATCACTTCGCTGTACAGCAGAAACTTACACAATAAACTCTACTTCATTAAAATGAATTTTAAAAAAAGACTGGGCTCTAATTTATTGTACATAATCTGGCTTTGAAGACATAGGATCGTATTAGTGTTATTAACTCTTGGGTAGTGTCTAATCATCTAGAATGACTTCAAAGCTCCTCAATTTGCTCATCAGCAAAATAATTGTAATAATATACATCATAGAAACTCTATCATAAAATGAGGAAGCTCCCCTTCCAAGGTCAGCTTCAGATGTCAAAACCTTAAGAGTATTTCTTTAGTATAATCAAAGAAAGAAAGGATTATGACTCACACAGCTAGGGAAGTCCCAAGGTGATGAGCAAGGAGGAAGACTCTGATGGAATAGATCCAGAAGTGAGAGTGTAGAGAGTGTGTGAGCACTTTAAAAAAAGTTTTTTATTTTGTATTAGGAGTATAGCCAATTAACAAACAGTGTTGTGATAGTTTCAGGTGAACAGCTCAAAGAGACTCAGCCATACATATACATGTATCCATTTTCCCCGAAACCTCCCTCCCATCCAGGCTGCCACTAACACTGAGCAGTTCCATGTGCTATATACTAGGTCCTTGTTGGTTATCTATTTTAAACATAGCAGTGTGTATGTGTCCATCCCCAATGCCCTAACTATCCCTTCTCCCCATCCTTCTTCCCAGTAAGCATTTTGTAGAGAGCAACGTCCTGCCAGTGGGAGGAGAGCCAACCTACTGCCAAAAGTTTGAAAGAGGCACCGAGAGTACACATGAGCTTGAGGGATGGGAGTGGACCAGTGTGAACCTTACTGGAGGAGAGCTGACAGACAGACGGGGGATGAGGCAGAGTCTACTGGCATTAAATCAAATGTCACTGGAGGACCAAGTTTCTTTTCCTATGTTCTTCATAATTCACCTGAGATATTTGGGTTAATACAGCAACCTCCCAGTTTTCCTGTAAATAAGTGTGTACTTGGAAGAAATTAAATTTACAAAGCTGATGAAAATAATAAAGCCAGCAATTGTTACGCTAGCTCTCTGAAGGATAGTGGGGAGTCAGCAAAAGCAGATAGCCAGCAGAAGAAATCAATGGCGTCCAGGGAATCTCTTTGAGTATTTTAGTAGTAATATTGACTGTTTTGGTTTGCTGTTTTATTTGTTGAACTCTTCTGGAGCTCTTTCCTGTGTTATTGACTCACGTGGAGTACGAGCATCTCTTCAAGGCACACGTTCCTCCTTAAGATGTCAGCAGGTAGTATGATGCCAATCTATTATCAGTTACCATAGCAACCAGAGAACTTTGTCCCTCATTAACAGCAATGACAGCTGGGGCTGTTTGATGTATGTGGTCTTCCAGGAGCTGTGGCATTTGTCTGTGTGACCTCTCTGAGTTGTGACTATTACAGAATGGAAAACACCTAAAATGTATTCCTGTTACACCAAAGATTGTGATGAGGTCCAATATAATAGCTAAAAAGTGGCCCCTCTGAGGTCTCCGTGAGAGTAGTGAATTCTCTACTGGATAAAGAGTGACCTGGGTACCATATGCATACAGGACACAGGCCAGGTCACACAGGTGGGAAGGGGTGGGCTGGAGGAGCTGAGTGTAGGACCCCCTGGAGGAGGAAAAGTGCTACAGGAGAACCAGTAGCCCTCGGGTCTTGCAGGGTGGAGTTTCTGGTGGGCAAATCTGTATCAAAGCAGGAACTTGATGGCTAAATAGTCCCAGCACTGAATGAGGAGACACAGTGGTATGTAATACTGATTGACCGAGGAGGCAGAGAAAGACAAGGAGTCCGAGGAGGGAAAGTTAATATGGAAGCATCTGGTGAGGCTGAGGAGTGCTGGACTGGAGGGTGATTGGAGAGGATGACAAGCAGCTGAGATGAATATGGCATATCTATAAAAGGGCAGAAATCAGTTGCATGGTGGTTGTCTAGGCTGGGGCACCTAAAAGCAGGCCATATATTGATGAAGGGTTAGCTCCAGGTAACATGCTCTGTTACTATTATCTAGGTAGTGTCTAGGAAAGTAGGGAGTGGAGATGATGACAGGGCAGTAGTAAAAATTTAAATGAGGGTAGTTGGCTGAGAAGACATCAGAGCTTATATGTGGTTGTAGGGGGTCATAGGAATAGTTAATGTAGCCAGGTCTCAACTAATGCCGTGGTAGAGAGTACCATGGTAGAGAATAGAGTTTTAGGCTTTTGTGTAGGGATAGTGGAGATGGGGATCCAAACTCAGGTGTTAAGTATCTAAAAGGAGAGATACATTGTAGGGCACCAGGAGGTAGTCAGCTAATTTGTAGGATGTTAGTTTCCACCAAAAAGCAGCCCCAGGAAGAGGGAAATGAATGGATCAAGTAAAATTGAAACAACCTAGTGGGAGTTCCTTGATGCAAAAGGTTAGGTAATGTGCAAAGGTAGGTCCCTATGTTGCCATTCTAGGAAGGGAAGAGCCTGACAATAATTGTTAGCTTCTTGCAGGGTGTCCTTCCATTGCATAGGAGAGGATATGGAGTTGTAGAGACTTATGTAATTTGGGGGGATTGGATGAAGCGGTCCACAATAGGCCTTGTGAGGTGGCATCAGTTAAGTTAGGAATAGGATTATTCTAGGTAGGACTGCATAGACTGAAACTTGAGGAGTGAGTCAGAAAGCAAGAAAGAAGAAAAGATAGTTGGGAAGTTATAGGGGTACAGGTGTGTGGCAGAGCCATGGTTAGATACGGGAGAAGAGAGAGGATCAAGGAGAAAAGTCTTTATTTGGCAGGTTTCGGCATGGAATTGTGTTAGCAGGATACCTTGGAGTACTGGTTCTGAGGCTGGGATTGTTGGCTGTCCTGAGGTCACCATCTGGGATGCATTGTCTGCAGGGCTGAGATGGTCATTCCTGAGATGATTGTGCTGTTGGCTGGAATTAACTTGTGGATAGCACCTGTAAGAACCCTAGGGTGGTTGAGGGTGGGGGCTCTTGATATAAGTCCTGGACTAACCCCAAAACCTTGAGACAAAGTTTTGCCCTTGAGAAATTATTACAAATACGATGGAGGAGCAGTATTCCTTTGCCTCTAGGAGTTATGGTGTAACTTCTTATTGGGAAGCTGTGGGCTGATTGACCACCCCAAACAAGTAGGGGAGACAGCATGGGCAGAAAGGAGCATAAGGCATTTGGCACTGAACTGGAGTAATAGAATCCCAGTCCCAGCATCTTGAACGTAAAGTCTGTTTTGAGCCGACTGACTAAACCAAAAAACGAGACCATTAACCACTGCATAGGAATTGTTACAAATATGAACAAGGGACTTGCGTTTATTGAGGGCATCCTCCAGTACCCAAAGCAATGAGCAGCTGATTCCAAAAGATCATAGACTCAAGGCCCATGGTAGCTCTGGACCAAGAAGGATCCAATACGCCTCTAAGAGTTGTATTTCAAGAGGGGTATCTTTTGGCTGTTGAGGGGAACTATTTGTTCCAGAAATCCATAGGAAGTCATGTGATATCATGTGTGGTCCAGAGACTCTAGAAGGTATAATAAAATTTGTGGTTTGGTTGACTTCCTACATCTTCAAGTCCAGCAACACAGCACTGTTTTTATCATCTTTTTCTGATGCTATCTTCTGACTCCCTCTTCCATGTTTAAGGGTCTCTGTGATTATATTGGCCTCACTGGAATAATTAAAGTTAAACTCCCTATTTTAAAGATAGCCGAATTGCTACCTTGATTACATCTGCAACCAGCAATTCCCCTTGGTCATATAATCTAATATATTCACGGGTTCTGGGGATTAGGATATGGACATCCTTGGGGGGCCATTATTCCACATGTCACAGACAAACTTTTGGATATCCTCAAGGGCCTATGCTTGGAGTGGCCCGATTTGAATTGAACTCATTTGCTAGTGACTGCATAAATAGGCTTTAATAAAATTTGTAGATGGGAAATACATTGTTACTAGAGGCCAACTAGGTCAAATAGGTGTTGGGCTTGAGAGTGATGAAGTAGAGAGCACCCAAAATTGTTGGGAAATATGCAGTAGACCTTCCAGGAACCTGGACTGCTAAATACATGAATCAAGGTAAATTGGATATGGTCAAGCAGGAAATGGCAAGAGCGAACATCAACATTTTAGGAATCAGCGAACTAAAATGGATGGGAATGGGTTAACTTAATTCCAATGACCATTATATCTACTACTGTCGGCAAGAATCTCTTATTAAGAAATGAATTAGCCCTTGTAGTCAACAAAAGAGTCTGAAATGCAGTACTTGGGTGCAATCTCAAAAGTAACAGAATGATTTTGGTTTGTTTCCAAAGCAAACTATTCAGCATCACAGTAATCCAAGTTTATGACTCAATCACTAAATGCCAAAGAAGCTTAAGTCGAATAGTTCTATGAAGACCTACAAAACCTTTTAGAACTAACACCAAAAAATGTCCTTTTCATCATAGGGAATTGGAATCCAAAAGTAGGAAGTCAAGAGATACCTGGAGTAACAGGCAAGTTTGGTCTTGGAGTACAAAATGAAGCAAGGCAAAGGCTAACAGAGTTTTGCCAAGAGATCACACTAGTCATAGTAAACACCCTTCTTCCAACAACATGACAGACAATTCTTCACATGGACATCACCACATGGTCAACACCAAAATCAGACTGATTATATTCTTTGCAGCCAAAAATGGAGAAGCTCTATACAGTCAGCAAAAACAAGATTGGGAGCTGACTATGGCTCAGATCATGAACTCCTTATTGCCAAATTCAGATTTAAATTGAAGAAAGTAGGGACCCCATTCAGTATGACATAAATTCCTTATGATTATACGGTGGCAGTGACAAATAGACTCAAGGGATTACATCTGATAGAGTGCCTGAAGAACTATGGGCAGAGGTTCATGACATTGTACAGGAAGCAGTGACCAAAACTATCCCTAAGAAAAAGAAATGCAAAAAGGCAAAATGGTTATCTGAGGAGGCCTTACAAATAGCTGAGAGGAGACGTGAGAGGAAAAGACATACTTAACTGAATGCAGTGTTCCAAAGAATAGCGCAGAGAGACAAGAAAGTCTTCTTAAGTGAAGAGTGCAAAGAAATAGAGGAAAACAATAGAATGGAAAAGACTAGAGATCTCTTCAAGAGAATTGGAGATCCCAACAAAACATTTCATGCAATGATGGGCATAATAAAGGACAGAAGTGGCAAGGATCTAACAGAAGCAGAAGAGATTAAGAAGAGGTATCAAGAATACATAGAACTATACAAAAAAAGTCTTAATGACCCGGATAACCACAGTGGTGTGATCAGTCACCTAGAACCAGACATGCTGGAGTGTGAAGTCAAGTGGGCCTTAGGAAGCATTACTATAAACAAAGCTAGTGGAGGTGATGGAATTCCAGTTGTTATTTCAAAGCCTAAAAGATGATGCTATTAAGGTGCTGTACTCAATATGCCAGCAAATTTGGAAAACTCAGTAATGGCCACAGGACTGGAAAAGATCAGTTTTCATTTCAATGCCAAAGAAAGGCAATGCCAAAGAATGCTCAAGTTCAGTTCAGTTCAGTCACTCAGTCGTGTCCGACTCTTTGCGACCCCATGAATCGCAGCACGTCAGGCCTCCCTGTCCATCACCAACTCCCAGAGTTCACTCAGACTCACGTCCATCAAGTCCATGATGTCATCCAGCCATCTCATCCTCGGTCGTCCCCTTCTCCTCCTGCCCCCAATCCCTCCCAGCAGGGTCTTTTCCAATGAGTCAACTCTTCGCATGAGGTGGCCAAAGTACTGGAGTTTCAGCTTTAGCATCAGTCCTTCCAAAGAAATCCCAGGGTTGATCTCCTTCAGAATGGACTGGTTGGATCTCCTTGCAGTCCAAGGGACTCTCAGGAGTCTTCTCCAACACCACAGTTCAAAAGCATCGATTCTTCGGCGCTCAGCTTTCTTCACAGTCCAACTTTCACATNTCCTTCCAAAGAAATCCCAGGGTTGATCTCCTTCAGAATGGACTGGTTGGATCTCCTTGCAGTCAAAGGGACTCTCAAGAATCTTCTCCAACACCACAGTTCAAAAGCATCGATTCTTCAGCGCTCAGCTTTCTTCACAGTCCAACTTTCACATCCATACATGACCACAGGAAAAACCATAGCCTTGACTAGGCGGACCTTAGTCGGCAAAGTAATGTCTCTGCTTTTGAATATACTATCCAGGTTAGACATACCTTTTCTTCCAAGGAGTAAGCGTCTTTTAATTTAATATTTCTATAATAAGGGTCAATTGCTTTATAGCAGTTACTAAAAAGAGGGGAACAGTAGGAGAATGGAATACATTCGGAATCACTGGGGCAATTGTTCTTTTTGTTTATAAGTGTTCCCTCACTTACCATTACCCACAATCAGAAATGCCTACTTCATGCCCAGTACTCCTAGGGAACATGACCATCTATTGGAGAATCACAAAAAGATTACCATATAGAACCATTATTACAAATGTCACTGGGTCATATTCCTCAAGTACACTGGACTGTAAATAAAGGTTTAGAACAACTGTTCTACTTTTTTAAAGAAATAGTTTTTAAACTGCAAAAAAAGGAAATTTATTCAATCTGCAACAGTACTATATTTCATAATGAAAACAAACGGACTATATTAAAACTATCTAGTCAGAAAGAAGAAAAGTCAACAAAAAGAATATTTTACTTACATTAACGGGAAAGCAAAAAATGGAAGTGTCATGGCAAGTCTTGCTGTAAGTTCATCCGGAAGATACCATAAGTATACAATTAAACATGTAAATAGATAGAGGACTGAAGAGTACAGAATTAATCTTCCAACCCATAATTTTTGTAATCTCTGATTTTTTTCCCTAAATTCTTCCAATGCTTGAATTTCCTGTGAAGAGAAAAATTCATAAAGAAAGTAAACTGTTTAAAAAAAATTTAACATGATAGAGAAGTTACAGAGAAACAACCCTTAAAAGTCAATGAAATATAATACCTTGATATTTGAAACAGAACATAATATGAAAAGACAATTAAAAATGAAGTTTAAAATATATTAAAATGACTATGATTTGAAATATCTTAATGCAAGATATTTAAAAATAATATTTGATAACCTATCAAACTAGCAAAGCTCAGAGGTATAAAGTTGGCATCAATAAACAGTATTTGTTAAAACAAACAAGTAGTAATTCTCTTTGTATAAGGCCAAAAAAAAAGTGACTATAAAAAGGATTAATAAAAACTGAAACAGTGATCCATACTAGATTCCCTCGATCTAGTCATCATTCTCAATATTCCCAAGGAATAAGTATTTTTTACAACAGAAACTGTAAAAAGCTGTGAAGTTTGCAAGCTGATATAAATAGTTGCAGACTATTTTATAATCTACTTATCTATAATGGTGTAACACTGATTTACACTGTTACTTGACACAGAGTTCTTAAGTCACTGATAAGACTTTGGACTTTAACATGAAAATTCTCAGACTTACTGTATATCACCTCTAAATTCCCATACCAGATCTAGTCTCCAAAGTAATATATACTAAAATAATATTTATATAACACCCCAGAGCCAAAGAACATACCTTATCTATATTTTCCAGAACCTCTACAGTTGAAGGTTTCGTCTGTTATATAAACAGAAATAGGACACAGCATTAAAGCTTGTTATCGCTAACTTGGAAACACTTTGACTTTTTTAATCATAAAAGAACATTTTAATCCAAAACTAAGTTTTTTCAATATTACCAAGCAATATGTATTCCTGTTTATTTACAAATGAGATTCAGATTTAAATAAAAACTATAAGTATAAACAAAATTACACAAGACTAAAGAAATAAGAAATAGGATGCTCCTATTTAACTTATTTTTAGGCCCAAAAGTACTTTCACCTCTGTAGCTCAATTTTTACTCTCCTTAACCCCAATAAAACATACTTAGAAATTATTGGGAGATAATTTGTTTAAATTTTCCTTTAAGGAAAATTTTTTAAGATATGATTATTCAAAAGAATTCTATTCTTATTATAAATTACTAATTCTAAATAATTATTAAATTATTATAACTATAAATTATATTTAAAAATTCAAAACTAAAGATGTTCTGATCTACTATTGCTAAAAGTTCACTTAGGACGCTAGGGGTCAAAAATCAATAAGCTACCTTCATTCTGAATTCCTAAAATACTTTTCTGAAGATCAGATTTTTAAAGGGCATCTAAGAATACTTCATTACAACAGAGCTTGTTTTTCAGAGACATTTTTTATATCACCTAGAATAAAAATCAGCTAAAATGGCTCACATAACACTTGAAAAAATAATTACTACTTATATACTCAATAATGATAATCATCAATTCATTGTAGTACCCACAGGAATTGTTAATATTAGATTAAACCATATGAAATTGCTGTTTATGTAGTCCAAACTGTTGAAGACTGATAATTTCATATGGTTCAACATTACAAGAAAAATAAAGGAAAAACAGATAAATTCAATTATCAGATTTTAAAGGGGGGCACAGTGGACAGTATCAATAAAATGTCAATCCAAAGCAAAGCAGTTCCAGCAATAGTTCAAAAACTAAACTGTATATCAAGTACTGCTAGATGTCATTACTATGGCAAAAAGGAGTAAAAAAAATAAGCAAAGCAGTTTGTCCTAGACTACATTACCTTCTCTTATGTTAAAGAAGAGCATTTACCAATATATTTTATAACCCTAAATTTAAAGACTTAGCCAATAAAATAAAACTCTATTTTTAATTGTGTTTAACCTATTAATTCCTAAAAGTACATCTAGTATCACTTTAGTAAATATTTGTGATAAGCTTTAAGCAAAAAGATACAACCTATAAAAACATTAAGTACTGCATAGAATAATTTCAACTATCTTTCAAGTAAGATTGAAATTTAGGTGCTATGAAAACAATAAAAGATAACCATTTGTACATGAAGGTATAAAGATAGAAATAAAAATAATTCATAAGTCAAAGTGAAATAATCCTGTTAAACAGAGACAAGAGACACCGATAAAGCAAGTATAACTATTAAAGTCCAAATAAAAACAAATTCACAAGATGGAAAAAAAAAATTAAATAGAGTTAGGGATAATATTAAACTACTACTCAAGTTTACACCACAAAGAAGACCTTTACAAGTAACTTTATGGGACACTTTTACATTAGACTAGGAACTGTTGTAAAGAAAACTAACTTACCCTCCATCGAGAAAATAATCCACCCATTTTTCATTTGTAGAAACTGGGTACAATAATAAATATCATCAATTGTCCAAAGGAATTCACAGCTAGAAATAAAGCAATTATTTTTAAAGTTTAAGTTAAATATACAGCATACTCACTATAAAATTTAAATGTTGCAATACTATAAAATATATAAAATATTAATTTCCTTGGATTCCACTTATGTGAGATTTTAATTCAGATAGACTTGCAGATAGTCCACCTTTTAAAAAATCTTTCTTCCAAGGCAGAACATATTTAAAAGTGAAAATAATGCTGGAAGGACTTTTTAAGTAGCAAGGCATTTTAAAAGTGTGTATTTATACCACTTTGCAATTTTCTGTTCCTTAAAGTAGGTTCTCTATGTTGTTCTTGCAAGAAATGTTCTGCTATACTTTTATTCTACATTCTTAAATACAGCCATTTGTATCATTTGGCCGTCTCCCAACTAAACTAGTTATTTTGAGTTAGGGATGCTCTACAATGTTCAGAATAACATCACTTACAATAATAGAAAGTCAACTGGATTCTGAGTAGGAAAATAAGAGTTACAAGGCTACCTGTGACAATGAGCATATCATTTAATGTTTCTGAGCCATAATTTTCTTTTCTGTACATTAAAGTTAATAATATTACCACTTTTCACAGGATAATCTTCATTACTACCATTTTACAGATAAGAAAATTAAGTAGAAAGAAATCAAGTGATTTGTGCAATAACTCAGAAGAAACATTACCCAAAGGAACTCTATCTTCAGACTTCTGGTCTGTCCACAACCAATCAACACCCAAATAAGCATTTCTCTGTGAAACTCTGTTTGAGTCCCTCAAGTTAGTTAAAGTGTCATGTCAGGTAGTTGTATCTCCTATCCCCATCTTTTGGTTGTTTTTCTATGACTCTCAAATATGTGCGATTCTCGAAGCAAGAATAATGGAGTAGGTTGCCATTCCCTTCTCCAGAGGATCTTCCCAACCCAGGGATCAAACTGGCATCTCCTGTGTTGCAGGCGGTCTCCTGAATTGCTGGTAGATTCTTTACCACTAAGCCACAAGGGAATGTATCAGCAATATTATCACCTAAATCAATTTACCAGTCAATAATTATATAATTTTTAATTCTTTTAAATTGAAATAAAGTATATTTTCAAACTTACATATTTTTACAAGGTTACAGTTATATACTACCACTATAAAACTGCTTCATTTCCACCCAAAAAAAGTTAGGACATAATTCTTACATTTTTTTAAACCCATAAATGTAATCACAAAATAATGCCAGTACCAAGTAAGTACATACACTCTGAAATACTATTTTTAGGTTGGAATTAGCATAAGGCAGGCCTACCTTGAACTGTATTGGTTACAGAAGTAACAAAAAATCTAATTATAAAACATACAAAGCGACTTTTATGGACAGAAATATCTATCATCTATCCTAAAAATTTCTGTAGTTTATAAATGTAACCAATGCTATAAAGTCACATTTAAGTTGCAATCTAAATATTATTATTAATCCTTCAATAGTAACTCAGTATTCAAATTTCTAAAAAGTGGTTGTAGGAAACCCAGGAACTTTAATGAATAAAAGTAAAAATTTCTAAGCTAAGACATTAAATAGATCTTAAAACCATATATGCTAAACATTACCAAGACACGTGACTGGGGAGGGAAGATTCAGATGGATCACTTAACTCGTATACTTTCAAAGTATACATTATCCCACGTATGCATGGTGTACAGGACAGTGATTTGCACACAACTGACCTACACATCCTGGTTTTAAACTGTGATGTGCCTCCAAGTTTACAGCCACCATAAACTAGATTTTTTTAACATTTGAAAGTAATGACAATAACATTTAAACGCTTAGTACTCAATCTTCTAGCAAGCCCTAAAACAAATGTTTTTCATAAATTTTGTCATTTAGATACTATTATCAATCTGTTTTACAAATGAGGAAACTGAGGCTACAGAAGTGAAATAATTTGCTAAGTTCCCAAAGACAGTAAGTACTAATAGAAGAGCCAGACACAGTATTTTAGTTTTGATTTTTTAAAAAGCAACAAGTTAGGGGTAGGGGATTAAGAAGTACAAACTACTATGTATAAAACAAATAAGTTACAGCAAGGGACTATAGCCAACATTTTATAACTATAAATCGAGAATAATCTTTAAAAATTGTAAATCACTAAGTTACGTACCTGCAATTCATATGATATTGTAAATTAGCTATAGTTCAATAAAAAAGGCCAAAAAAAGAAACAAGTTATTTCCAATAACTCAAAATCAGAAATAAGATCTTTCTGTAGATTAGACTGAATTATTTGTACATAAAAGCACCCTCAGACAGTCTCAAACATCTGGTTAAACAGGGTTACTGCAGTGGAAAGTTATAAACACAAGATCCAGGGTTGTTACAGTGTATCATGTAGCCCAATTCCTTTATTTGATTAAATTTGAATGCTTCAGTCTACATGGAAGAGAAGCTAAATGATGTGCCAAAATCATGTAACTCCAGGTAGGGCCAGAACTGGTATGAGAAGTCTTCAAGTACTACTTCTACTTGTTTACTGCATATCACTTTTTAAATACATGTCATATGAAATATACGCATAACACTACAATTAATACCAACTTTCACATCAATTACTTGCTTGAGAATTGTTTTGGTATTAACAAAACATTAACATTACTATGAAACCTTGGGCAAATAAAGTACTTAACCTCTCAGTTACTCATTATCTTCATCTGCAAAACAGTGATAGATAAGAATCCTCTCAAAAGTTAAAAAGCACTCTAAAGTATTTACAATAGTGTCTGACACATCCTAATTTCTCAACACAAATTGCTGTTTTTACTGCTGTGGCTGTTGCCTTTCTCCAGTCCATCTCTGCTTCCTTTCAACACAGGGAAAATACATGAGAATCAAACTACTAGCATTTTTTCTGAAGCATAAATCGATTTGCTTGCCCTTGAGTGGACAGATGGTTCAATCTCAGCTAGCCTATTCCAAGAACTCCTCTATGAACATGTACAAAAAGTCTCCCTCCACTCTGATATAATAGGACCTGACATGACCATAAGAGCTGGGTGCATCTAATGTGTTTTTCAATAAATAACAATGCCCACCATATTATTCGAATGCTTTCTGCTGCTATTCACACTCAGGTTTAGGCATCAGAATTTAAAATCTTGGGACATGTGATTCTTAAATTTTCAGCTTACTTCAAGTCATATTGAAATAATGGAATAAAAAAGGTCTGGATTCAAAATATGACTCAACCACACACTAGCTATGTGATCTTGGATAAACTAAACTCTCTAAGCCTCAGTTCAGCATTTGTTTAGCCGTGAAAATACACTTCACATAATTGTTGCATGAGTTAAATGAAATCATACATTATTTGGCACAGTGTTCAACAAATAATGAAGTGTATAATAAACTATAGAACTTATTACTACTATTACCAGAAAACACATGTAGTACAGCAATACTTCTCATATGGAACACATTTCTTTCTACATTCTTATAAAGAAACTGTTTCATAATTTTAAAATTGGAAAACAAAATTAGTTTGCATTTTAAACTGAAATTGTATTGCTCTCGTTTCCTCCAGTATAAAAAAATAAAGCAAAATACTCTAACAACTCTTCCATTAAAATAACCCTGTAGGGCCTTTAATAGCAAAGGAAGTTTAGTTTTATCAAGTTCCAAACTTAAGTAGAAACTATTCAGTCACCATCAATAGAAACCTCTATAATACACTGGACTATTCAACTTGAGATTAAAAGGGTTTGTTCTAGAACTCTAACTTCCAAATATCCTAACTGAAAAGACAATTCTGAAATATCCCAAACCACCACATTTATTGCTCAAAAATAAAATTACTGAAAAGAAGTACACTTCTAAAAGCACTTTTATTATTTAATGATTAAGTTCTGGTCTTCACGGTAAATCAACAGTCATTCTAAACTAAATACTACTCAAAAAATGACTAGAAATCTTGATTGGAAAGATTTCTACAACAAATCATACCTGTTGTAAGCCATTTCTTCCTTACATTCTTTCAAGTTAATAATATATGAACACCAAAGTTTTTAACAGTATTGGGCTCATCCCAGTAGATGACAGAAAAACTGAAATTCTAATTGTAAAATGCATCACTCTTTTAAAAATGTGTTCAAAATCAACTTGATTCTCCTAAAACTAAACTACGGGGGCTGTTGAGGACAAGAAATTAGCATTCCCTGCCAGTTTGAACATATCCCTGAAACCAAGCTTACTCACAACCACACAAACTGCTGTTGAATTTTGTGTGGTGACAATTTTGTCAACAGTGACACCCAGGCCACAGAGAAAGGAGAAAACAGTCGACAATGGGCACCACAAACCAGAAGCCTACTGGGAAAAACGGAACATGGAAAATTCAGTGAGTCACAGATTTTACTTAGTACACCATCAGCAAAACTGAGTGCACCAATTCCAACTTTCTCTTAATCCCCTTACACAATATTCAAGAATTAAGACTATTGATGCGGTTTAGATTTGCTCTTCTTCTGCCAGGCCTATGACACCCACGCAAGCTCGCCCTTCCCTTCACCCCACCATCTCTCAAATAAGGACAACGGCAGAAGAGAGGCTTCTCTAAGCAGCACACAATCCACGCCCACACGCCTGGGCCGAGCAGTATGACACTGACAGTTTTCGGTCCCTCTCGATCTCTCCCACTCGCGGCGCCTCCGCACAACTCAGCAAAAGATGACAAGGGTAGAACCCACGCAAAGCGAGGGCTTACTGTAGGACCTTCTGACCCTTCGCTCGGACAGGGAGGTGGGCCAAAGGGACGGTGCTCAGCTCAACCCAGTCACCGCACCACCACCCCCGCCTGGAATCTGAAAAAAGGCTGGGGAACCAACTCCCCTCCGGGGACAAAAAGGGGTCTCCAACACTCCAGAGCCATCCCAGTCCCTGCACCGGGAAACCAAGGGGATCAGGCGGTGAGACGGGGTCAGCGCGCAGCCGGGCAGGAGCTCGACTAGCCGCCGCCGCCGCCGAACTGGTAGGCCACTCGGCATGAGGCGGAGGCGCCTGGAAGAGGCAAGCGAGGTAATCGGGAGTGTATTTCCAGGGAAAAGCTCAGCGCGCCTCCCTTCTGCCGAACCTTCCCAATGACCCTCATTTTGAGCCCTCTACCTTCAAATAGAAACGGGCAAAGCCCGGCGCTGGCGTCCACCTCTGCCAGTTTCGGCCACCACCGCGCAGTCCACCTCCAGAGCGGACAGCACCAGCCAGTGACAGAGCTATGGGCCCGGCCAACTCCTTCCCATCAAACCCCGCGCTCCCGCCGCCGGCCAATCAGCGCCGCAGCCGGCGCGCGCCGCTCCCTCGTCACGTGACCGCGACTAGGGCGGGCAGTTGGGGGAAGAGACGGGCGGTTGGCGGGAGGAGGTCTGTCCATCCCTGTGGCTTCCGCAGCCAAACGGGGTGCTCGTCCTCGGGTCTCACAGGTGTCATTTGTTTTTACTCTTACCAATAGTTACTTCTTACTCCTCCTTTGCCTCCTGCTTTTCTTTTGGAACCTGTTCTGCAAAGTCTCACTGACTAAAGAAAACCCCGAAATTGGTCCTGATGGCCCTAGACCGCCGCGAGAGAGAGGAGTGGGTTTGACGGTGGAAATAGGTGCACCTGGACAAGAGCCCGCCCTGAAGAGTGCGGGATCAGCTGTCATCCAGCCGGCAGCGGAGCCAGTTAATACTACACAGCTTAGGAGAGACGGGTTCCCAAACAAGCGAGTGAAGAAATTCAGCCTGGACTCCAGGAGTACTTGAGACTTTTATGATTCATGGACTTCAAAAAGGGTCCTTTGATGACTGGGCCGCTTACCTCACCATTATGTGGTAAACGTCAACTGCCGGAGATGTTGCTTTCAAACCGGTGGCTTAACAACATAAACTGAGTTTTCTATCTTGAAACGCTTAAGAACACTCCCTTGGCAGGTCTTGGTACTAGGTCCACGAATAAACCACCTAGGTTTTATTTGCCTCAGATTTGAAACGTTGGCTACAGTGCATTAAATTTACTAGTCAACTGAGAGTGACAAGTCTCAATGACAAATGGTACTTGAATCACACAAGGTAATGTTGGAGAAGCATAGAGAAACTTCAGCAAAAGCTCTTGTCACGATTTACCCCTGTGTTCAAATATTTTTCATGGGACTTATATTTTGTTCAGATACATACACATTTTAAGTGCCCATGGTATTTTAAAGAGTATAATCGTTGTATTAAGCTATGTTTAAACTTTGACAACCAAACAGGTAAATTATAGAAAGAAAGCAAAGTATTTAGTTGGTGAGAATAATTTATTATACTGGAAGCTACCAGATAATTCACTGTAGAGTTGCTTAACTGCTAAAATGTTTAGTTACACCTTTGTAAATGTGAAGGGAAGGAAACCAAAGTTTCTTATACCCTGGGTAAGACACTACGTATCTAAAAGAAAATGAAACATTTCACTTATTTTGGTATGGAAATTTAACCATTTTGGTTTTCATCCTTTCTTATTTTAAAGTTTAAAAAAAAAAAAAGAACTTAGAGAATGAATTTTTGGTTACCACGGGGGAAGGGTAGTGGGGAGAGATGCTTAGGGCAGTGTGGGACTGACATGTACACATTGCTATATGTAAAATATATAACCAACAAGGACCTATGTATAGCACAGGGAACTCTGCTCAATATTATATAACAACCTAAATAGGAAAAGAATTTGGATATGTGTATGTATTTAAAATAAATAAAAGCCTGTGTAGTTTTGCAAATACAGCTCCTCACCTCAGGACAATCTCTTAGTAGAGAACAAGGAAGAGATACTTTCTATTTGCTAATTATTTGTTTTCTAGTTTTAATTGATCCATCAAGACTTACTGAAAAGAGGACAAAAACAGGTGGGGGAAACAAAAGAACTAACTGGGTGCAAAAAATTCCAAAAACCTAATCCTGAGGCAAAATGCCTTAGGTAGTTGATATGGAGAAGGCAATGGCACCCCACTCCAGTACTCTTGCCTGGAAAATCCTATGGACGGAGGAGCTTGGTAGGCTGCAGTCCATGGGGTCGCTAAGAGTCGGATACAACTGAGCGACTTGACTTTAACTTTTCACTTCCATGCACTGGAGAAGGAAATGGCAACCCACTCCAGTGTTCTTGCCTGGAGAATCCCAGGGACGGGGGAGCCTGGTGGGCTGCCGTCTATGGGGTCGCACAGAGCTGGACACAACTGAAGTGACTTAGCAGTAGCAGTTGATATAGAAGAGGAGAAATTTAGCCTGATAGGGGGAGACAGAGGAGTACTAATTAGATCATTTTTTTAACTCTCCCAATAACCTTTTAAGGTAATTATCAGTTTTCAAATGAAACTGAAAAGAAGGAACTGAATAAAAATTATACACATATTGTTGAAAATAATACTGTCTTCCTCTATATCACTGCCTCCTCTATATCAAGTGGTAAGAGTTTGTAGGCAAAGTGAGAGAAGATATTAGAAGCAGAAAGATCAGCATATGCACTATATGGCTGAACTAAGGCTCTGGCAGTCATTCCAAATGTTTATTGAAGACAAGACCAAGTGCTGAGAACACAGAGATAAGTAAAATAGCTGCCCTAAAGCCACTGACCAGAGAAGGCAATGGCACCCCACTCTAGTACTCTTGCCTGGAGAATTCCAGGGACGGGGGAGGCTGGTGGGCTGCTGTCTATGGGGTCGCACAGAGTCGGACACGACTGAAGCAACTTAGCAGCAGCAGCAGCAGCAAAGCCACTGACACTAGTGAGAGAAACCTTTGCGAAAAAAAAAAACACACACACACACAATATAAGGTAAATAAGTGTTGTGGTAGAGGCAAATGTTCAAAAGATCAGAAAATGCTAAGGCAACAACAGCCAGAGGGGTGTTTTAGCTGTAAATACTAATACTAAAAATTGTATTGCAATAGATTCTAAGGAAGTGAAAAGCAGAGAGATGATGAGCAAGGAAACAAACTGTTCTAAGCAAAGGAACTTTTAAAGATCTAATTCAACAAATAAGTGAGCCACATTTATTTAGATAGATAAATGAAAGTTGCAAGAGATAGGTGCTCTGAGAGCTTAGAGTCAGTCACTGATCTGGTCAGAAAAGTTAGGTAAGGCATCTTTGAGGAGGTCACCTGGAATACAGATCTGAAGGATGAGAAACTGAAGAAAAGAGAAAAGGAAACAGAGGGAACAATATATGTACAGCCTTTTGTCAGGAATGAACAGAGAAAGCCCAAGGGTCTGAAAGGAAGTCACTGTGACTAGAGCATAGCTTGCAAGGAGACCAAACTAAGCAGGACTTGCTTGGCCATACTGAGAACAAAATGGGTTAGGGATTTAACCTGATCAGATCCATGTTTGGAAAAGATTATTCCTGCTACAGTGTGGAGATATGAACAGGGTCAGTTAGGATCTATGAATCATGGCTAATGTTGGTAGTAAGTAGTTCAAGTGGATTGGGATGGGCACAAGGAGATGGAGACAAGTGAGGAAAATAGAACAATTTAGGAAATGAAATAGGTCTAGGAAATGGATTTAGGTAGAGTGGAACGAATGGGGATTGAAGGAGAGGAAGGAGTCATGACAGGATATCTGGCAGGCACAGTGGATGGAAAGCAATGTTCACTGAGGTGTGGGGAACCCTGAAACAGAGTCAATTTGGGGGGAGATGGTGATTTCAGTTGATTTCAACAAGCTGAGTCTCAGATGTTTTCATGACTTAAAAGGAGAGATGTCACATAAACAGATCTATGGGTCTGCAGCACTGAGAAGTCTGAGCTAGAGAAAAAGTGTTCAGGTTTGTAATATGTTCTTTTCCACAAAGTACTTATTTTTTCAAAATGCAAATATTATATTGTGGAAAAACGAAAAGTATAAGTCTCTAAAGCTGTTTGCCAAACTTCCTTTCAAATTACCTGGGGCCTTCATTTAAAAAAAAAGTTCTCTAGTATGAGGCAACAAATTTTGAAATTTTAACAAGTGCCACCAGTGAGTCTTCCTTTCAGGGAGTTTCTCTGGAAAGTGATACTCCAGTGCCAGAGGCCACCTTCATGAGAGTTACCATAAGTGCTTATTAAAAGCACATCCCTCTAGGGATGGGAGGATGGGAGAAAGGAAGATGATGCAGTAGCAGGTAGCCCAAGATTTCACCCTCCATCCTTGACAGAAGTGTCCTACGTGCTCTATCAGGCAGTTCAAAGGAAAACTGGTGTCCTTTGTTGAATGATGCAAATGTAGGCAGCAGGTAGCCCTGACAGGCTGCTGTAACAGCTTTCCTGGCTCCTAGCCCAGGCCTCCTGCCCTGTCCACTGAAATGGTGCTCAGCCTACTCCAGTGCTCTCTTTTTCTACCACTCCCATCAAACCTTGTCCTTCCCTCCCTGGGGAAGGTGTTATGGGTGTTATGCTCCATATACTCTTACCAATTCAGAGGTTTCTTTTAGCTAATCTGGCCAGGGTTGAGAGGGAAATAGGTTCGAATGCTATGTTTCACTCTCAACAAATTCTCAAGAACTTACGTTGTAAGCATTTTGTGTTTTAAAGACTGAATTGTTTATTCTCTGTGTAGTCTCACTGTAACATCTCTTTTTCTCTATGAAGCACTGTAGATGTAGAGGAAGAATCAGAAAGTAAGGGGAGGGGAAGAGAATTTTTTTTTTTTTGGATGTGAAATAGAGCAAACAGATGTATACTACTTAAAGACTATAACCCAAAAACACTCATGTAACCCACATTGGGTCAAAAAGTAGAATGTTACCAACACCCCAAAAGGCCCCAAAGTGCCCTTTCCTTTATAAACCCCAAGTACTTAGGGTTAATAAATACTATCATGATTATTAAATATTGACTTCCTTGCTTTTCTTTATAGTTTTATTGCTTAATTACTCAAACAGTATATTTCATGCCTGGTTTTTAACTCAATGTAAATTGAATCATACAATTTTTTTCATGTCTTGATTTCTTTTACCCAAAGTTACATCTTTAAGATTCATCAATGTGGCTGTAGGTTTTTATTCACATTTCTTTAGTTGTAGGTATTAATTTCAGGGAGAATAATATCCTTCAACATGAGCCTCCCTTTCTGGCTTATGGTATGACTCCACATTTGTTCAGGTGTGCCCATGTGTTTTCCAAAAAAATTTTCATCACATGAGTTTCATACCTTTATAGAAGGTAGAATTCTAAAGATGGCCCTCCAAGATTCCCATCCCCTGACTAATCAATAAAATCATAGTCTAAATACTGCTATGAAGGACTTCTACAGATGTAAAAGAGGTAACTCTGAGCTCCAGAGAATCCAGGCTCCAAGGACTGCACCATGAAGGGTGTGTTTGGGTTGGAGGGCCCATGTGTCCACCAGGAGTTAAGTTGGCTCCATTCTAAAACTAGCCTCTAGAATCAGCTTTCTAGCCTGAGGCTGTTTTGTACATCCTTGGTGGACACAGGTGGCAGATACTGCCATGCCTGGGCCTTGTACCAGGCTAACCACATGCTGTTACTGCACATTAGCTGCAGCATGCCTGGATTGCTGACCTACAGAACTGTGAGATAATAAATGAGTGTTATTTTAAGATGCTAACATTGTAGTAATGTGTTACAGCAGCAAAAGAAAATTAATATGCACCTTTCTTATTGAGCAGAAATCTTGGTGGCTTATCAAGTAAGCCTTCACTTGAAGTAGGATGATAACCACAGAGGTCATACTACTCAAGACCTGCAGCTGAGATTGCTTCACCATTTAGAATCCAGACTAAAAATGCACCTGTACCTACACCTGCCTCTGAAGCTATGTTTGATAGACAGTACTTGGGAGGAAAGGGACGGCAAGTCAGGGAAAGCGCAGCACCAAAAGCCAAGCGCTTAGGGTGCCACGAAAGGAGCACCACAGCTCCTCAGCCTGTTTGCTCATATCACGCTCGGATGAGTCCAGCCCACACTCCAGAAGCAAACGAGCACTAAATGTGGTTCCCGTATTTCGATAAAAGAGAGGGGACATGAAGTCTAGATCGCTGTAAAATAACTGAAAATAAATATTGACATCAAGTCTAATGCTAAAGATTCCTATTATCATAAGTAATGCATAATTCCAGAGACCAATTGTGTCTGAAGGGCATAATTTAAAATTAGAATACAAAGTATCCTGGCATGTAGATAATTCCATGTGAGTCCAAACTAATTATTGGAAAAGAAAAGAACATTTTCTTATTGAAATGAAAAGAAAAAAAAAACTTTGCTTGTTCTGAAATATATATATAAGCTAAGGTAAAATAAATTATTGGCTTGCTGTCCAGGAAGTCCAAAAAAGATGGCATTCTAATGCTTCCTGAAAAATGAGGGTACACATGGCAAATCAGGGATCTGGTGAAACTTGAGTCTTCTCTTGTATGTATGTAAAGCTTACACATAAAACAAGGAAGATATCGCTTTAGCTAATTCACACCGAGATTTATTTTTAACAGGAGTCCATAAGAGTACATGGGATTTTACAAAGCATAAAATATGGAAGACAAATTTTCTGCCTTGAGCCTAGTAAAACACAAGTAGGTGGTAGCTAACAGGAAAAATATTAAGTCATGATGATTTACAAGTGATCACCAATGGGAGGCTGGATATATTTTTTTTAAAAAAAGTCTTATAAAAACAGAGAATTGGGAAATGCCAGGGATTTGAAAAAAAAAAGCTTGAAGGAAGAATGAAAGATGTAAGAAATTAAAGACAAAGTTCTAAGAAATGAGGAAGGAGAAAAAAACAAGATAAAAATAGAAGAAAAGACTTGCTGCTGTGAGGCATGAACAAATATATGAGAAAAAAAATGTAGGACTGATTTTCTTGGCAGACCTCTGAAAACAGACAACTGGAAATCCTAACTATACAATTCATTTCTTAGGTTAAGAGCTAAATTTCCCAAACAGTAGACACTAAACCAAACTTCTTGCTCAAACCATATTATTCCATCTGTAACATTTGTATAAATAAAATTCCATACAACTCTATATGCAGCTGAATTGTGAACAACTTCAAAGCTTAAAAGTATTTTTTAGCTATAATCCACAAGGAACTTCGTGTTAGACTATATATTCAAAAGCACTAGTTTTCTTAATATATACCTATATTCTAGAAAAGTTCAAATGCTATGGCAATACTGATATCAGACCCAATATTTCTCTCCAAGATAAAGGCGAACTTACTGTGTAGTGTATTCAGGGCACAAACCACCTCCCTGTGCTACCTTTGTAGATACAGCAGCTCTACAGTTCTCTCTTTATTATCCAAATAGGTCATACTCAGGAAATTATCTGTTCAAAACATTTGCCAATTTTTAAATGGCATTATTTGTCTTTTTATTAATGAGTTTACTATACCTTTACAGTGGCTTAGTGGTAAAGAATCTGCCTGCAATTCAGGAGACCTGGGTTTGATCCCTGCATCGGGAAGATCTCCTGGAGAAGGGAATGGCTACCCACTCCAGTATTCTTGCCTGGAGAATTCCATGGACAGAGGAGCCTGGTGGGCTAGAGTCCATGGGGTCCCAAAGAGTCCAGCACATTGAGCAACTAACACTTTCACTTTTTTTCACATATCTTTACAGTAAACAAATGAGGTGGTGTGAGTCCTCCAACTTTGCTCTTTTTAAAAATTGTTTTGGCTATCCTAGTTCTATATGAATTTTAAGTAAATGTATCAATTTCTAGGAAAAACTTTGCTCCGATTTTTATTGGGATTGCATTGAATACATAGAATAGCTTGAAGAAAAGTGGCATATTAATAATACTGAGTCTCCCAATCCAAAAACAGAGTATTTCTATCTATTTGGATATTCTTTGATTTCTTTCATCATTATTTTATAGTTTTCAGCATACATGTCTTGCATATTTTTGTTAGATTTGTATCTAAGTATTTTATGGCGTTGGTACTATTTTAAATGATACTGTGTTTTAAAATTTGATTCCCAAATATTTGTTGGCAACATGTAGAAATGAAACATTTTTATATTTTGACCTTTTATCCTGTGACTTCTCTAAAATGGTTTATTAGTACTAGGAGGTTTTTATAAATTTCTTGGTATTTTCTATGTAGAAGAATCACATAGTTTTAACAGAGTTTTTTTTTTTCTTCTTTTCTAATCTGCTTTTTTCATTTGTTTCTCTTGTTTTTTTGTACTATATGGTACTTCTAGTACAATATTGAATAGAAGTAGTGAAAGCAGACATCCTTGCTTTGTTCCCTACTTTGGCCACCTCATGCAAAGACTTGACTCATTGGAAAAGACTCTGATGCTGGGAGGGATTGGGGGCAGGAGGAGAAGGGGACGACCGAGGAGGAGATGGCTGGATGGCATCACCGACTCGATGGACGTGAGTCTGGGTGAACTCCCGGAGTTGGTGATGAACAGGGAGGCCTGGCGTGCTGCGATTCATGGGGTCGCAAAGAGCTGGACACGACTGAGCGACTGAACTGAACTGAACTGAATCTTAAGGGGAAACATTCAATCTTTCAATTTTAGTATATTAGAGGTAAGTATTTTGTAAATATTTTAATTAGATTAAGGAAGTCCCTTCTTAGTTTGCAGAAAGAATTTATCATGCTGTTGAATGTTTATATAGTTAGGATTTCCAGTTGTCTTAATTTCAGAGATTTACCAATCAAATCAATCCTTTATTTTTTGTAGTAATTCCATTTTTGTATGGAATTTTATTTATATATACAAATGTTATAGATGGGACAATATAGTTTGATATTGAATGTATGATTAAATGGTGAATTTTGTCAAATGCTTTTTCTGCATCTATTGAGATGATCACATAGATTTTCTTCTTTAGTGAGTCGATATGATGAATGATATTGATTTTCAAATCTTGAATCCTATAATAAACTGTAACCACAAGCATAATAATCCTCAATGAGTTCTGAAAGCTTTGAGTGAATTATTGAATGTGAATATAGATTGGTGTCAGAAGTCTAGGGCCCTGAATCCTCAAATTTCACAGTTTGACTAACTCCAGGTAGCATGCAATCAACATATTTACATTCAAGAACACAAGTTTTATCTTTTCTTCTGTCTTCACTGTCTGTAGGTCATGCTCCCAATATTAGTTGGGGGGGCGGTTCTTTTGTTTTGTTTGAATGATTGATTTTTTAAATTTATTTGCTAGTCTATTTTATATTTTTTCATGTACCACTTAAAAGTTAGTCTGAGATTTGAGATTTGTAGATCCATTTACAAAGACTTAGCTATATAACTTGGGTCTGTCCCACTGTGGTAAAATAAAAAATATAAAATATATATATTTGGGTTTTGTTCCGGGTTCTTGTCATAAAACTCCTAAAACCTTGGAATCTCATATATGATAAGAATGCATTTGATATGTTGATAAGATGATTCTTGGCTGAGGGGCTCCAATATAATTTCAGAAAGATGATTCTTGGCTGAGGGGCTCATCTATAATTTCAGAATGGCAGCAGATCGCCAGAAAGACAAACCTTGATTAGAAGCTTAGAACTTTCAGTCCCATCTCCCAACTTCCAAGGAAGGGATAATGGCTGGAGATTGAGTTAATCACCAATTGCCAAGGTTTAATCAATCACGCTTACATAATGAAACGTTCATAAAAATCTCTAACCTATGAGTTGAGAGATCTTCCAGATTGGTAAACATGTTGAGGTACTAGGAAGAGAGCACACCTGGAGAGGGTGTGGGAGCTCCAAACCACCCACTTTCCCCATACCTTGACTTATGTGCATTTCTCTCATTTGGCTATCCCTTTATAATAAACCAGTTGTTGTTCAGTCATTCAGTCACGTCCGACTCTTTTGAGACTCCATGGACTGCAGCATGCCAGGTTTCCCTGTCCTTCACCATCTCCAAGAGATTGCTCAAACTAATGTCCATTGAGTCAGTGATGGTATCCAGCCGTCTCATCTTCTGTTGTCCCCTTCTCCTCCTGCCTTCAGTCCTTCCCAGCATCAGAGTCTTTTCTGATGAGTCAGCCCTTCGCATCAGGTGGCCAAAGTATTATAGTTTCAGCTTCAGCATCAGTCCTTCCAATGAGTATTCAGGATTGATCTCCTTTAGAATTGACTGGTTGGATCTCCTTGCAGTCCAAGAGTCCTTGGAGACTCCTTGCAGACTCAAGAGTCTTCTCCAACACCACAATTCAAAAGCATCAATTCTTTGGCACTCAGCCTTCTTTATGGTCCAACTCTCCTATCCATATATGACTACTGGAAAACCATAGCTTTGACTATACAGAACTTTGTTGGCAAAGTAACAAAGTTGTCTCTGCTTTTTAATATGCTGTCTAGGTGTGTCATATCCTTTCTTCCAAGGAGCAAGCATCTTTTAATTTCATGGCTGCAGTCACCATCTGCAGTGATTTTGAAGCCCAAGAAAATAAAGTCTGTCATTGTTTTCACTGTTTTCCCATCTATTTGCCATGAAGTGTTGGGACCGGATGCCATGATCTTTGCTTTTTGAATGTTGAATTTTAAGCCAGCTTTTTCACTCTCCTCTTTCACTTTCATCCAGAGGCTCTTTAGTTCCTCTTCGCTTTCTGCCATAAAGCAGAAATAAACTAGTACAAGTGAGTGAAATATTTTCCTTCATTCTATGAGTTGATTGAGCAAATTATTAAACCTGAGGAGGGAGATTGTGGGAACCCTGATTTGTAGCTGTCAGATAGAAGCATGGGTAACCTGGGGACCCAATAGTTTTGTGACTGGCATCTGAACTGAGGGCAATCATCCAGGTGTGCATGCATGCTAAGTTACTTCACTTGTGTTCAACTCCTTGTGACCCTATGGACTGTAGCCCGCCAGGCTCCTCTGTCTATGGGATTCTCCAGGCAAGAATACTGGAGTGGGTTGCCATGCTCTCCTCCAGGGGATCTTCCTGACCCAGTGATCGAACCCTCATTTCCCGTGGCTCCTACACTGCAGGCAGCTTCTTTATCGCAGAGCCATTGTGGAAGTCCAATCTTCTGGGACCTAGCCCTTAACCCTGTGGCATCTGATGCTAATTTCTGATAATTGTGTCAGAATTGAATTGAATTGTAGGACACTCAGTTGATGTCCAGAAAGTGGGAATATTGGTTCATTTTAAAGAAAAAAACCCACACATTTAGTGTCAGATGTATTGTGAGTAAAATACCTCACCCACACGTGTGCAATTCAGTGATGTCGGCTGGCATTACGCTGGTTTATCACAGATTTGGGGGAATCATCTTCTCTAAGTCTCTCCCTTCCAGGATTTCCCTCCCATTCTCCAGCATTCTGAAGCCTTGTTTCCTGATCTTCTAGCCAGAAAGGTGGGATTTCTCCTGGATTTCTTGATGTCCATTTTGCTGCCAGTTTCCCACAATTGGGGCGACCCACTGGGCAAGGCAGAGGGGGAAGAAAGGTTTTTAAAAAAATGGGAATGCTCCCTACCTTCTCTGGCTCTCAGCTCCCCTTTCTCAACTCTTCTGGACAGAAAGACAGAAAACCCACTGCTTCAACTCCACTATAGGTCAGCTCTCTGTAAGATACAAACAAACAAAAAGGGAAGTAAAAGAAGAGAGAAAAGAGTGTTACCCCCATGCTCTCTGGCCCACAGGGATCCCCTTTTATGGTCTTATGGACAGAAAGATAGATAGGATTTCTCTGAGTTTTAGCTATCTTTAGTATTGATGTTGGAGAATGAAACGGTGACCCACTCCAGTGTTCTTGCCTGGAGAATCCTAGGGACGGGGGAGCCTGGTGGGCTGCCGTCTATGGGGTCGCACAGAGTCGGACACGACTGAAGTGACTTAGCAGTATTGATATGTGCCAGCTGTACCAGGAGCCTACACTTAAGACCATGAGCAAGAAAAAGGCAAAAATATGGGAAATTCACTGCCATACAGCTCACTTCTCCAGGTTTTGACTCCTTTCCCCAATCTGCCTGCTTTTCTTTACTTTCCAAAGTCCTCAGAGAGTTGGTTTTTGCATTTCATCTAGTGTTTTTAGATGTAATCAGCAGAAAGATAGGCTTTAGTAGGCTTATAATTTGACCACATTAGTTCAGCCTGCTCGTTTTTCATTGACTTTTCATGTGACAATAATTTTATAATATCATTTTCTATAAAAACTAGAAAGATAATCCAGTCTTTTGTTTATTTAAATGGTTTGCATTATTGATTATTTAGGAAAACATTTCAGCTTTCTGTTAATATGTAAATTTTAAGAATGGCTATCAAGTGAGGGAAGAGTGCTACCAGATTGCTAGATTTTTTCATCTAGGCACCATAAAATGTCAGAGTTTTCACATTTCTTTGTGCAGTAATTAATCAAAAATAGTCTTTTTTTTTTTAACTCCCAAACATGAACCCCCCCCACCTCCCACCCCACATCATCCCTCCAGATCATCCCCATGCACTAGCCCCAAGCATCCTGCATCCTGCATCGAACACAGACCGGCTGTTCGTTTCTTACATGATAGTATACATATTTCAATGCTATTTTCCCATATCATCCCACCCTCTACCTCTCTCTCTCCCTCAGAGTCCAAAAATCCACTCTACACATCTGTATCTCTTTTACTGTCTTGCATACAGGGTCCTCATTACCATCTTTCTAAATTCCATATATATGTGTTAGTATACTGTATTGGTGTTTTTCTTTCTGGCTTACTTCACTCTGTATAATTGGTTCCAGTTTCATCCATCTTATTAGAACTGATTCAAATGTATTCTTTTTAATGGCTGAGTAATACTCCATTGTGTATATATAC
>SJYX01001628.1:291054-318050 GCA_006410675.1 Oreotragus oreotragus | reverse complement strand
TGCAGCCATGAAATTAAAAGACGCTTACTCCTTGGAAGAAAAGTTATGACCAACCTAGATAGTATATTCAAAAGCAGAGACATTACTTTGCTGACTAAAGTCCGTTTAGTCAAGGCTATGGTTTTTCCTGTGGTCATGTATGGATGTGAGAGCTGGACTGTGAAGAAGGCTGAGCGCCGAAGAATTGATGCGTTTGAACTGTGGTGTTGGAGAAGACTCCTGAGAGTCCCTTGGACTGCAAGGAGATCCAACCAGTCCATTCTGAAGGAGATCAGCCCTGGGATTTCTTTGGAAGGAATGATGCTAAAGCTGAAACTCCAGTACTTTGGCCACCTAATGAGAAGAGTTGACTCACTGGAAAAGACTTTGATGCTGGAAGCAATTGGGGGCAGGAGGAGAAGGGGACAACAGAGGATGAGATGGTTGGATGGCATCGCTGACTCGATACAAATGAGTTTGGGTGAACTCCAGGAGTTGGTGGTGGACAGGGAGGCCTGGCGTGCTGCGATTCATGGGGTTGCAAATAGTCAGACACGACTGAGTGACTGAATTGAACTGATATTCCCCTTTTTATTTTATCATATCTTAAGTAGAGAAACTTAAAGCACAGACATTACTTTGCTGGTAAAGGTCCACCTAGTCAAACCTATGGTTTTTCCAGTAGTCATGTGTAGTCATGAGAGTTGGACCATAAAGAAAGCTGAGCACTGAAGAATCGATGCTTTTGAACTGTGGTGTTGGAGAAGGCTCTTGAGAGTCCCTTGGACTGCAAGGAGATCCAACCAGTCCATCCTAAAGGAAATCAGTCTAAATATTCATTGAAAGGACTGATGCTGAAGCTGAAGCTCCAATACTTTGGCCACCTGATGTGAAGAACTGACTCATTGGAAAAGACCCTGATTCTGGGAAAGACGGAAGGCAGGAGGAGAAGGGGATGACAGAGGATGAGATGGTTGGATGGCATCACCAACTTAAGGGACAGAAGTCTGAGTAAGTTCTGGGAGTTGGTGATGGACAGGGAAGCCTGATGTGTTGCAGTTCATGGGGTCACAAGGAGTCATACACGACAGTGACTGAACTGAAGTAGGGGAACTGTTTTTATTACTGAATTTTTCTGTTGTAATCTCAGCCTTTTTTAAAAACAAGAAAGTAAATGTGAAAAATGATTGTTTAGTGTTGACTGAATTATTTGGGTATCGAAATTACCTGACTATTGCATCTTTTTAAAATAACAATGATATAATTGCAAAAGAAGTACATTCCTGAGGCCTTTGACTTTTCTCCTTTACCCACAGTAACCTGTTCAGCTTTGTATCACCTTTCATCTCCAGGATCTTCCTCTATGAAATACCTCCTTTTTCCTGAAACAACGGACTGTCTCTTGACTGGGTCTTTCTATTCTACCTGCAAACACTACCAACCCTTCCTTATCTAAAGAAGCAAATGAAAACAAATAAGCAAAAACCCATTTTCTGTCTGGCAGCTTCTTTTACTAGATATCTTGAAAAAGCTACCCCAGGCTACTTTGTTTCAATAACCTCTCTCCTATCATCTGCCTTGTTCCTTTCTCAACTGCCCTGACATCTTAAAGGTCCCCAGTAACAGACAATTCTCTGATGCGCTGTTCCAGCCTCCACAACCTCTCTGAGTACTTGGTGATTTAATTACATTCTTTCTTAAAACTCTGTTTTCCTTGGTCTGTTTTGATGTGGTTCTGGCTATAATTGCTGGACCACTTTGAACTATCACCACTGCTCCCAACATAATATGATACATTCATCCAGACTCTACTTCATCATTTACGAAAAAATAACAGTTAAGTTATGTAAACACTTAACATCAGAGTATAATAAAAATGGCATGGAATGTTCTGTCTTTGAACACTCGCATCATCGAAGTTCCTGAAAATTAAGTCGAGGTCAGCAAGTCTTCTGGTATTGCAGCTGGCACCCTGGGCTCCAAGTCTTTAATGCATCCCAGACTAGAACTTTCAGTAATTCAGTGGCAGTGTTAATACAACACTAAGGGTATGTGGTACAGTTTTAATCATCCCATGAGCATTCTTACCTGTTATTAAAAAGACAGACAAAAAAAAAAAAAAAAAAAAAGACAGACAAATTTAAATGAAGCCTCTCTGTGACTAATGTCAGCTGAGTAATAAGGCAATGTATCCTCTTAGAGACATTTTCAAAGTGATTTAAAGGTTGAGAGCTACTTATTCGTAACACTTTGATCCTCCACACATTGTTTGGCCTTGGCAACCCCTGCACTCATACACTCAGATGTACTTCAGAATTTATTTCAACACAGTCTGTGCACTTCTCTTCCTAGATGGTTATTCACATTCTTTTACATTATATTTATTCCATCAGCATTTATTGAATACTTCCTGGGGTAATCCTGAGTATGCAGAGATTAATAAGACACAGCCTTTATTCTAGCATGTAGTCCATTGGAGGTGATGGATGCAACCAAATATTCATAAAATACTTGTACTTTTATCTGCATAGTGAGTGTGCCTCTAAGAAACAACTCCATCACTCCATGTTTACTTCATGAAGTGAAGTGAACAGTGAAGACTGGTTCAAGGTCAAGAAAACGCACATGTGTCAAACAGTTCCAGTCAGGGCCCTTTCATAAATGTGATGTGTGAATACCGAGAGAGACAAGATGTCTTTTCTTTTTGGATTTCAAATTGGGGACAGATAGTAGCCACCCGTGTAGAAAGGGCAAGCTTAAGAATGAGAACAACAGAGGCAGAGGGAACTGTCAGTAACAGATAAAAGGAGACTAAGTCAGTGTGACATCTTTTGATCACTGATATTCAGCCATTCCTATTCTAGTGTTACTTCCTTGAACTTCCGAAAGTTCAGATGAACACAATTATATAGTAAACGCTGAGAGACCATATATAGGCATTATGCAATCACAGGTGTAGAGTCCAACCTAGAAGGATAAGGCTAGGCTAGACGGAGTCAACAGTTTCCTGAAAGGTGTAAGTAGCATGCTTTGGAAAGACTCTCAGAATACAATATACAGAAACACCAATCTTCTACAATATCAGTTCTTGCTGCTACATACTCAAAAACTGCATTATATTTTAATCACCAAATGAAATTAAAAACTCGATCACTGAGTAATTTGAAAAGTTTCCTTTATCAGAAATAGTGCCACTTTAAGTTTGATATGTCACAACTAAAACTGTTTACTAAGTGTACAAAATCAGGAGGTTTGTCATGGGATAATTTGGGCCCAGCTGAATCCTGGTAGTCCAACACAGGCCAGGGCTTCGATTTTGCCATAGCTCCCTGCGTGTTACCTTCTTAAAACGGTACTTTTAAATTGACGTTTCCTGAGGGAATGCACTCTTTGAGGGTAGGGATGGTATCCGTCCATCTTGTGTTTCATTGTTACCTCCACATTTGACTCAGTGCCTGAACTGCCGTGGCTGTTCCACACATTTGCTGTATGAAATTGTCTCAAAAGTAGGAATAT
Organism: Oreotragus oreotragus; assembly: GCA_006410675.1. NCBI lineage: Eukaryota > Metazoa > Chordata > Mammalia > Artiodactyla > Bovidae > Oreotragus > Oreotragus oreotragus. Next base: position 314,555 of record SJYX01001628.1, on the reverse strand, counting down.
CACACATGACAGAGCTGCAGTCCAGAATCTTTTCGTATGTTGAAGTAGATTGTAGGAGAGGAAAAAAAATATGGAAAGTAAGAAGAAATGTGTCTGCAGGCTCCCAGTGCAGGGGGCCTGGGTTCGATCCCTGATCTGGGAACTAGATCCCACATGCTGCAACTAAGAGCTGTCTTGCTGCCACTAAGATCCCGCACAGACAAATCAATAAAAATAAATATTAAAAGAAGAAGAAGAAATGTCCCAGGTGGCAGAGAGGATGGGTGGCAGCGCTACTGGACTGGTAAGGACACACCTTTCAACTTATCCTCTTATACACAGTGTGTAGTGTTTGGAAGGCCAGCTTAGAGAAAGGAGTTAGCTACCCTAGCGGAAGTCTTTCTTGAGGCCAAAGTAAATGTGTTCCACTGAATTGCAAAATCCTGGGGGAACTAAGGCCCGGAATGTCATAAAGGCTTCTTGTTTAATGATTTCTATTCTCTCTCTCCTTTCTTTAAGAAAATACATACATGTGTGTGAGTGTGTGTGTATTTATAATTCACAGTAAGATTATTGGCAGGTATTTCAGCTTATCTATGATGTCAATTTCCTGAGAAAGTGGTACCTATAAAAATTTGCTAAAATCATTCATATAACACAAAATAATACATACACATATATACTTAGCCATTTCAAATTTGAGGAAGTGTGATCCTTGAATGTTAATTATATTTTTTAAATGTATAGACATTTTTAAACATCTAAATGTGCAGAGAATGAATCCCTATACATCAGTGATTATCAACTCATGGTCAAGCTTCTTTCATTCATACTCTTCCTCATTCATACCCTCCTCATCTTTCTATGGAAAACCTAGACTGTATATTGTTTATTATAAATATTTCTTTATAGCTTTCCTGGTGGCTCAGACAGAAAGAATATGCCTGTGATACAGGAGAGCTGGGTTTTATCCTTTGCTCGGGAAGATCCCTAGGAGAAGGAAATGGCAACCCACTCTAGTATTCTTGCCTGGAGAATAACATGGACAGAGGAGCTGTCCATGGAGACAATGTCCATGGAGAAAATCCATAGGGTCACAAAGAGTCAGACATGACTGAGCAACTAACACTTTATGTATAAGATATAGACTTTTAAAAAAATGATCACAATGATTATATCACTATATATATACTTGAAATTTACTTTTAGTACATGCAGTTTATTCAGTAACTAGAATTTGCTAACACAGTTAATTTTTCACTTAGGATGGTAGAGCCTGATTTGACCAGTTATCATAAAGGAATGAGTCATATGAAATAGTTAATTTATCATTCCAAAAAATGATAAATTTATTTCTTTAAATAGATTATAAACAAGTCTCCTAGGGTCTCATTAACAGTATTAATTTGCTCAGAATACCGTTATCACTTATTAATTGAAAAAAATGGCACCCTGTTTTTCTGAAGTCTGATGGGGAGAAGATTTATCTATCAATATGCATTCAATCCATTACTTTTGGAGAATTCTGCACTTTGCAACTTAAAAAGCTTTTAAAATATTTTATAATAATCCTGTAAGTTGGTTGTTATTAGCTTCATCCTTATTTCACACAAGAGGAACAACAGCTCAGAGAGATGAAGTACCAGAGGGTCTGAGTCAATCTCTCAAAACCTTGGGCTCATTTCACCTATTCACACTGTTTTCTAAGAATCCTTCCATTATTTCTCTCCTGCAAAGGTACCCATATTTTACATGCTCAAACTTTCACGTCTTTAGGTAAAGTATGTATGTCACATTTCTAATCTGACTAGGCTGCTATGTTCAACATTTTTTTCTTTTTTTTTTCAGCCTCATGGGCACACATGCCTGATGGCCACAGTTTGTGGTGCGAGGCTAGTAATATTACCAGGTCAGAAGATGGAATCAAATAAACACCTTTTCCTCTCTGCAGAAAAAGTACATTTCTGACAGAAGGTTTCTTGTCCAAGATAAAGTTCTCTACCTTCAAGCTTTGACTAAAGTCATGTTCTTAAGTACCTGTGGGATATATGACTTTATAAAGCAATTTGATTTTTAATAATCTGTAGTCTTTCTTGCTGTTTATTATTTTTGTCTTTCCTGATAAAATTCATTCCTGAAGGAATTTATTTTCACCATTTCTATTTTCGGTGACAAATTTCCATTATGTATGGATCTGTACTATGAATGGATATAGGAAGATTTGATTCACATTACAAATCCAGCACTGATTCTTGGAACACTGAGAAACAATGCAAATTGATATCATAATGGTTCTCAAAGGCAAAATTGCTCTTAATCAAATAAACACTTGGATTGTGGTTGCTTAATGGAGAAGAAAAATATAATTTTTGAATGTTGGCAAAGGAACAAGTAAATTGACCACTTGAGAACATTTTGAAATTAATACGCTAAATAATTATCGCAATTTAGTGATCATTATCATTAATTGTTTTGTCTCTTCTTTTGGGAATAGCATTACGCCTCCCTCTCCCTACTTCCTACCCCCATATAATTGTAATGAGAGCCTCATCCTAATGAAATCCTTGGCTACAGTGATTTTGGGGGCAGGTCTCTGAAAGCAAATGCAGTGCTAGGTCTAAAGTAAACCTGTGACTCAGTCAGCCAGGAAAAATCCTTCTATGTAGTGTCAATAGCTGGGGTTGTGAGAGTTTGTTTCCTCTTTGGACTCAGTGAGTAATGGAAGCTTTTGGAAGCTTCAGGAGCTTTTGGAAGCCAGGTCTCCTTCTCAGAAAAGCCTGTCTGAGGGGACATAACCTACTTGCAGAGAGAGGTGAAGAAGAAACCTGAATAGTGTGAGTCCTGACAGTGTGAGAGCCCCTGGAACTGCTGATCAGTCCTCAGGATTATTCAGTATGAAGAATATGCACTTAGTAATTATTTAAGCTAATATGCATACTCAGGATTTAGCGTATATCATCTTATATGGTAGTTTTTTCCTTTTTTACGTGTGTTTTCTATGTGTCTACACATCAATGCTACAAGAGTTCAACAGAAAAAACAACGATCGGGGTTGAATGTGGTGAAGAAAACTTTCATGAACTCTGGAGTCATAGGTTTAACCTTGAAGGGAGTATGATCCTGAAATAAGTAGAAAAAATAGGGAACATTTCATGTGGATGTGAATTTGAGCAGATGTACAGGGATGAAAACACATGTCATGTGTTCTGAAGGCTAGTTTTGTGTTTCAAGTTGCCTGGGTCACAGGGTGTAGAGATATCTGGTTAGACATTATTCTAGGCCTGTCTGTGAGAGCGCTTCTGGATGTTATTAACATACGAAATGGCCTACTGAGTAAAGCACACTGCCCTCCCCCTTGTGGATGGGCTTCATTCAATTCACTGAAAACCTAAATAGAACAAAGAGGCTGATAAGGGAAGAAATTGCTTTCTCTCCCCATCTTTGATTTGAGATGTCTGTCTTCTGGAAATTAGACCACTGCCTCTCCTGGTCCTCATCCTTTGGTCTTGCACCATAACTATGTCATCAACTCTCCTTCTTGCCAACTGCAGATATTGGGACTTTCCAGCATCCATAATCATTTTGTGAACCAGTTCCTTATAATATTAAAATACATTTCTCTCTCTCTTTATACAAATGCAAATTATGTGTATATAATATATATATGTTATATAAATTAGAGTTAGTTTATATATAAATATATATAATATTGTTTCTGTTATATCTATTGGTTGCAACTTTATGGAGAACTCAAGCTAATACATGTGCTGAGTGGGAAATTTTTATCATAGTATGAATCTGTTGTATAAGGTGAGGTGAAAGATGCCCTGTTTAGCTAGTAGAGCTAAAGAGAAATTAATCTAATAAATTTAGAAAAAAACTGTCTAGAGGTCAGCTAAACTTTGTGAGGAGGGAGAGACAAAACAACAGAGTAAACATGCAGAACTCTAGTCTGGTTTGCATTCTTTTAACTACAAGAGTAAGCGTAACTTAAGAGATAGTGGACTTTTGACCAGGTCTAGTTAAAACTTGTCAAAACTTTTTGCACATTCTCCTTTTTGCCTTGCCAATAGTATCTTTGCCTTCTGGCAATTTCATTAAATGCAAATACAGTAAATATGACTGGGGCAAAGAAGAGAATTTCCAGGCACTCCTTACCTGCTGCTTTTGCTGCTGACTTTGGCTGGTATCACTGTTGGGTGACAAAAACTTGGGAGTATTTTGTCTACATTATCTAGTCTATGCTAGCTTTGATGTTTATTAAGAAGTCCTAGAATTCCAAAACCTAGGATCTGGCAAAGGCGGAAAGCCATTTTCTTGTGCTTGCTGCTGGAATTGATGATTTATATAGAGATATAGAAAGCAGATCAGAGAAATCAACAAGGAATTGATTTTGGAAGTCCTTGAATATAAGATTAAAAGTTATCAAGAAAAGTGTGTGTGTTGCTTTGGATTGAAAAGGTTATATATAAAATAATGATTTAATGATAATCACATGAAAACATGGACTGATGGATTAGAGAACAAAAATCACGTGAATTGGCATATAGGTACCACACTATCATTCAACATAAGTCTACTATGTTCAGAATACTGTGTTGGGGAATTCAGAAGGTATAAAGTCAACAACGGTTCTTTCCTAGTGTGTAATGACAGATGGACTATTACCTCTCTTGTAACAGCACCTATATGTTTAATACAGTATTAAAGTGCCTGTAATATACTCAGAGCAAGTGACAAAGATAGAAAAGTAAGTACTTTCATGGTCAATATTGTAGTTCCAAAGAGTGACAATAAGAAGCAGCTTAAGATTAAATGGCAGAGTTAGTACCACCAATGCTAGCTGTTCCTCCATTAGTAAAGCAGGTTATTTAATACATATTTATGTCAGTCAGTATAGTTTCACCACATCAGCTATGGATTTCATGCTTTGCTTTGGTTTCTGGTACAATTTGAGAATACTGTGTGGAGAACCTGGGAGGAGAGCAAGTCTCCCTGATAAGCCCTTGATCAGTTTTGCACCCTTGCCTGTGTCAGTTTCAGACTGTCATCTCTTAGGTTCCTGACTTCTTGTCTCCACGTTTGAGAGAAGTGACTTAGCAGAACTTCTATTTGAGAAGCAGAGTGAGAGGATGGAGTAGTGATTTGGAAGAGAGAAGATTTTATGTAAGGCATATGAATCTGATTTACTAGGAAACTGAAGGAAAAAAAGATTTCATTTACAGAATGTGAAGATAACATTTGGGAAGTCATATTGTAGGCAGCAGGGCATGTCGGAGTAAATGATATGAGAAGCAGAGAGAAGGGGGAGTGTGTGGCCAAAGGCTTCTGAGTTGGGGAACCTATATGTTGCAAGGTACTTGTGTGCTAAGTCGCTTCAGTCGTTTCTAACTCTTTGTGATGCCATGGACTATATCCCACCAGACTTCTCTGTCCGTGGTATTCTCCAGGCAAGAATACCGGAGTGGGTTGCCATTTCCTTCCCCAAGAGGTGGCAAGGTGAAAGAGCAGCAAAGATGTTAATAAGGTAAAAGAGAGGGAGTGTCAAGAGATTAGAGGGCGCTAATCAACCTCAAACCCTCAACATCCGGCAGTGCTGCCGTCAATATACCAGCTTTGTTTTTAGATAATATGAAGTTAATGAGCTCTATTTAAATTCAAATTTACGTGAACTAAAAAATATTTAATGTTTATTTAAATATAAATATAACTTAAATATAATTGTTTGCTAATCTAATTACGACATGTCTTAAGTCATCAACATTATATAATACTTTTATTATGCCTAGTTTTAAGGTAAACTAGACTTCCATGGTGGCTCAGACAGTAAAGCGGCTGCCTACAATGCCGGAGACCTGGATTCAATCTCTGGGTCGGGAAGATCTCCTGGAGAAGGGAATAGCAACCCACTCCAGTATTCTTGCCTCCCCCCGCCCCCAAAACATGGGCTCAAAGAAATATTTCAGAGAAGGCGATGGCAACCCACTCCAGTGCTTGCCTGGAAAATCTCATGGACAGAGGAGCCTGGTGGGCTGCAGTCCACGGGGTCGCGAAGAGTCAGACACTTACTGAGCGACTTCTCTTTCACTTTTCACTTTCACGCATTGGAGAAGGGAATGGCAACCCACTCCAGTGTTCTTGCCTGGAGAATCCCAGGGACGGCGGAGCCTGGTGGGCTGCTGTCTATGGAGTCGCACAGAGTCGAAACGACTGGAGCGACTTAGCAGCAGCAGCAGCAGCAGCAGCAATCAATCAAGTGAAAGCACTAGTGAAATCAACTGCTTAGGAGTTAAATCCTGAAAACTGAATTCACTTCAGGTATTACAGAAAAACGTCATGTGATGATGACTCCACAGAAGGATGCCTAGCAACAGGAAGTGCAATGACTTCGTTTTGTTTAGTTTTGTTTGAATAAAATTGGTGGTGGGCAAAGTATTGGAAGCAGTTTGTTGTCATCTGTTAACTTGCTTGGAGATCAGCAAAAAAGAAGAGGAAATAAATTCTCAACTATAAAGATCAAAGCGTTTTTTCTTTGCAATGGACTTAAATGACAGAGTTGAAGGTATGTAGCTGTAAAAGATTTGTTCAGATGTAGACACAATAAGGCATATTTCGTACTCTGAGGAGAAATACAATTAATAGAAAGTAGCAAATGAGATTATTTCCTTCTCTCTTTGATTATTTAAAAGTTGGAAAGAATGGCTTAATTATGTTATAAATATCAGGTGCTGGATAAGCCCAGGGAAGCCCTTTCTGCAACAATTTTTTATTTAAAATAAAGCATTATTTCCACAATGTTTAAAAAGGTTTTTAAGATCTACTATCAATATTGACAATATAATGAATGTGTCCAATGGATGCAATATTTTATTGCTTCAAATTTAAAGCCTCCCCCTATATCACCCTTAATGTGATGCAGTATGATGGTTTTTTAAACTAATTTACTAAATTAATGTGCAAATAAACAAACGATACATAATTAAGTTACTTGTTAACTTGTAAAATCACTGAGTTTGTGGAATCTGCATCTGAGTTATAAGTGTTTTTTTTCTCCTTAGCATATTCTTTCAAGTCAGATCTGTGATCTCCTTCTATAGAGGAATCTGTTAGCAGGATAAGAAGTTATGGAGAATTTAAAAATCTTCATTTAGTTTCACTTCTTAGGAATATGACGTCTAGAAAAGCCCAAAGAAACTTTCTATCGTATGAAACCCCTTTTGACTGAAGAAAACTTTCATGTAGGAGGCAACTCCCCCTGCTGTGATATCTGGGAACAGGAAAACAGAAGCCTGAGGTTTAGAGATGTTAAAAGTATGGAGGTTTTCATATCAATAGAATTAACAGTACGGAGATTACTTTCTTTTCATACCCAGGGTCACATGAGTAAATACTTTCGTTGCTAATATCCTTGTTGCTACAAAGAAAATAGAAGCCATCTTCACTATGCGAATATGTCTTGTTTCTATTACTTTCAAGAGTTCTTTAAGTAAAATGTTGGGTTTTCATTCTACCACATAGTGCATTTTTTTCTTCTACTTCAGCTTTACTCACATTTAATCGTACTAAAATTTCCCACCTGGCTGGCAGAACTTTAGGGCAAACTACATTTTCATAAGAACATCTGTTTTTGAATACTGAAGAGATTGAATTGTTTCAAAATTTCATTCATTATTTTAACAAGCAAGTACAGATATTTTAATGATTTTAAAGAGGCATTGTTTATGAGCCATATAAACAGTCACTAAAGCACCTGTAATGTACTCAGAACGGAATGACAGAGGTAGAGAAACAATAGACTGGATAATACAGAATCAACTCAGTGTCTACTGTATTCAACTTATAAGAATGTTCAGTTTCTAAACAATAGACAGTGCAGGCATCTGTATTTTTCAAAAGCTTAACATCTTTATTTTGGATGACACCACACTTGGATAACATACAGAAAAACTTTCTTCTTTCAATTTTTCTTTCTAATTATGTGGGACTGATGAACCTGGTTTCTTGCTGGCCCTCGGACTGAGTCAGTAGAGGGAGCCAGAGTTACCAGCCAGTGGTTCCAACCTAGCAAGCAAGCAAGCAAAGGAGATATAGCCAACAAGCCACTTTGTGTCCAATCAGAATAGGTTCAGGAGGATAGCACAAGGCTCCTGAATCTGAAATAGCAAGACTTCTTTTTAAGTGCTTTGGTGTTTCATAAAGAAAAGACTTAACATTTGCTAATAGGATTTTTTCTGGTTTCTCATTAGGCAGATAGGCACTGAATAATCTGCTTATATAGAATTCTCCTTGGAAATGCATGATGAGTTTGTGGAAACTGTAATTGTCACATTAAGCACTGATGTGCAAGTTAGTGTACAGAAGTGATAATTTGCTGGGTTTTGTCATAGTTCTCATTGTTTCCTATCCAAGCTGTTCTTTTCTCTCTTCTGGGTACCTGCATTAGCCTCCTGACTGGTCTCTCTGCTTTCAGTCTTCTTCACCTACACTCTGTTTTTAACATGAGAGCCAGCATGATCCTTTATGCTTTGCTCAAAGACTACCCTGGAAGTGAAGTGTTAGTCACTCCATCATGTCCAGTTCTTTGTGATCTCATGAACTGAAGCCCAGCAGGCTCCTCTGTCCATGGAATTCTCCAGGCAAGAATACTGGAATGGGTTGCCATTCTCTTCTCTAGGTGATACTCCTGACCCAGGGATCCAACCTGGGTCTCCTGCATTGCAAGCAGATTTTTTTTATCACTGAGTCAGAGTGATCCTTTACACTCTATTCAAAGACTACCCAACTCCAACTCCGAGAAAAAGCCAAAGTCTTTACAATGGCCTCTGAGGTCCTCTGCGTTTTGGTGCTTCATAATCTCTGACTTCATCACCTACTGCTCTCCATCTGCTCCCCCAGCTCCAGCCAGCTGGGCCCTTGTCTCTCCTTTAATGCTCAAGCTCATTCCTACCTTAGAGGCTTTGTCAGGCTGCTTCCTCCACTGAATGCTTTTCATACAGCATTTCCAGCATCCTAAGTCTTTGCTCAAATAACATCTTCATAATAGATCTTGGATACTCCTAGTTCCCCTTCCCCATCCTATTTGTCTATAATACTTAATAATGCTCTTGCCTACTTTATAATTTATTTATTTACAATGTTTGTTATTTTTTGGTCCACAGACACTAGAATTTAAGCTCTGAAGATAAGGATTTTTTTAAACTTGCTTTTTATTTAAACTTTATTTTAAAAATTTATTTTCAGATGATTAAGGATTCATAGTAGTAAAAGATAATTAAGGATAATTAAGGCCTTGTAAACCATGACCCCACCTCCTCAATGTCTTACAAAAGATGATCAAACTGCTGCTGCTGCTGCTGCTAGGTCACTTCAGTCGTGTCCAACTCTGTGTGACCCCATAGGTGGCAGCCCACCAGGCTCCCCCGTCCCTGAGATTCTCCAGGCAAGAACACTGGAGTGGGTTGCCTTTCCTTCTCCAATGCATGAAAGTAAAAAGTGAAAGTGAAGACACTCAGTCGTGTTCGACTCTTAGCTGACATTGATTTAATTTGTCTACCTTATTCAGATTTCACTAATGTTTCAAGAATTCATTTGTGTGTGTATCTAGCTCCCTGTAATTGTATTATGTATGTAGACTTTTGTGCTCACCATCATAGTCAAGATAAAGTACAGTCGCTCACAAGGATCAACAGTAGGAATTTTTGTTTAATTCATTGTGTTCCAGTGGTCTGGTACATGGTGAGTGCTCAATAAATAGTTAATTATAAATAATTTTATGCAATAGAACTCATATAAAAATATTTGGGTTCTCAAATACTCTGAAACCCTATTTAAGTTGGGTTTTTGGGGGGTTGTTAATATAACATGCATTTATAAATATGATTCTTTTGGAATACAAATACATTGATCTCTTATTTCTAAAGTGCTGGTAATTATGACATGGTTGCTGGAAATATGATTTAATATAAATACTAAAAGCATTTTTGCTCATGGGCTTAGAAAAATCATTTAATATCCATGATTTTCTCATTCTAATTTAATGTAGGATTTTGGGGAAATAAAACACTAATATTTTACTGATAAGTTCACCATATTTTACACATATCCCAGAGAAGTGATATGAGAGGGAGTCACGGTAGAACTGGCAAGCTATCTTGTCATCTTATTAGCTTTTCTTAAGGGGTTTCATTAATATAACAAAATTGGAATCACATCAAGGCTTCTTCCATAGAAACAATACTCTAATCATTATTCTCTACCTGATTTTTGCTGTTAAATAGATTCCCTCTGCAGCAACAGTGATGGTCACTCAGTTTCATTGGTTGGTTTATGAAATGACTGACTTGGCAGCTTAGTCTGAAAATAGAAGAGTTGTCCTCTCTGTAAAGTCCCTTGGCGTATTTTGGAATTGAACTAGTTTTAACTGCATTAAGCTCACAGAATGATATAACAGTATGATATAGGTTACCCTGAGGAAAGTGGAAGCGAAAGTTACTCAGTCCTGTCCTACTTTTTGTGACCCCATAGACTGTAGCCTCTCAGGCTCGTCTGTCCATGGAATTCTCCAGGCAAGAATACTGGAGTGGGTAGCCACTCCAGGGGATCTCTCGACTCAGGGATGAGCCCGGGTCTCCCACACTGCAGGCACATTCTTTACTGTCTGAGCTATATCCACTAGTTACACTCTGAGCTATACCCTAGCTATGCTGCTGAGCTATACCCTGAGAAGATCAGGGTTAAACTGAATGATTTCTATCAAGATAGTTCTCCAACCAGTGGAATAAATAAAACTGGACACCTACTAGAATTTTTACAGAACTAAGCCCCTTTTTCATCTCTTGTATGCAAGAATTAAAGATTAGTAATATAAAAGCAAGCTAACTTCTTTCTTTTTCTAGGATTTCATATCTCTTGTACTTTTGGAGGACATTGTTTGCTGCTAAGTCGCTTCAGTCGTCTGACTCTGTGCAACACCATAGACATCAGCTCACAAGGCTCCTCCATCCCTGGGATTCTCCAGGCAAGAACACTGGAGGGGGTTGCCATTTCCTTCTCCAATGCATGAAAGTGAAAAGTGAAAGTGAAGTCGCTCAGTTGTGTCCGACTCTTAGCGACCCCATGGACTGCAGCCCACCAGGCTCCTTCGTCCATAGGATTTTCCAGGCAAGCGTACTGGAGTGGGGTGCCATTGCCTTCTCCAGGACATCGTTTCATTGATTAGAAAAATAAAACCAAAACTGAGAGCTAGAATAATTTCAAAATGTAGTTTTATACTTAACCACTTCTTAAGTATTTTTTGTTTTGAGCTATAGGGGTAGTTAATTTTGACTAAGTCTAAAAAAATTTTAGACTGTCCATGGGATTCTCCAGGTAAGAATACTAGAGTGGGTTACTATGCCCTCCTCCAGGGGATCTTCCCAACCCAGGAATCAAACCCACATCTCTTATGTCTAACCTGCTTTGGCAGGTAGGTTCTTTACCACTAGCGCCATCTGGGAAACCCTTATGAAGAATAATTGATGGGAAATATATTCTTTGGGCTCTTGCATATTCAGACTTTTTTTTTTTTTTAATGACTTTTATGATTTGGCCTCTAATGGTTTAGCTAGGAATACAATGTTTGGGTCACTCTGTCTTTTGGCTTTTGAAGGACCTGCTCCAATGTTGTTTAGGGTTGAATGTTTCTTTGTAGATACCTGAAGCCTGTCTGCTTGTTTTCTCACCATAGATTATAAAGGATTCTTTATTGTAGTATCCAAAGTTTTAGATTTCCCTGATGACTTAGCAGGTAAAGAATCTACCTGTAATGCAGGAGATAGGAGACGTGGGTTAGATTCCTGGGTCAGGAAGATCCCCTGGAGGATGAAATAGCAACCTATTCCAGTATTCTTGCATCCAGAATCCCCTTCACAGAGAAGGCTGCAGGGCTACAGTCCATGGGGTCACAAAGAGTTGGACATGATTGAGTACACACACACTCCAAAACCTTTCCTAGGAAATATCTTGGTGCCCTCCCCCACCTTTTTTGGATTTGGATACAATATGCTCTTTCAATCAGTGAAGTGAAGTGAAGTGAAGTCGCTCAGTCGTGTCCGACTCTTTGCGGCCCCATAGACTGTAGCCTACAAGGCTCCTCTGTCCATGGGATTTTCCAGGCAATAGTACTGGAGTGGATTGCCATTTCCTTCTCCAGGGGATCTTCCCAACCCAGGGCTTGAACTCAGGTCTCCTGCATTGTAGACAGACGCTTTACCATCTGAGCCACCAGGGAAGTCAGTAGGCCAACTCTTCTTTTCTTTCTGGCCAGTTTTCTTGAAATTAACCTTTAAGTATTTGTTGTTTTCACTAATTCAGTCCTCTTGATTGTGAACTCCAATTGTGTACATCCATCTTTTGCCCGTCTGCCAAAGTATTTACCTTTAACAATATTTTGTCCATATATGTTATTCACTTTTCTCAGCTCTGTCTTTATATGACTCACTGCATCCTCATCTGCTTTCTATATGCTTCTCGATTTCCATTTCTAAAATATTTTTATCTTTTCTTCTTTGAATTCTGCCAGCTTATGTTTCATCTCCTTTTGTTTTCTCACCAATCTAAGCCCTTACGTATCAGTTAATGCTCTTTTTAATTTTTAAAAAGTTTGCATCAGTAAACTTAGATTGCATTAAAAATTTTTTTTCCCTGACAATTCTTTCATCTAGTTTCCTTATCCTTTATTTTTGCTATTTTTGTCTTTTTTTTTCCTTAAATTATTTTCTGTAATGGTTGTGTTGGTTCTTTATTTATTTAATTTTTCTTTTATATTAGAATATAGTTGATTTGTAATTTTCTGTTTGTTTCAGGTATACAGCAAAGAGATTCATTTATACATATACATATATATACTCCTTTTCAGATTCTTTCACCATATAGATCATTACAGAGTACTGAGTAGAGTTCCCTGTGTTATACAGTAGGTCCTTGTTGCTAATCTATTTTATATACAGTAGCGCATATCTGTTAATCCTAACCCTTAATTTACCCCTCCCCCAACCTTTCCTCTTTGGTAACCATAAATTTGTTTTCTGAGTCTATGAGTCTGTTTCTGTTTTGTAAATAAATTCATTTGTATCATTTTTTAGATTTAGCATATAAGTGATGTAAGTTCCTTTTTATCTTTGTTCATCTTTAAATTAGATACATTCTTCCTAAGATCAGTTATTTGCTGTAAATTTATGTCAGGGAGGGTCAGGCCATTACTCCATAGCCACAGACATTTTCTGTATACATATGTGAATCCCTTGGGCATTTTTTTTCTTCCAAAGGTCAACCAGGATTAGCACTGCAGGGCTGATAATAAGGCGGAGGGTCTCAGTCCTGCCTCCTCTGCTCCTCAGAGCTGCACTGCAGGTAGACAAGCTCTCCCCGCCAGATCTCTCATCCTTTTGCAGGGGTCATGATCAGGAGTTGCTTGTGTTGAAATCACTTTTTTCTTTTTTTGGAAGAGGGAGCTTTGCCATTGTTTTCTGAGAATGTGGACCATACGGGCTTTGCCTTCACATCTTCCCTCATGCCTGTTTGACCTGTACTGCTTTTGGTAGCCCTTCTGCTTCTGTCCTGATTTGGGATTTTATTTATTTTTAAGCATGGAGCCCCTGTGTTGTTTCTTGTTCTGCTTCCTGGATTTGGGTGATTTCTAAGAGGGGGTGGGGAAAATCCAAATGTGTTAAAAGTCTGACTGTAAACATAAGTGATTGCTTCTTATTTGCATTCAGAAAATAACTGTGGTAAGGAAGCAACAATTAGAACTGGACATGGAAAAACAGACTGGTTCCAAATAGGAAAAGGAGTACGTCAAGGCTGTATATTTAACTTATATGCAAAATACATCTTGAGAAATGGTGGGCTGGAGGAAGCACAAGCTAGAATCAAGATTTCTGGGAGAAATTCAATAACCTCAGATATGCAGATGATACCATCCTTATGGCAGAAATTCAAGAGGAACTAAAAAGCCTCTTGATGAAAGTAAAAGAGGAGAGTGAAAAAGTTGGCTTAAAGCTCAACATTCAGAAAACTAAGACCATGGCATCTGGTCCCATCACTTCATTGGAAATAGATGGGGAAACAGTGGAAACAGTGTCAGACTTTATTTTTTGTGGCTCCCAAATCACTGCAGATGGTGATTGCAGCCATGAAATTAAAAGACGCTTACTCCTTGGAAGGAAAGTTATGACCAACCTAGATAGCATATTGGAAAGCAGAGATATTACTTTGCCAACAAAGGTCTGTCTAGTCAAGGCTATGGTTTTTCCTGTGGTCATGTATGGATGTGAGAGTTGGACTGTGAAGAAAGCTGAGCGCCGAAGAATTGATGCTTTTGAACTGTGGTGTTGGAGAAGACTCTTGAGAGTCCCTTGGACTGCAAGAAGATCCAACCAGTCCATTCTAAAGGAGATCAGTCCTGGGCGGTTTTTAGAAGGAATGATGCTAAAGCTGAAACTCCAGTACTTTGGCCACCTCATGTGAAGAGTTGCCTCTTTGGAAAAGACTCAGATGCTGGGAGGGATTGGGGGCAGGAGGAGAAGGGGACGACAGAGGATGAGATGACTGGATGGGATGACCAACTCAATGGACATGAGTTTGAGTGAACTCCGGGAGTTGGTGATGAACAGGGAGGCCTGGCGTGCTGCGATTCACGGGGTCACAAAGAGTCAGACATGACTGAGTGACTGAACTGAACTGAAGTCATTATATATCCTAAAGATTTGGGGGAGTTGTGACTTGTTCTTGAACTACCCCAGAAAGAACCTGCTACCCTTAATATCTATCTGCATTTGTTTTTTATTAGTCCTTTCTACTTGTTCAGGTGGCTAACAGAGGATGAGATGGCTGAATGGCATCATAGACTCGATGGACCTGAGTTTGAATGAACTCCAGGAGTTGGTGATGGACAGGGAGGCCTGGCGTGCTGAAGTTCATGGGGTCACAAAAAGTCAGACACGACTGAGTGACTGAACTGAACTGAACTGAACTGAAAGACCTTTTAACTTTATTCACCATTTTTCTTCTACATTTACTAGCCATTCTCATTTCTGGAATCCTCAAAAACAGACGAAGTATAAGTAACATTAGTTTTCTTCTTTTATTTCCCTCATTGGGATAAGAGTCAGTCATTTTTCACAGGCCATGAGATGCTAAAGAATCCTGCATGCTAGAGTACAGCTGATACTCTAGAAAATGGTGTCACTCCTCAATGCAGAAATTGAAACCATTAGTCACTCAATTGTGTCTCTTTGTGGCCCCATGGACTGTAGCCCACCAGGCTCTTCTGTCCATGGGATTCTCCAGGCAAGTATACTACATTGGGTAGCCATTGCCTTCCCCAAGGGATCTTCTCAACCCAGGGATTAAACCTGGATCACCAGCATTGCAGGCAGATTCTTTACTGTCTGAGCCAAAACTTCTTCCTTCCCCTGATGCTCCATCTCTTTGTAAAAATTTTCATATTTGATTCCTGTGTACCCCTCAAATGCACCCACTGCTTGCTTCTTTTGATACAAATGTGGGGGCCTGCCTTTCCCATCCTGTATATACCACTTTCAGTAACAGCTCTATACCTTTGCATGTTTGTTCCCTATTCATGTAATCCACTACTTTGTGCTGTAAAATGATAATCCCTGCTTCAAG
This sequence comes from Oreotragus oreotragus, assembly GCA_006410675.1. Classification (NCBI taxonomy): domain Eukaryota; kingdom Metazoa; phylum Chordata; class Mammalia; order Artiodactyla; family Bovidae; genus Oreotragus; species Oreotragus oreotragus. The sequence continues at coordinate 298,910 of SJYX01001628.1, read as the reverse complement.
TATCTTCTTAAGGACTACTTTCTCTAAAAGTCATCTGTGACCTTGGATTTAGGCTGCTTTTATCATATTTTCATCCTGGAGTTTTTATATCACTGTACTGTAGCAATTATAATATTGCAATATAATTATTTGTTTCTTGATCCCTTGTGTGCAGTTGATATTTGTATAATAAGTGCCTGAAATCTCTCTTGGCATATAATGGACATTTAGTGAGCATAGGTTAAAAGAACAAATGAATAATTCTCAGAGATAACAAGATGGAAACTAATTAGGATAGAGTAGTCTTTATTTTTTGTCATCCATTAATTTTACATCATCTGCCCTGAACCCCATGCCTATCTTTTCCAAGCTCTAGTTGTGAGTATAAATTTTAAACTATATTTGCACTTTTAGTAAATTATAAAAATCTAAGTTTGGTGGAGGATATGTGTATGAAAAAAGCATACTCACTGAGTTATTTAGTATCCAGGAGAGACAGACAAATGGACAGAAGTATAGAGCTATACTTATGAGCACTTAGAAATTAATAAGAACACAACTATGAAATTATTTCTTAAGGTAGTTATAACATGAGGTGACATGATTCATTTTTAACCACACAGTACATGTCTACAAGTTATATAATACATGCTAACAATGATAATGTAGGGTTATGAAAGTTGTTGGACATTTGTATCATGGAAATATATTTAGGTAAATGTTTTTGCTTTTAAAATGGTATTTTAGAGCAAAATTCAATCATAAAGAAGCAAGTCAGTGATTGGTTCACTAGATTTAAGGGCCACTCTCTGCTCTAAATGCAGTATTGCCTCAGGTCTCAGCTTTGCCTGAATGAAGGCAACCAGGCTGTGGGGTGCAATTTGAAATGCCTAGATGTTACTAAGCTTTGACTGAAAGCAGAAGTGATTCTTTCCACACCAACAATGTAGTTTACTAGGATGTACCCAACAAACAAGAAGCATCCTTCCCTCATGCTTACCAAAAAGAGATAAGAGAAATTAAGATGGCCTCTGCTTCCTGGACAAAGAGTATTGATTGTTCAACAAACTAGGGAGGACAAGTAAGTGCTAAATGGAAATCATAATAACACTGTGATGATCTCTATGAAGAAAAATCAATAGAAAAGGGACGGTTTTCTAACAGATATACAATGTTATTATCCTAATACCTCAAGCCATAAAGCTGAGGCATTTGAGTGTGGCATGACATAGCAGCTCAACTGACAGGGAAACCATGGTCGCCAAAATAATCTCCAAATGATTTCTGATGATACATACCTCACCACCTCCCCACCTTCTCCCCTCCCATACACACAGGAGTGAGCTCCAGCTATACATTTCCTTTCATTCCCTCCATTTGTTGCAATTCCTCAACTTTGTTCTCACCTCAGGATCTTTAAACTTGCAGTTTCTTCTGCCTGGAATATCAGTTACTGGCTATTTCTCATCAATCAGGTCTCTGCTCAAAAGCCATTTCCTGAGAGGACTTGCCAAATTATGGTAGCTTATAAACAAAGCCTACACTTTACTCTCTACCAGTATCTGTCTAACCCATTCCCTTCTTTGCATTTATTCCATAGCCTGTACCCCTCTGTGTGGTTATTTGTATTTTCTGTTTCCTGCCTCAGAGGAATGTAAGTTCTATATTTTATCTTATTCAGTATTGTTTCCCCAGACTCCAGAAATCTGTTTGGAATATGTGTGTGTGTGTGTGCTATTCACTCAGTTGTGTCTGACTCTTTGCAACCCTGTGGACTGTAGCCCACCAGGTTCCTTTGTCCATGGGATTCTGCAGGCAAGAACACTGGAGTGGGCTGCCATTTTCTTCTCCAATAAAAATATAGTGGGTGCAAAATAAATATTGTTTAATGAATAAATGAATCTTTTTAATAATTTTCCTAGTATATGTCATCATATTTGCCCCCAACAGACTGCAGATTTCTTGAACAGGGTTAGGACAATGTTTCCTTCTTTTGCTCCTTTTGGCTAAAGAAAGCTGAACAATCTGGCTCATCCCTTTAGATTGTCTCTACTTCTGAATACTTGAACAAATATTAACTCTCTGTGTTTAAAGAGGCTTGCTATTTAGAAGTGTTTGCTGTTTACATTTTTGCTATTTTGACCATTTGTTGGCCAACCTTTTCTGTGAGAGTAAAACAGATTTGGGCTTCCCAGGTGGTGCTAGTGATAAAGAATCCACCACCCAATGCAAGGGACACAAGAGACATGGTTTGATCCCTGGGTCCAGAAGATCCCCTAGAGTAGAGAATGGCAACCCACACCAGTATTCTTGCCTGGAAAATTCTATGGAAGGAGGAGCCTGGAAGGCTACAGTCTATGAGGTCACAGAGAATTAGACACCACTGAGTGACCAAGCACACGCACAAACACACACATACACAAACACATCAGATTTAAGATAATACTAATTTATTTATCTTTCTTCTCTGCTATCCCAGGGACAAAGTTGCCATGTAAAAGTAATCTTCCCCCAAATAGAAAGCACTCTATATTAGGAAAATATTCTCTGCTCCTCAAATGGACATGGTGGTGGTGTAGTCACTAAAGTGAAAGTGAAAGGGAAAATGAGGTCATGTCCAACTCTTTGCAATCCCATGGACTATAGCCAGCCAAGCTCCTCTGTTCATGGGATTCTCCAGGCAAGAATACTGGAGTGGGTTGCCATTTCCTTCTCCAGGGGATCTTCCCAACCCAAGGACTGAACCCGGATCTCCTGCATTGCAGGCAGACGCTTTATCCTCTGAGCCACCAGGGAAGCCCTTAGTCACTAAGATTTGTCCTGTTATTGCGACCCCATGGACTGTAGCTCGCCAGGCTCCTCTGTCCACGAGATTCTCCAGGCAAGAACACTGGAGTAGGTTGCCATTTCCTTCTCCACAACTATACATAAAAGCCACAAAAAGTAGGAGAAAAAGCAAGTCAGCATTTTTAAGCTTTTAGAACCTCATAATATTCAATTGACTAACTGGTTCTTATACTTTAGTTACTGCCTCATTAACTATAAAGGAGAAATTATCTTGGGTTCAAAGAGAAAGATAAACCATAGCTTTTATTCCAGAAGGAAAAATCTAATTATAGCTTAAAGAATCAATGAGAGTGATATTGATATAAAATATAGAAGAGAACTATTAAATTGGCTTAATAAAGTTTTAGTAATAGATGGGTTTCTTCTAGGTCAGTAATTTTTTCCCTGTCTTCCTGGAGCATTAATTATTTATTCATTATGTTCCTTCAGTAACTGTGAAATTATTACCTTTTAGTTTAATCAGTACATTTTCTATATTCTTTATTTCTGACTCATGTCTAGAAAGTTTTCTAAAACAAAAAATTTCCCTCTACTGCTTGAGCATATTTATGGGTTTGAGATTAAAACTTAGATGCTACATACCTATACCTGAGAACTCAACATCTAAATTATGGCTTGCAAGAAAACTTGTTAGCATTTTCAACAATTTTCTCAAGTGTAAACTCAGGGAAAATCAATTTACTTTCTCTTTTTTAATCTCAGGTGTAAGTTATAATTCTGCAGTACCTAATATCTCTCTGAAGCCCATGGTCTACTCTTCTTCTTTTTTGTATATTTCAAACTGATCCTTTGGAGTTATCTTGAAAGAAAATTAATGCGCCTTATTAAGTATTGTAGTGTTTCAGGTAGCAAATGCATGACAGCTACCTAACCAGTCCCTGAGTAGCCAACCAGTGAGTGTGGCATTAATGATTTTGGAGAAAGCTAACTAAGTACATCTATCACTTTGTCATGTGTGGTAAAAGAATGCATCAATCAGCGCATAAGAGGAATCTGTCTTTGTTTCTGTCTGTGAGTCCTACTGAAATCTGTTACAAAAATCAATAGAACAAAAAAAAATCAATAGAACAGGTATAGTAAGCTGTATTTATGTTTATTAAATAAAACAAATGAAAAAAGAGAAAGTAGGAGACTGGTAATAAAGCTTCTAGAGTAAAGTAGAGGTCAGTTTCCTGAGATATAAACTGTGTTTCTGAATTTGATATTCCTGAGAACGTTTTTGAGTATCGATGTCTTATAAACATGATCTAAATGACTGAACTATTAACTTTTTCAAAATGCTATTTAATCTCATTCAAGGAGAAGAAAACTGATAATATAGCTATGAATGTTTTACCCTATTATTTCATTCCACTCTGTATGGCTTCCCTGGTGGCTCAGACAGTAAAGAATCTGCCTGCAAAGCAGGACACCTGGGTTTGATCCCTGGCTCAGAAATATCCACTGGAGAAGCAAATGGCAACCCATCCAGTGTTCTTTCCTGGAGAATTACATGGACAGAGGAACCTGGCAGGTTACAGTCCATGGGGTTTGAAAGAGTCGGACATGACAGAAGCAATTTAGCATACACACATGCAGCTTAAACAAAGCCATTTTATAGGGGAAAGAGAATAATCAGAAATTGTTTACTGATTTTGTTGTTGACTATTTCTAGCTACAAGTCTTACCTGAAGATTCTGTTTTCCAATATCTAGCCATAAAAGATAGATTAGTAAAGCCCCACCACATGTAGAAGGCAATGCTATCTGAACCAGAGAGCCCAGCCATTCGGTCATAATGAGATGGTGAGAGGCAATGGCCTTCAGAATCAGATGGGACTTTACACCGAGGCTTGGTTGAGTTCGCATAAACGAGCCCCTTTACTATTCAGAAAATAGGCACGGTGTTGCTTCTGACTGCTGGGAATCACTGCTCTGGAGACATGCTTAATACAAATAGCATTCTGTTAATACAAATAACAGAATAATTTTTACATCAATAGATGTGCATCCTTTTCTCTCACTCATTTCCCTCTTCATATAGGGATCACTTTTGCACAAATCAACTTTCCTGACCCCAAAATATCAATGTTAGCTCATATCTTCAACGTGTAAGTCTTAGACTGAATTCAAGTAAAGGTTTTTTTTACTCTTTTAGATGGTCCTGCATTCATTCAAAAATAACTTTTGAAAGCATAAAATTGTGGATGTACAAACTTGCACAAATATTGACAGTACCTCTTCCTAGGGAGTTTATAATCTTATGAGAAAACAAATCCAAACAAACAAAGCAGTTACAAAGTAAGATAAAATGAATTCATTTTGAAGGAACAATTAAGGTGGAATGAGAATGAACTGGAAATCAGGTCAAGGTTTCCTGGGAAAGATAAAACTTGACTGCAAGAAAAAATGTGTTTCCCTCTCTAGAGTGATTCTTTGCATTGTTATTTGGTATTTCCTCTTTCTATGAATGTTGGAGTAGAGATACTTAATTTTACCCATCCTTGTGATTTCTGGCTACAAAGGGAAATTTGTGGTCATGTTATTTGAGGTAACCAAACACCTGTAATTGTTTCTCAGTAAACAGTAAACACCAAAGCAGAAATTAAATGTGGAGGTTGTAAGGCATATTTTTTCTTAAATATGCTGCTGCTGCTACTGCTGCTGATAAGTCTCTTCAGTCGTGTCCGACTCTGTGCAACCCCATACACGGCAGCCCATGAGGCTCACCTATCCCTGGGATTCTCCAGATAAGAACACTGGAGTGGATTGCCATTTCCTTCTCCAGTGCATGAAAGTGAAAAGTGAAAATGAAGTCTTTCAGTCTTATCCAACTCTTAATGACCCATGGACTGCAGCCTACCAGGCTCCTAGGTCCATAGGATTTTCCAGACAAGAGTACTGAGATGGGCTGCCATTGCCTTCTCTGTTCTAAAATATAAGGAATAACAAATACCACGAATATTTAATGGGAAAAAATTAGAAAGGAAATGTGGTTTTCTATATGGCTTCACAACAACAACAAAACTAAAAAAAAAAAACAATAAGAAAAGGAAAATAACCAGAAAAACTTGACAACTGTGTTCCTAAAAACTGAGCCATAAATAACGAGATGGACCCCTAGGGCTTTCCTGGTGGCTCAGAGGTAAAGAATCTGCCTGCAATGCAGGAGACTCAGGTTTGGTCCTTGGGTTGGGAAATCCCCTAGAGGAGGGCATTGTAACCTACTTCAGTATTCTTTCCTGGAGAATCCCTATGGGCAGAGGAGCCTAGTGGGCTACAGCCCATGGGGTGGCAAAGAGTCAGACACGAGTGAGTGACAAAGTACAATGAGATAATATAAAACAGAAGACAAACGAAAAAATGCAAAAATCATAGAGCTTGACTATTTTAAACAATCTTGGAAGTCTCTGGAGAATTTAACATGTAAGAAAATATTTCTTGAAATTAATATTTGTTAATTTACATTCCAAAAACCTGGAGGTGCTCCATGGGAAAAAGATACACCAGTCCTGTAGGTTTGAGAGGTGTTTGCTATGACCAGTGCGTTCTCTTGGCAAAACTCTATTGGCTTTTGCCTTGCTTCGTTCCACATTCCAAGGCCCAATTTGCCTGTTACTCTAGGTGTTTCTTGACTTCCTATTTTTGCATTCCAGTCCCCTATAATGAAAAGGACATCTTTTTTGTGTGTTGGTTCTAAAGGTCTTGTAGGTCTTCATAGAACAGTTCAACTTCAGCTTCTTCAGAGTTACTGGTTGGGGCATAGACTTGGATTACTGTGATATTGAATGGTTTGCCTTGGAAGCAAACAGATATCATCCAAGTACTGCATTTTGGACTCCTTTGTTGACAATGATTGCTACTCTATTTCTTCTAAGGGATTTCTGCTTGCAGTAGCAGGTATAATGGTCATCTGAGTTAAATTTACCCATTCTGGTCCATTTTAGTTCGCTGATGCCTAGAATGTCAACGTTCACTCTTGCCATCTCCTGTTTGACCACTTCCAATTTCCCTTAATTCATGGACTTAACATTCTAAGTTCCTATGCAATATTGCTCTTTACAACACTGGACCTTGCTTCTATCACTAGTCACATCCACAACTGGGTATTGTTTTTGCTTTGGCTCCATCCCTTCATTCTTTCTGGAGTTATTTCTCCACTGATCTCCAGTAGCATATTGGGCACCTACCAACCTGGGGAGTTCCTCTTCCAGTATGGGGTTCTCGAGGCAAGAATACTGAAGTGGTTTGCCATTCCCTTCTCCAGTGGACCACATTCTGTCAGACCTCACCACCATGACCTGCCTGTCTTGGTTGGCCCCACATGGCATGGCTTAATTTAATTGAGTTAGACAAGGCTGTGGTCCATGTGATTAGATTGGCTAGTTTTCTGTGATTATAGTTTCAGTGTGTCTGCCCTCTGATGCCCTCTCACAACACCTACCATCTTACTTGGGTTACTCTTACCTTGGAAGTGGTGTAATGCTCAAAATTCTCCAAGCCAGGCTTTAGCAATACGTGAACCATGAACTTCCAGATGTTTAAGCTGGTTTTAGAAAAGACAGAGGAACCAGAGATCAAATAACCAATGTCTGCTGGATCACTGAAAAAGCAAGAGAGTTCCAGAAAAACATCTGTTTCTCCTTTATTGACTATGCCAAAGCCTTTGACTGTGTGGATCACAATCAACTGTGGAACATTCTGAAAGAGATGGGAATACCAGACCACCTGACTTGTCTCTGTATGCAGGTCAGGAAGCAACAGTTAGGACTGGACATGGAACAACAGACTGGTTCCAAATAGGAAAAGGAGTACATCAAGGGGGTATATTGTCACCCTGCTTATTTAACTTATATGCAGAGTACATCATGAGAAATGCTGGGCTGGAAGAAGCACAAGCTGGAATCAAGATTGCTGGGAGAAATATCAATAACCTCAGATATGCAGGTGACACCACCCTTATGGCAGAAAGAGAAGAGGAACTAAAAAGCCTCTTGATGAAAGTGAAAGAGGAGAGTGAAGAAGTTGGCTTAAAGCTCAACATTCAGAAAA